>OX101722.1:4393173-4993173 GCA_944452665.1 Stenoptilia bipunctidactyla
AAGACTTTGAGGAGCGTGCTCTCCACATGGCACCCGTCGTGCCGAAGATCTACAAGAGGTATGTTGACGATACATATACAATCTTACGTCAACATAAAGTAACTGCTTTTCTAAATCATCGTAATTCCCTTAATACTAAAATACAATTCACTATGGAATTAGAACAAGATTATAAGTTAGCCTTTCTTGATGTTTTAATTAAAAGAAATCCAAATGGTACACTCAGTCACACAGTTTATAGGAAACCCACCCATACTGACCGATATTTAAATGGGAAGTCCCACCACCACCCGAGCCAGTTACTCGCCGTAGGCTCCTCTTTGTTTCAGAGAGCACACGGAATCTGCGATCCTCAGCACATTGATGATGAACTGAAACATGTTGTCAAGGTGCTTCATGAAAACGGCCTCAAACCACCTCGTCGCCGCCGCAGTGACCACGTGAAGCCGCAGACAGTCGAACGCAAACCTGCATTTTTACCTTTTGTAAAGGGCGTCACAGATAAAATCTCAAACATTCTTAGGCGCGCTTCAATAAAAACAATATTTAAACCTAATTCAAAAATAAGTCAACATCTTCGCTCAGTTAAATGCAGCATCCCTTTACAAGACCCAGGTGTTTACAAGATTGACTGCGGCTGTGGGCTTTCCTACATTGGTCAAACCAAAAGAAACGTATCAACCCGCGTAAAAGAACACATAGCTGATATTAAAAATCGAAGAGCTTCAAAGTCTGCAGTTTGTGAGCATTCCATGGACAAGCCCAACCACTACTTAAGGTTTGACTCTGTGAAAATTTTATCTAGAGAGAAGCATTACATTCCTAGAATGATCAGAGAAGCGATTGAAATTAAAAAACACCCTAATTTCAATAGAGAAGATGGTTGGAAACTATCACCGACATGGGACCCTATCCTGAAAAATATTAAATCTAACATCCAGCAAGCTGCACGACCTCAAACTCAAGATACTGTCAGCTCGTTTTGTGTCAATCCAGAACGCTACGCTCGAAGACTGAGAAACAGATGGAGATGATGATGTATAACTTTTTCAATCTATCAATCCGACGCTTGACACCTCAGTCGCTCGTGACCACGGGGTCTGCAAAGACACCGAAACGTCGAGTCAAAATTTAAAATGTAAATATACGCGATAAATCCGGTTAAAAAGTGTTTTATTTAATATGTTGTCTTATTTTTGTAGGTATCTCAATGTCCATTCTACGTCGCGCCCCACCTGTCATGTTAAATTGATTTTAAACATCACTTCTAATACCGTGTCTATCTCATCACGTGATACTGGCTGTAATAGCACGTCACCTAGTATCGACGGCTGGTTGCCACTGAACTTAAAGAAGAAGGAGAACATTTGATAGTGGTATTTGGCGGGAGACTTCAATGCAGGAAACCGGTTGGTTAATTTGCTTTTTACGACACGCTTACTAGGAGCTGTTAATGGTTTATTTTAAGGCGACCCTATTGTGACCAAAAAGGCCTTTAATAAATGATGAATTCATAAAGCTTAAGACAATACTAAACAAATACTTTCTGAACCAAATTATATCGTATTTTACATTTTCAGTCTTAACGGTCACAAATGACACTGGGCGTAATATTGTCTTAAGTTTTCGCGATTCATACTATGTCTTTGCAGACCCCGTGGTCACGGACTACGTGACCCGTGGTCGCTCGTGACCACGGGGTCTGCAAGGACACCGAAACGTCGAGTCAAAAATTTAAAATTTAAATATACGCGATAAATCCGGTTAAAAAGTGTTTTTCAACACACTTGCTCGTAAAGTAAGCCTTATTCTATTGAATTTAGAACTATAAACTGGGCTATAAGTCACGCGTGCATAATATATTATGCCCTAGTGCATAATATAATGAATCCTACAAAGTTGAATTGTACCTTTGTGCAAATTAAATGCGAGTAAACAGAGCATATTTTATTGATCCGGGTTATACATTAATTTTTTTCAGAAACAACAAAGAGGTTTTATACCACTTCAAATCCATATACATTTTTAAATGTTTACGCCTTATATTAGTTAAACAAAATTGTATATCAAACAAATTATTCACAATTTACAATAATTTGTTACAAAATATTAAAATATTTGGATTTACCACTCCAAATTAAATATTTTCATGTAAAATAGGCTGTATATGCTATACAGCCATTGACACATTTGGCGGAAAAAAAAACCTACGCGCATGCGCGAAGTTCGGCGCCATTTTTCAATCACAATTCACAGCTTTGTTATCAAGTGTGTTTGTTATTTTATGACCACGTATGTCTGTCTTTTACTCACAAGTGTGTTGAAAAACGTCGTATATAACTCGTGAGCGTTGCTAATTAATTAGCAACTTCGCTCACTTGTTACATAATATACTATTATTTAATTTGACACTGGCGTCACGTTGAGTTAACTAACATTAATAATGGTTTCCTATATTGAATAAAAATGTCAATCCAAGATTATTCCATAAATAATCTTAATTTAGGTTGTCATTGGAGCGCTAATACAAATGTCGTGTTTTAAATTTAATCAAAGTCAAAAAAAAACTTTATTTCGTACATACACTTGAAATAAGTCAATCAACAAAAAGTTTTTACATTAGGAAAAGAGGTACTATGTAGATAGAAACTTAGACATAGATACAGAGGTAAAGATAGAAGTAAAGATGAACGTAGCGATAGAGGTCAGAGAGAATAGATAGGTTATGGATGGAGATAGAGTCGACACAGACAGCCACAACAAGCACAAGTAGCATTACAATAGATCACTTTTAGTATAACTGTGAACTTGAGGAATTAATAAACAGTTAGAATGGTTTAACCGAGTACTTAAAGCTCCGAATTACGCTATGGCCTGTTTAAGAGTATCATCAGAAGTAGGAACGGATACTGTTGTTACGGGATCAGAGTTACAGTAGATTCTAAAAATGCCTACTTACAGCCCTTATCGCATTGGTTTCATATGAGTATTTTAGTGGCAGTAAAATATGATAAATGCTGAATAAAGGCGTAAAACGAAACCACTCTAATGCTAGCATCCTGTGAACTGCGGTGCGAGCACAGAACTTTATCGACTCGTATACTTACGAATGTTCTTATAGCATGGAATCAGTTGCAAGTTTTTAGTAACATTGTAATTTTTACAGTTATTTAAGAGTACAACATGTTCACAAACATTCAAAATTAACAAGGCGCACATTTATTTAAGCTGGCCGTGCCGCAATGGACAGATTTCAATTTCTTAATGCTTACAAACCGTCTACATACTATACGAACATTCGTAAACATACGAGTCGATGAAGTTCTGTGCTCGCATTGCTGTACAGCCAACAGTTTTAGAATAGTGTACACTTAGAGCGATTAAACGCAAAAAGTTCCACAATGGTTCACCCTAACTCTGTTATTATCCTATTTTTCAAAGCTGCTCAAAGGTGTTTTATTAGCACACGCGAACACCAAAAGTGTTTCGAAGTCCTCATCTAACTTAGAAATTCAGCATTTGGCTGTTATATTGGCTACAGAAATACCACTATATTGCTTTAGTCTGCATAATAAAATTAATAACAGATATAACGCGCGAGGCTGTAACTAGGTTCTCAGTAGGTATACCTTTTTCAAACAGCATTTTTAGTGTTTAATGTTTTGCAAAGGATTCCAAAAACTACAAAATAAATATTAACAAAAATTAATGAATTAAAGCAATTGACATATTATGCCTTTAATGTTGATGGGAAACAATATAAAACTAATATAAAGCAGGCAAGCAGCATATTTGCTCACATGAACTCTTATTTAATGCCACAAACATTAAAGAGGAATTGGGGTATACTCTTGTACAGCCATGGTAATTAATTCAGCATTAAAAAGGTTCACACAGGTTTCTGATGAAATCGCCATTTTATTACAATCTAAATTGATATCATAAATAATATTTTGTTGTTGATATATGTTTTACTAATGATTTTTTGCTTTCAATTACGCGTGACATATACACATTTTTGAATATAACTACAACTTAGTCAAATTTTACATATTTCTGACAAAAATATATTTATATAGACATTGTCGTTGTACTATTTTCACAATATTTCCAATTAAAAACGAAATAATTCGGTGTCCCGTGAAAAAATGTTATATATATTTTTTTTTTTTTTTTTATAAGTGACTAAACCCGCGTTTGACCTCAATCTCACCTGATGGTAAGTGACGATGAGGTCGAAGATGAAAGCACACGGGTTTAGGAAGGAACTGGCTCTTTATACAATATTGCCGGAACACATTACTGCCGGAGCGGTAACATTTGGCGGCAGACTTTATATAAAGGGTGGTCGCTAGCCAGGCGGACCCAGAAGGGATCCTACCACCAAGCGCCATATAAACATTTATAAAACCATATAAACATTTACAGCGAGCTTTCGTTCCCAAATGTTTTCATTAAAATTGTGTACTACAAGTTACGACTTAACACAAAACCTCACTCGCCATTATACATATTCCTACACTGAATGAATTTAATTTGTCGGCCAGCACTATACCTACTATAAAAATTAAATAGGTTTTTCTAGATTATATAAATGATTAAAGGATTAATGCAGAGCCATAAGTGTTTTTAAGACTAGCAGTCACCCAGTCGTAGTGCTTAGTCTGTATAACAAGACACTCGTATTCTGTTAAGCAGCTGATAAACAGCCTGGTGGCCTATATTAATTCCATTATAGTGCTATTATAATACTCTAATGAAGAAATGTGAACCAAATTAGTACCATAGGCTGAATAATTTGTGCCCAAATAAGAGTTATATTGGAATCGACAACGCTGTCAACACCATTATACAACGTGTAACATAATGAAGAGATATTACTTAAGGGGATTGTATGTTTGGTGATGTAGTTTATAAGTAACAGTAACATAAATTTGGTATCCTTACGGTTCGGCCGAAAAACAAGTTCAAAGTTTCCATCAAAAGATCTAAGTGTCAACCCTAAAAACAGCTGTTAGCTTTTGATGAAATCTATTCGATAACAGATGGCTTAAAAATAAAGTGATGCGTAACTAAGACAGATACTATAAAGTTCAGCCGGTGCGGGAAAGGTCATAAGGTCAATGACTGCCGCACAAGTCTTGTTTTAGCTTATGAGGTTTTTTTTTTTTTTTTTATAAGTGACTAAACCCGCGTTTGACCTCAATCTCACCTGATGGTAAGTGACGATGAGGTCGAAGATGAAAGCACACGGGTTTAGGAAGGAACTGGCTCTTTATACAATATTGCCGGAACACATTACCGCCGGAGCGGTAACATTTGGCGGCAGACTTTATATAAAGGGTGGCCGCTAGCCAGGCGGACCCAGAGGGGATCCTACCACCAAGCGGAGTTTACCCACCAAGGTTCTTTTACTGTATATTCTACGTATGGTATAGACGCTAAACCTTAAGTTTTATCTCTCTATTTTGTTACACGTTGTAGAATTGTCTTATTCAACTCTTAGTTTCCGTGTATACCAAAAGTGGTCTATTATAATACTATTTGTGCTTGTTGAGGAGATCGAGGATTAAGTTTGTATATTGATATGAAGTTTAACTAAATACTATCCGAATAGTCTTACCTCTGTACTTCCACGTTAGCCAACTGATTAGTGAGTCTATGCACTTGGTCTTCGAGCGAGGCGTTGAGTCGCTTCAATTCACCAAGAGTCGACTTTGCGCCATCCAACTTTTCGCTGAGGACGCGGCGGTCGTTCTCCAGATTTGCTGCGGAAAATAGAAACAATTGAAGATTTAAAGAGACCCCGCCAATGACGGCTACCATTCCTACCATTCTATAGAATTACATGCTTTTTTGTCCAGAATAGGAGGGCCCGAAAACATAAACTAAAATTTATTATTCGTTTTATCAGAATTATTCTGTAAATAAGTTATTACAAATCTTAATTTTGAGTAATAAAGCTATTTAACTGAATTTATTTTATTTGTTTCGTCATGTCCGACAAGACATTTTTAGCGCTTGACGTTGTTAGCATGAGGGTGAAATAAGGGTTCCCATTCTGTAAAATCACCATATTATCAGGGAAAAACATAAATGCATGAACTTGTTTGAAAATGGAAATTATTTATTTTCAAGAAAAAAGTTAGATCTGAAAAGTTCAAACTGATGATCAAACATGAAAAATATTTTTTTAATAAATATTAAATAAAAGTACCAAATCTTTAACTGTAATTGGGTTCGACAAATATCATATAAATAGATAACGAACGAGATAAAAATATCAATTTTTAATTTCGTCAACTTCGTCATCACTACTTTCTTCGATCTTTGAAAATAGTTCAATGATGAAAGGCTTTTCTAAATATCTGTCTTTCTTGCGAAATCCTTTACATGTGAACAATAACTGAGCTTTCAATAGCTCTTATGGCATTTAATGCATTTTCAAACATTTTTGGGATTTCACAGCGTTGCTTTCCAAGTTTGACTTCTGTTACTTTTCGTTTCATTGAAACTCTGATCATTTCGAACATGTTATGATCACACTGATATGGCGATAAATGCAATATCTGTAAAGTTAGGTGAATTAAACTAAGATGCAAAACAAAGAACCCGTAAGAAACAACAGAAATAGTGTTTCCTAGTGTTTTTTTAATTCCATAATAAATTGTATATTTTACAATAATTGACTACCTAATTACAATAATTAAATACAATTGACTACTATATCAAGTGCCGTATCAAAAAAAAATGTTCTATTATTCTTAATCATCGTTACCATTTCTTTTTTCAGAATAAAATAATACAATTTAAATATCTGCTGAGTTTAAATCATTTTTCATAAACAGTGGCTCATCTCCTGGAATCGTAGTTTCATTTAAGCATAAGAAAAAAAATTACGTTTCAAAAATATAACTTTCCGCTTATGGCAATATGTAAACATTGCAGAGGCAACTTTCTTGTTTACTCTTTTTATGGATTTATAGGGACTTTATATTGTTTTTCTTTCCTAAAACAACTTCTTCACTTTTACCACCACCATAAGTAAGCCCACATTTTGCATATTTTCGTGTTTTTTAACATTTTTTTTAAATTAAAAGTACAACAATAAATATGAGACGGCAAAAGTCATGAAGTGACACTTTATAAACCGCGGTTAGTTAATTTTTTTGCCACAAGCCAAAAGGCCTATACATTCATAGATATATACGGCATATCATTAAAGTGAGGTGTGTGTATAATGTGTCTTTTTTGTTAAATATATTGGGATCCCTTGAATCTTGATCTTAAGTATAAAAAGAAACCTATTAATTACCTAGTATTACGTATTACGAAAGCTCCTATTCAAAAATGTTCTATAAGGTAAGTATTACTTGGTGGTAGGCAGGTGTTCTTTTTCATGCAACATGACTTATTTTTGTACAAAAGCATGTTATAGGCTGGTTATAACATTATTTCATTATTACCATAACTTTATTTTCAGTGGTGTAGCTAACTGTACACTTGGTAGCCGGCAGATATATAAAATATGGCGGAAAGCCTTTGGAATAAACGTAAAACGTCATATACAATTGTTTTTAAGGATATCTGTCTAGAAGTGGCTAAGATAATACGCTAATACTTTAACGATATTTGAGTAAGTGTGTATGGGCTGGTCTTAATTTATATTGATACTAGCTTTATCCCGCAACTTCGTATGCGCTTAACTACCCTTCTCGTGGAAATTTCAGAAACAATACAACCAGACACCTACTGAAAGAACCTTTATACCAAGTATCACACCTATGCACTCAAGGAATAAGTTTTTTTCATACAAACTAAAAATCATAAATTTCCCGTGCCCGTGGGAATTTTCGGGAATTTTTTTCGTAGCACAACCAGTCACTCTTTGAAAAACCTTTATGCCAAGTATCACATCCGTACACTCAAGGATTAAGATTTTTCATACAAACTAAAAAGTCCAACCCCTTCCCGTGGGAATTTCGGGAATTCCTTGCGTAATACAAACAGACACTTATTGAGGAACCTTTATATCAAGTATCACATCCGTGCACTAAAGGGATGGGATTTTTTCATACAAACTAAAACATCATATATTTCCCGTTCCCGTGGGAATTTCGGGAATTCCTTTCATAACACAACCAGACACACATTGAAAAACCTTTACACCAAGTTTCACATCGGTGCATTCAAGGAATAAAATTTTTCATACAAACTAAAAAGTCCTATATTTCCCGTTCCCGTGGGAATTTCGGGAATTCCTTCCTTAGTGCACCCCTACATCCTCTAAAGAATGTATGTTCCAAATTTCAGCTCTCTACGCCCAGTAGTTACGGCTGTACGTTGTCTGTCAGTCACTCAGTCACTCAGTACCTCAGTCACTCAGTCAGTAACGGAACAGTTTTATATATATTGATTGTCGTAGTGATTATAGTTACATTCAAATCGAACCATAAACACTAAGATTTTTTTTTTCATTTGGATTTTTTACCGTTTCCAATAGTTCATTAGTTAATAATGCACTGCCCATTAGCATATAATGGATATTTAATTTTACGTATAAAGAATGCAGGAAAGAAACTCTTTAAATGATTTCTTTGTAGTATTAATTATATATTTTTTGCCAATACAGTATATATAAGTATTATTCCACAACATAATCGCACATACCAATACTTTTCTGCAATTGCCTCAACTTATCCACAGCGCTATGTTCATTATTCTTCGCCTCAGTGAGCTGTCGGTTCGTCTTTGCCAGCTCAGCTCTTAAATCGCTCTCCGCCGCGGCTGCTTTTTGTAATGAGGTAGATAGTTGTTCGACGGTGCCCTTAAGGGACGTGCATCGGTCTTCGAGGGACGCTATTGTGCGGGTGTATGCTTCGCAACGTTCTTGCAGTTTCTAGAAGATAAATAAATTATAAAAGACGAAAACCTTACAAATAAATTATAATCAACGGATGCAGAGAATTGAAAAAACCGATTTCACGTCCAAAACTTTGGCTGAAGTATAAGGTCGTCAAGGCAAATATTCTACGTACCTACTCATACATGTTTTTTTTTTAAATATAAAATTTTTCATGAAGTTTTACCGTTATGTATACGGTATGTGTTTACTGATAGTCACCAATTCACTCGATCATAGGTATAACTCTAGTTCATCAGAAGGTTGCTAATATGTAGACTGGGTGCGTGAAATTAAAATCAATTAAATAGAATACTCACTGTATTAAAACATTACGTGTGTAATACAATATATAAAAGACTAGCGTTACAGAGCGGGTGAGGGACACGACTGCCCACTGTAGACGCTTTAGTTAGGTTTTACAAAATATGCTGATATCGCATGTCGCTACAAAGTACTCAATCGATTTCGATGAAATTTATATGGGACCTCAAAAGTATCCTCTATCATATGAAACTCTCGTAATCGTACTTTTGTAAGTCGGTTAAAAAACCAGTTTACCAGAGTTATCACCAAGAGCCCTCCGTTTAGCACAGAATGGCTGTGTTAGAGGAGTCTTCCATACAATATTTTAAAATACAAAAGTAAAATCTTTTATTATTATTAATGTAAAGTATGTTATGCAAGGCCCAACCATCACTGAGCTAGCTTGGTGGATTACAGCCTCCTCGTCACCCAGATGAGAATAAATCTCTGCAGTGAGCTTATTATAAAGTATGTTCAACTAACAGCACTTACTGGTTAAATTAGAATTTTTAGAAAATACAAAATCAAGATTATGGTAATATTTTAAAGTTTTTTTGCATTAAAAATGCTTAATTACTCTTAAAAAGATGAAAAAATGAGTTAAATAAAAATCACCCGACCAGGACCCGAACCTGGGACCTCTCGTTTGTTGGATGAGTGCTCTCCCACTGAGCTACCGGGGCCTGGCGGTACGCCGCGAAATTACTTAACACATTTTTGTTTTTACGTTATATTGCTAACGTAGCTCCATCTAATGGTATAGCTTTGCAGCTAAGACCACCTATTTAAGCAGCTATTTAGCACATTTTTTCATTTATTTAAGATTATGGTTTTTTGCTATAAGTAATGGCGTGGGTTAGCTTATTACTGAACTACTCTGTATATAAAATTTATTTTCTTTCCAAGCCTGTGAGCTTCAAAAACACGGCTAATAATTAAAACCTATAAAGGCAGATCAAGCGTTTCACACCTGTCAAAAAATGTAATTTAATTTGAAGTCTATGCCCTCGAAATTAAGTTAAAAATTGGTTAGAAAAAATTGGAAAAATTGGATTCTCCTTCTGTACAAATAAAGTAATATGAAGTTTTTATATTTCATTCAATTCACGAATCGCTGTAACTACGATTTGCATTGGAAAAAAAATATTTTTATAGCGTGACTTTTAAAGTAATGATTACGGGCATATTTAAAAAGAGAATCGTCACTCCCCATACTAAAAATACTAAAATTTGTATAGTGTTTGTTTTTAGTATATTAGATACATTTAATTATAGGTAATCGCAGAAAAATCATACATTATTATATCTCCTGTTTTATAATAAGTTATTTCACAGTGAAATTATTAAAATATGGTATCACCAACAACTTCAACAAAGAAGATTGAACTTGTTTAAAAAAGTACGCTTGATAGGTGACTGACAGATAGATGGTCGCCAAGTTGTTGATATATGATATTATCATTCGCGTTTCCTCTGTGTTCGTGAATGCGCTCCTTTCGGTTTTCATAATACTCTTCGCAGTCTTATGCAATTTAGGTGTAGCTGAGTGACAAGATCAGCTTTCCGATACAATCAGTATTCTATTTGCCCAAAAGAATATAGGTCATTAAGTTTTTCATATTTTTCACAAAACAAACAGAATCAATCAACATCGATGTCAAAGACAGACCGACAGGTGTTTATTTTAATGACAGTGACGGACGGACGGCTGCCATATTGCTTTATTGCCAGATTCACGTATATTTTTAGCAAAATTACATAAAAATCTAGAAAAATATAAGTGACGCTAAAAATTATATAATACCAGAAATAGATATTCCATAGTTGATTTTAAAAATAGTTTCATGTTTATACATTCAATAGTATGAAATGACGATTCTCATTTAATGTATAACATATGATATCACATAATCAACGAATACAGAGCATTAAACAATCGATTTCACTAAAATTTTTAAACCCTTGTCAAAATTTTGGCTAAAGTATTGGGTCATCAAAATAAAACTCTCCGTTTTATGTTGATGGCCCTATACTTCAGCAAAAGATACATATTTTTGCGAACGCTTCATTTTTTCAAAAAGTACTTGATCGATTTCGATGTAATTTATACGGGACCATCTCTGAAGTATCCTCTTTCATATGAAACAAGAATATTCAAAATTGATTCATAATTGACCAAAAAAATCTTATAACAAATATACAAAAAGAAATATAGACACAAATTGAGAACCTCCTTTTGGAAGTCGGTTAAAAATATTTACCTTCAGGGCTTGGTCCCTATCTCTAGCGCCGACCGCTGCCCTCTGCACGTCTCCCTCTAACTGCGCCCTTCGCACGTCCAAACGAGTAGAGCGACCTATTTTCATTAATAAAATGTTTATTTATAGGGTTTACAGATTTTTGATTTATAGGGTATTTTGTCGCGTTAGGGTTGGCTTTGAATTCCTCAATAGGCTTAGGAAAATAATAAAGCTCAAGAAAGTCGGTCTCTTGAGTATTCGCCTGGGTAGCAACAAAAGCAACTACCAGGTAGGGTTACCAACTTTTTTTCTGGAAATAAAGTATATTTGAGTTTGAAAAGAATATGAAACAGTATATGGGAAAAATAAACAGTATCCAATTTATTTAATGTTCTAAACACATATTTTTAGAACTTCTTGCACGAATTATTAATTAAAGTATAGCATATAAAGTGTTTAACTTTTTATGCTGAAAACAGTATTTTGTATTTTTCAACAGAAAACAGTATAATGTAGTGAAAATCAGTATAATTTTGCTAACAGGGCTCATGACATATTTTGTTTGTCTAGTGACTACTGTTAATATAGAAATAATTATTTTAACTTCCGGCAAAGTGTGTTTTCAAAAATCCCGCATATGTTATCCTTTTCACTTACCATACATTAAGATGAAACTCATTAAGATTCACCTCGTTAAATCTCCTCCTTTATACAGGGTGACTGGTGACAAATTTAAGATATTGAAGGAGAGCACACTGTAGGTACTCGATTTTGATCATAATTATGTAATAAAAGTAGGTACTTCATTTTTTACCAGAATTCCCTATAAATAAATAAAGAGACATTACTATACTTTTCCCGACGCGCTACCGCAGTCAACACGCACACAGCTGTTCCCGCCACACGCACACCACCACCCGTTTAGTATCTATAGCATAACGCTTGTGTAACAATGCTTTGCGTAATGAATTCTTCAACTTTCAGTTAAGTTTACTCAGTAAATAATTAATATTCATTTTTATTTTTTCTCTTCATTTATGATCTCAAACTACGTGATAGTTCTTGAATTTCAAAAGTGACCCACCAGTCACCCTTTATAGAAACTACCGCAAAAAAATCTTTAGCTCGTGCAAACTTTTGTCATGTTTTTTTAAGATCCAGTCCATCCTGAATCTTAATGATTTATATATTTGGCTTCATCCTCACTCACCACCTAATGATTAAGGTCAAACCAAAATAAATCCAGGGCTGATTTTCACTCACCGGCCAAATTTTACTGGCCATAAATAATCGAAGCGAAAGAAAAACATAAAATGTACCAGCTGCTTCTCTTCCCGGGCGTACTGTAAAAGTCAGTTAAGGGACAGAGGTTTTATTGGTATTTTTGTAGGCGATAGACTGACCCCTGTCACTGCAAAAGCCTCTCTCCATCATTATACTAACTCATTTGTCGAACGTGACGTCAGATGGTCTTATAGCCTCTGGTGTTCTGCCTACCCCATAAGGGATACAGGCGTGAAGTTACGTATGTATGTAACAACATTTTAATTTGGCTGGTGACTAAAACAGGCCCTGTATCATTAATTGCCATTCTATTATTAATTGAATTTATTTCCTTCTATGACAGTCCTAACTACAGTGTCACATTTTAACCTAAAGAGAACCTTATTCAAATACAATATGACTCACCTTCGGCGGCGGCTAACGCTTCTCTGAGTTGGCCAACTTCTTGTACTCTTTCTGCTAGTTGGGCTTTCAAATTCTCCGATTTATTCTGTGAGGAAATATGATACATTCATTTAATTATTTATTTAGTAAAGTCTCCTAGCGTGGGGATTGCGTATTAAATATAAAACAAATGCTTTTTAAAGATCTGCTAGTAATTATCTTATGGAGTATTTTTCTCTGTGGTAAAATAGGAAATTTCAGTGCTAGATCGCGCTGTTTGAAATAATGTGCAGCCTTGTTTATACACATATTGATCTTTTTTAACACGCACTTGAAAAGAAAACAATGTTTTTGTGTATCATATAACGTGTAAAGGCCAAGATCTTTAAATCAATGCTTATTTGTAAATTTCATAATTAAATTTTGTTTATTTTCTTGTTTGTGCATGAGATTCGTAGTTGTCTAACAAATATCATACTATCTCTCTCTCTTTCTCTCTCTCTCTTTCACTATCTCTCTCTCTCGCAATACATTTTCTAGGAGAATATTTTATGTTCTTATTCACTTACCTCGTTTTGTACTTTTTCTTCCGTGACCGAGGTCAACGTGGCTTCAAAGCTCGTGATCTTGTCCCGTAGATTACTGATCTCCAATGTTTTGCTTTGAATGGATTCGTTCTGAAAAACAAACGTATTATATTAATATTTTATTTTAATTTAGTGCTGACAATAGCAAATAGGTGGAAATAAAAGAAATGTGAGACATAATGTAGATTATAAACCGCAATAGAAAGTAAAATTTTACAATCATCATAACCACCGAATCCAGAGCATTAAAAAAACCGACTAGAGTGCGGCCGTTGCGAGAATGCGTTCCTGACAGCTCCTTTTGTCCACTGAATAAAGTTTATTTCCGATTCGAAGGGGAAAAAAGCTATGATTTTGACAGCTGTCAGGAACGCAAACTCCCACAGGCCTTATACACGTCAAAACTTTAGTGAAGCATAAGGTCGTCAATGTATAAATATGCTCCACTCATACATATTTCTACATTAATTTTAAAATACTTCCAGAGGTACTCAATCGATTTCGATGAAATCTACAACGTGTAACAAAATGGAGAGATAAAACTTTAGGGTTAGCTTCTATACCATACGTAGAATGTACAGTAAAAGAATTAGCATGATCAGTGCTGGTATAGACTTTCATACAAATTTTATAAATTATTTTACAATAAAATATTTTGACAGCCCTAGTCAACCTAACAAGCTAAAACTACACTTGCGCCGCAATCAGTGACCTTATGACCTTTCCCGCACCGGCTGAATAGCGAGCTATACGCCGCCGCCGCCGCGGCCACCCACTGCGAGTAGCGTGGATATCAGCGCAGCTGATTGTTACTTACCTATCGTTTGGCACATTGAATGACACAATTTTTATCACACTACCTAGCTAATGAAAACAAATAAAACAACATGTTAGTACAAATTTCAAGTTTCTATTTATTAATAATAAACGGGTTGCCCGGAAGAAATCGGGTTGCCTGAAAGAAAACGCTTAAAGCTTTTTAAATCGCTTAAATATTGTGTACATAATTATTTCTGCGTTTAATGACAATAAAGAGTGTTTGTTATAATTATTACAACTTAAATTTGTAATATCTGATTAACTCTTATGGCAAGTATCGCACTTATTTCAATCGACATTCAGTTCACTTTGCGTAAAAACACTCAAAACTGTATCTAGGGTTTCCCTTACACTTGGCCAGAATTACAAAAACGGCTCACAATTTCTGCCTTCTTTTTCAATACACACACATCCACATGACGTTTATGCCACCGCCAAAAGCCTAGCCGAGGAGGTCACAGATCCGCTGGCATCAGCTCTTGCGTCCATCGGGAATGATAAGGATGTTGGCCATCATCACTAAGCGTGCGCCATATCACCATGTGATTGACATCCAAAAGAGCGATTCGAATCGTCCAGTGCTGCTCCTCGAAATGATCCAAGACTTGCTCTTCTAAGTTCTCGGAACGCGAAGGTGGCCGCGCTGGGTTTCGCGTGAAAAGAACCGGCGCGCTGAGCCGCAGACTCATGCTTCAAAACACGCCATAGCCGGGTAAGTGGCGCTGTTCAGCTGCCGGCCTGCACTCCACAAACCGCTGCCTGTAAAGTCTTCGAGCTTCGTTGATGCTGTGGTTACTAGCGGCTCCAACATACAGAATCATATCGTAACATTTGTTGTTTGAATACACATGTCGTATAACAATACTTTCTCCAATACTTACAAGTCGAGAAATTTTAAGAAAACTTCGAATAAAATAGCGATAGCAACTGACGTGCACACTTCAAAACGGACATGAAAGAACTGAAATAAATTTCTATTAATTTTACTAATAACCGAACCAAACAGTTCTCTAGTACCTAATTTTTTTAGGGTTTTTCCGCACCTATAGCGATATGATAAACAAAATCTTAGTACCCAATTTATTTCATAATACAGTGAAATGACTTCATTATCTTATGTTTTTGTATTCTTAAGTTATTCTGTTACAAATAAATAGTTTTCAATCGTGAAATCACTTCAATAGTTTTTAAGTTGTTTGTTCAATATCAAAATATTAAAAACTGTTATTTGTTAATTTACGTAACTTATTTTTACGCTTCACACATTTTAAATAAAGAAATTAATCCATTTTGTTTCTCAAGAAAGAGAATAATAATAAAAGATAAAGATTCCTTATAAAAAAAATAAAGTTACAGGACAGGTATACTTAGGATATTTTTCCCTATAGCGTTTGAAAATAATTTCAGCTGCCTGAAAGAACCGCAACTAAAAACAATAATTAGTTAGTCATCAGTAATTTAACTTTTTTAAATAAAAAATTTAGTTGAGTTGAGAATTTGTTCATAATAAATATTGAACGGAACAACCTTTAGTTTGGCTTGGAAGCGACGCGGCGGCGGTAAATCTCAAAGGGTATAATTCCGAAAGGCGCAAGTTCGCGACGAGACGCCGAAAGGAGTCCCGCGATTTGAGCGATAATACACCTTGTGTGTTTGTTATAAGAGCTATGCACGGGTTATCTTTTATGAAAACGACTTTACTTACTTAGTTGCTAATTTTATTAATTTAATACTTTGTTGTCGTATGTATTGATAGTTATAAGTATGGGAGAATACAAGAAGTACAAGAAGCTGTAAGTATTGTATCATAGTTTACAAAATCATAGGTATTTACCGAATATGTTTCCTATTATAATTCTAAGAAAGTTTGAATGTAAGAGAGAGAGTATATTTCTTCGGTTTTTATTAGATTTATGGGTAAGTTTGATTGTCTTTTTGAGTCTCTCTTCATTAGGTATAAGTTGCGATTTGACGCCGTGCGAAAGAATTTCCACGTAATACCTACCGATAGATTTGTAATAATTTCATATTAGTTTCTTGCAATAGCGTATTTCTAAAGAAATGTGATAGTTTTTTGTATGACAAGTTTGATATCATAGTTTATTGAGAGTACCTAAATTAATGTTTTGTTTTACGTTTCTCTTAAATTTATGATTACTTTTGCTTAATTTGATAACATTTTTGATTTTAGTCGTAAATGTATTTCGATCATGTATGTTGATAAGTATTAGAAATAGAAGGCTACCGAGCCTCAGCATCCGTTCATAACCACAAACATTGCGACTTCTAAGTATTAAACGTTTTTAAAATACGTGACACTTAAACGTGAGAGCCCGGGAGTAGCGAGCGAGCGATCCGCGGCAGACAAAGGGCATCGAACTTGCTATTTCATAGACTATAAAAATTATGCAGAATGCTGGATTACTTAAAATTTATTTCAAGCTTTATTTTATGGTGGTGATGATAGTTGTGAGTGTGTGAGAATAAACAAGAAGTTAAATATCCTTGTCAGTGATGCATCATAGTTTAAGGTTAAGAAAATATATTCTCACGGATACTTAAAATTAACGTGTTGTCGGTTCGAACGTGCAAATCTATTATTTCAGTAGAGTTTTAAATTGGTAAACCGCGTGATAAACGCAGATATTGGTGAAAAGGTAGTTTTAAAAATATTCTGCACTTAGATACTACACAAAAAAAACATTCCCGAGACGTTGTTGTCGTCTAATTTAGTAGGCACAAAATTACACTTTGTAGTATCTCTCTTGGTTACTTATCGCTTTGTTTTAACGCCATCTGTTATCGAATAGATTCTATCAAAAGGTAACAGCTGTTTTTAGGGGTGACACTTCGATATTTTGATCTAAACTTTGAACTTGTTTTCCGAACCAACCGTAAGGATTACAAGTTTATGTTACTGTTACTTATAAACTACACCACCAAACATACAATTACCTTAAGTATTATCTCTTCATTATGTTACACGTTGTATATGGGACCACCTCTGAAGTATTTATTCTCTATCATATGAAATATTCAACATCGATTCATAATTGTCCAAAAAGTCGTATAACAAAAAAAGAACTAACACACGAATTGAGAACCTCCTCATTTTGGAAGTCGGTTGAAAATAATTTAAAGCAAACGGATATTAAAACGTGCATTCGAGTTGTATTCGAAGCATTTATCGAAAACTTCATGTTTGTATAGTGGCACTAGGAAATCTATTTTTTTACCCATTCATACACGTCTATATTGCTCAAATCTCTCAGCAAGCTAAAGAATGATTCTCTAGTTTCGAAACAATTTTATTTTGTATTTTTATCTATAACATTATATTCAAGCATAATAAAATTTTAGTAAAACTAAAACTTAAAAACCATTATATCAACACTTTATTTAAAACAGCTTACCAATCCATTAAGCTGCACGTCTTTCTGCGCAAGCGCTTGCTGCAGCTTATTCCTCTCGTCCTGTAGACTGCGAAGGTTATGGCTAACGGATTGTAGCTTGTCTTCGCCTTTTCCGCGCTGTTCGCCTGCTTCTTTCAGTTGCTTCTTTAGGGAACCCACTTGGGCCTTGAAGTCGTCCTGCAATATGTTATACATTAGTGAATGATGTATGTAAGTGCGGACTTTATAAATAATAACGAGTTTACGTTGCGATCTATTTTCTATATCAATTATGATGCTTTAACTTATTAAAATGCTATTTTTTAGATCGAAAATCACCTTCCTTAGGATTTTGCGGTTTGCAAAAACTTCTTGAACTTAATAACTTAATTTGTTTAACTGAATGTTGATCATACTACGTTCCTTAAATAACTAAGTTTAATCTTATTTTGTGATTTAAAATAAACGGGTTTTTACTTCAAATAAATTATATTCTCTTGTATTCTAATTCTATTCTAAAAAAAACCCTTCCCCTATTTAGACAAAATTGAGTTCAATATCTTTAAACAAAGGTCGTATAATCACTTACCCTCTCTCGTTCTATCTGGCACACTTCATGCATCAAACTTCGAACGCCTTTCTTGATGAGCTCAGGGTCTACGTCAATTATTTCGTTGCGGTCCTCGGAGTGGTCACGACCTACATAAACATATTTTAGATTTAGAATAACTTTCAGTGCTTAACTTTAGTTAAAACTATGAGGGGGTGGCGTAATCATTCCTGGCAGCAATATGTTACAGAAAAGCCGTCGTGTCGGAAAAATTTTTTTTAAAGAGTTGGAAATTTTGAGGACATTCGGTTCCCAGCAGTTTCATTGTGGTGGTAGTAAACAATATCACCGGTTATGAACTGGCGATACTCTAGGTACGTTTAATACCACTGTTTTTATATACAAATACTAGAAGTTCGCGGGGTTCGACCCGCGCAATTTCAAATCCCGTGGGAATATTGAAATAAAAAGCAGCCTATGTGCTATTCCAGAATATATACTATTACTATGCCAAATATCATTAAAATCTGTTGAGCCTTTCTGTCGTGATTGAGGAACAAACATCCACACATCCATCCATCCATACTTTACGAAAATGGGGGGTAGGTGGGGTGGTCAGTTAACTAACCAGCACAAAAGATTTTGCCTAGGACTCAAGGTTTTTTTCTAATTTTTTTTTTTCATATTTTGCATGGATTACATGGATTACTCAGCTTTTACGACAAGCTTACCCAGGGGCAGAGCTATTCTAAGCCAATGCGGCTAATGTGATTATCGTAAAACTTAAGACAATTTTAAGGGAAGTATCGTAGCTGCGTGAGGACTAAATTTCAACTTAGCTTCGCGCTTGACTATTTTACTTAACTATTTCACGCAGTTTTACCCGCAAAATTTCTAATCCCACGGGAACATTGGGCATATAGCTTTCTCGTCCCGTATTCCAGCAAAAAGCTCTTTTTTGCTGCAACTTTTGCTATTTTGGAAGCATATTAGACGACCGGCTGGTGTAGCGGTAACATACATTGCCTTCTATGCTAGAAGTCCTGGGTTCGAATCCAGGCGGCAGCGGATATTTGTGTGATAAACACAGATATTAGTCGTCAAGTCATGGATGTTTATAAGTTTATTTAAGTTTATTCTTATAAAAAATATGTATTCATTCAATATGTATGGTAATATATTTCTTAAGTATATCAGTTATCTAGTATCCATAACACAAGATCTTTAAGAAACTTAATTTGGGCTAGATAATGTTGTGTGTCAGAAATATTTATTATTATATATTAACTTCAAAAAATAAGTGTTTTTCTAATATACAATTAAAAACTATACATTTAATGTTACCTGGATGCGGACTATATCTCCTGGCCGGGCTCGCTAGGCGGCGCCTCGTGGCGGCTTGCACATTACCGTCGGGCTGCACGCCGCAAACTCGCCGCAACGTGGTCACTACTGAACTCAGCTTAGCTTCCGTCTCGCGCTTGAGAGCTTCGCATTGTGTGAGCGAAGCTTCGAGAGCGCGACAACGGCCTTCGCTGCCGCCTAGTCGAGCCTGGAGTGAATAATGGGAGAAGATTGGTATAAAGTTACGTTGTCTGAGTTACAAAAATTAATATAACAGTGACAAGTTTTCTATTTATTTGTACATATGTTAATAATTATAATAAAAAGCGGTTTTGCTGGATACTGCCCGAGTAGTTCACCGGTTTCTGTGTCTCTTGCCCTGATCCCCGACCGACTGGTCAAATTGTCGGGTCTTTCCGCCGAAAGGCGTGTAGATTTTAATATAAATAATAATAATAATTCTTTATTGGACACCAACAACATTAGTAACATTTTACAATAAATTTTAAAACATTTGCACAAATTGGACATTTGGATTTGAAAATTTAATCTCAACCTTCGATCCAATATTTGAAACACCTACATTATGTTACATAAGAACAAAAAACCAATTTCGTATTTACTATGCAGCAATCTTACATGAAAAGTTGATACCTATCGAATATTAAAATCTGCTAATAGCGGGTAAGCAGGGTTCGATGCGATAGGTACAAGAACTGGACCGTGCTAAGCAGATCATAAAACTGTCGGCAAGCCTACCGTTTACAATCATACAGTGATCGTTAAAGTTTATCAGATGCTATTTTCGACGCCCTGAAAACTAAAACCTTAAACTGTATATGACCTTGTTCCGTGAAATAGTCATCACGAATCCACACAACCTATAGTTGAATTCTTTTCTAGTGGTTTTTGTGACAGTTCAAAATTGACAATCTTTGTTACGTTGCCATAATGAAATTGTTCGATCTTCCATTCGATGGCTTTGACGTATCGAATCAGTTTGTGAAAAAAATGTATACAAAACTCCGATTACAAGATGGCCGCTCATATTCATCGATTCAACTGAACGTTCCGTTTCTTTGAATCTGTCTATTTAAGATGAATATTTTTATGACATTTACTTAATTTATTTACAATTAATAATAACAATTACACTTTATTAATAGTTCAATTTATAATTTAAAAATAAACAATTTTACTGACATAGTTTTTAATCTCTTAACGCGCCAATTTATATTTTATTAATTGTAAACAGTTTGCGCGTAATGGAAAATGACAACTGTCACGAAAATCATTCGAAAACAATTCAACTATAATTCAATGTATACAATGTTGTATAATACCTTTAATTCTTGAATCTGTTGTGTAGCGTCAGCAAGACAGACTTCCAAGTTATGTTTGAGTTCTTCTAACCGACGTTCCTTCGAACGGCAATCTTCTAAACGCAGCACCAGTTCCTGGGAAAATCAATTAATTTATTTATGCATTACTATAGATAATTAATGGATAATTATATAAGAGGAAATTCGTTGCCAATGTTCAAATTTCATATTTTTATATTAAACTATAAAAACCAGGGCTAAACTCTACTGTTTTTGATGCAAAATGTGATGATAGTAAAGTTCATTTGGCTTAGATGTTAGAGTTCTAAAAATTTTAGTTGCTAATAATTGTTTAAAAGCATCAAAAACTTTCGCCAAACCTATGTTTCTATTTTTAAATCGTTCAAGTACTTTTATAAGTTTACTCAATACTTAAAATCAAATATTTTCTCATTATAATATTACTAAACTTAAGTAGGTACCTACACTTTTTTAGTATTGTAATTTAACAAGTACTATCATGGAAATAAAATTATTATATTTATACGAAAAATTTGTGTAAGCAACCAAGTTTCAACACTAGTTTGTATAAAAAATCTTATGCACTCAAGGCAAAAGATTTTTCATACAAAACTCACAAGTTCTATATTTCCCGTGGGAATTCGGGAAGTTCTTCCTTAGTGCACCCCCACAATGTCAAACTCCTGCGCAATGTATGTTACAAATTTCATATCCCTACGGCTAGAAGTTATGGCTGTATGTTGTGTGTCAGTCAATCAGTCAATAACGGGACATTTTTATATCTTTATACCTTTACCTATTATATACCTCAAAATGGTTTGACTTAATATTTTAAAATAAAACTGTTCTTTTATTTTTCTCCCTTACCTAAGTTTTTGGGCGATTCCTCTAGCTGGGCACTAGGTATTTTTAATTTGTTCAGTTGCTCAGAGTATTTGTATTAAGTGTTATTATTTTTTTTTTCTGTTTTTGTTTTCTTTTGATATCTTTATCATTAATCTGTTTGTATTTTTTTTATATGTATTATTTGTGTGTGTGTAAGACAGTCAAGTGCTTAGTGACTTATAAGTGGTAACATGTAAATTGTGTCGAGATTTTTAAACTTACTTTTTTAAATTGTAATTATATCATTGTTTGTTATCCAACAATGTTAAACTAAAATAAAATAAAGTAAATATTATATTACCTGATCCCTAGCCCTGCAGGCCTCATCTAACTCTGCAATCCTTTGTCGGCAGCACGCCAGCTCCGACCGGTTGGCAGACAACAGAGCTTCCAACTCCGCGCATTGTCGTCTCGCTGCCGCCGCATCGTTCGAATGACGCTCTCGTTCTTCGCCCTCGTTTTGTAGTCTGTGGGAGAAACAAAGATTAAATAAAATCATTTTCTATATGCATTTAGACGGATGGAATTATAAAATGTCGGAACATAAAGGGTTGTTGTTTAGTCACCAAATTTTTTTTACACAATAAGTATCAGTTATAGAAACGGTCATTGTAAAAAAGTGGTGTATATTTTTGAAAAGAAATTATATACTTTTATACAGTAGTTTATAGGTTATTTCAAAACCCATTTCGGCGCGCTGATAGTTGACTAACCAGCGCTACCTTGGTGGTTTATGGTTACAACTTCTGCGTCACCCAGGGGTTAAAAATCAAAGCTATGCAGCGACCTCTTTAAAAAAACAGTTATATCAATAATTGTTGATTATATTAATGATCCAGTCTATATAACATACCTGGACTGCAGCTCCTTAATATCATGATTAGCCTGTTCAAGGGCGGCTCGTTCACGCTTCAACTGAGCTTCTGTAGCCTTAAGCTCGCGGGTTACGTGTTCGCCTCCCGACTCACTCTCTTTTAGAATGTTCTGGACGCGCGAGAGCTCCATTTCTAGAGTCGTTCGGTTTTCTTCGAGACCTTTAGATAGATGTGTTTGGTTACTTGATAGTTGGTAATTGAAATGATATATTTGGTAATTGAACTTATTCTTAAGGAACGCTTTGCTTGTAAACCAAGTTTCAACCGTTACTAAGTAATTTACTTAGTTAATTTGTAATAAAATAAAAGGCGAAAATAACCGTTGAGCTTGTACAGTCAACGACTAATTGTATTTTCAACGTGGCATTAGAACCACTTAATTGGAGTGATGGACTGGGAGCAAAAGAAAAACATAGAATGTACCAGCTGCTTCTCTTCCTGGGCATACTGTAAAAGTCAGTTAAGGGACAGAGGTTTTATGGGCGTTTTTGTGGGCGGTAAGCTGATCCCTTGTCACTGCAATAGTCTCTCTCCATCATTATGATACCTCCAAATTTGTCAAACGTGACATAAGATTGTTTTAACCTCTGGTGTTCTGCATACCCCATAAGGAATACCTACAGGCGTGAAGTTATGTATGCTAATAATAATAATAAGGCGTTTTTGTGGGCGATAGGCTGAAGGCGTTTTTGTGGGCGATAGGCTGACCCCCTGTTACTGCAATAGTTAGGGATACAGGCGTGAAGTTATGTATGTATGTATGTGATTGGAGTGATAACAATTCTGTGCACCTTAGATGAATGACAAGCCCCGGTCCCATTAGATACCAATCTACCTTATAACTAAAGCTTTTAAAATGCAACTTTATATCATAGTGTAAAGTAACTCTTGGCTAACACAAGAAGAGCTCGGGTATGTCAACTGGGGCGTCGTATCAATTGGGCTTGATTATAAATAAAATCCCAACTATATTAGTAGCCTTTTTCTTTTAATTCAGCAATATTTTGACTGCTCTATAGAGCCATTTACCTAAAACTTTATCAGAATACTTTCATGCGACCTGTGAACCGAACGAAGTCGTCGTGGCGCCGTGGTCACTGTGCATATCAAACGATATCGCAGGTTAAGCGTGCTCGGCTCGGCCGGTGTTAGGATGGGTGACCGCCGACCATTCATTTCTCACGACGACTTCCCTGCTTCGGAGGACACGTTAAGCAGTCGGTCCCGGGTGCTGTATACTTGTATACAGTAGTCGTTAGGGTTTGTCAGAAGCCATTTCGGCACCCTGAAATATCTGACATATCTGTGGATTACGGCCTAAACCTCCTCGTTATCCAGAAGAGAGACTAATAGCCCTGCAGTGGGCTCATTACACGGAGTTGTGATGATGATGATGATGACATGTCAACCTTAAATTTTGCAACCTACCCGCAATAGTCCTATACGCCTCATCTCTCGCCCGCGCTGCCTCCCGTCTCTCCAGATCGCATCGCTTTACATGCTCTCTCAGGTCTTTGCAGGTCGCGTTATATTTGTCTCTTTCTGCCGTACACGAGGTCAGTTGTCGACGGACGTCTGTTAGCTCTTTGCGGAGGGATTCTGATTCGTTTTCCACTGGAATTAAAATAAATTAGGTATCCATAATCCATTTTGAAGAAAAAAGAACAAGAATTGTAAAGAAACTTAATAATATGTGTTATCGAATATGTTTTACTGAGACAAAATATAGGAATTGTATTTTCAACACACTTGCTCGTAAAGTGAGCCTTATTCTATTGAATTTAGAACTATAAACTGGGCTATAAGTCACATGTGCATAATATATTATACCCTAGTGCATAATATAATGAATCCTACAAAGTTGAATTGTACCTTAGTGCAAATTACGTGCGAGTAAATTGATCCGGGTTATACATTAAATATTTTCAGAAACAACAAAGAGATTTTATACCACTTCAAATCCATATACATTTTTAAATGTTTGCGCCTTATATTAGTTACACTCAGGACGAGCTGGCCAGCAGCACTTCAAATAATAATGTAGAATATAAGTTTGTTAGCTGTACCTTCAACAACGGCTTTAAATAAATTTTATGACCACGTATGTCTGTCTTTTACTCACAAGTGTGTTGAAAAACGTCGTATGTAACTCGTGAGCGTTGCTAATCACAGCGTCGACTGTAATTAGCAACTAGCTCACTTGTTACATAATATACTATTAGATGTCACTCATAAATAAAAGAAAGAATAAAACATCTACCTTTATATGTGAAAAATTTAGTATCGATGAAGCAAATCGTCAAATTGATTCGTTGTCGAGGGCGCTATTTTTATTAACAACAGGAAGAATCTCATTATTAAATTTAAAACGGGATTTTCAAAAATTGAAAATGAAATAATAATTAAAAAGAAATTTCAAAAAAAAGGGAACAAAACAGGAAAGTACTGTTTCATTTTCAAAAGAGATAAATTTGTCAATTTTGACATAGAATGGTAATATATGTTTTCTACCCTCTGTTGGTCAAGTTTCTAGTTTTATTCTGCATTTTTTTATATCATTTAGCTATATGTTACGTTATCAAACAAAGGTTCAAAATAATAACACTACTTACGCTCCTTTAACTTCCTAATAGTATCCTGAAGTTGCGTGTACGCATTATCAAACTTATCGTCCGCCAATGACAGCTGAGACCTCAGTTCAGAGCACTCGCGATTGACTCCTTCCTTCTCTAAGTGCAGTTCTTTGATGCGATTCTCAAGACGAGCGCAGTCGTCTTCTGCGGCGGCTCTGGGAATTTTAAAAACTATGTAAAGTCAACAGTATAAACACGTTTATTGTTCACGGCAGTACATATTGTTAAACTTGCTTACAATTATTGGCTCCAATGTGCACTGCAGTATCAAAAGGGTCACGCAACTCAGCTTGTACTTAGTACCCAGGCACAGTACAGATATATACAGTAATTCAACTTCATACAAACGGGCGAAACGCGAGCTATACCTACGCGGCTCGATCTCGGCATGCGGCCAGTCGCGAGTGTCTGCATACCGAACCAATTGTTGATTGAGCTTTACATTAATATACAAATTGTTTGTACTTTAAAATTTAATAATACATCTTTTCGTGCGTCTCAGTCGAAGCGCAAGTATTTTTCGGTCGCTAATTTATAAGACTGATTTGTTATTCAAACGTAAACATGTTTTTTTTGACACAAAACGCGTTTTTGTTGAACACTTACTACAATAATAATTTACTACTTGTCAATTCAAAAATATCATTGCCAGCATATGCTGTAAAAATCGAATAAGATAGCAATTATAAGCGACCATAACAACTATAGCAAATGAACAGAACAAAAAGCAACATTTAGCCTTAAAATAAGCGTTCAAACTTACTTAGCCTCTTCCAACTTAGTCTTCAAAGCGGCCAGTTCGTCCTTCAACTGATTAGAATACATTCTGTCCTGCTCTTGCTTGGCGTGCGAGTCTCTCTTTACTCTCTCTAGCTTGTTCGCTTCGTTGTCGAGCGCTCGTTTTGCTTCGTCTAGACGTTCTAATAAGGCTTGCTGTTCTTGATGGGCTGTGTAATAATAAAACAATACTCATTATAATGTCTTATGTTTTCTCAATATTAGGCCTGATTTTTCAATGGTCTGACCAAAGTTATCTATATCTTCTATCTATCTATCTGTATAATAAATCTGTAGAGAGGTCAATTCTGTACATGAAATATATTTAGTATAGGTACTTAACCTGTTAAATCACGCTACAATCAATAAATAATTAAAATTTTAGAAGGAGAGCACTCTGTACTTGATTTCGATTATAATTATGTAATAAAATTAGGTACTTAATTTTTCACTAGAATTCCCTAAAAATAAATACTACTATGTTACTATTGACTTTACATACAACTAAGTCAATCGCGGCACGTGACCTGGCAAGCGGATCGCTGCGTAATCAATTCTTTAACTTTCTTTTTTTCTTTAATTTTTTCTCTTCGTGTATGACTATCACGTCCTTGAATTTCAAAAGTGACCCACCAGTCACCCTGTATAGTTTAGTTGTGACAAAAGACTTAATTATCTATTGATTACTTTACTTGGCCATAGCCTGTAACGAAGCAAACCTTTCGAGTATAACCTACCTATTTATATTTTACGACATCAAATACAATTTACTTTAAAAACGAGATATACATATACCCATTCTCTTTTTATACACCAGAATCAAATCGTCTTGATCAAAGCGCTTGCAACAGTGCCAATATATCGGGACTCAAAACAAAAAAAACATGACCAATATTCCGTTACCTACGCTATTTAAAATTTTAAAGACTACTAGCTGACCCGGCAAACGTTGTTTTGCCATATAAATAAAAAAAAATAGATGTTGGCCGATTCTCATAGATACCGGATAAGCACAAAAAATTTCATTTCATCAAAGTTTCGGAGGAGTATGGCAACAAAAACTGTGACACGAGAATTTTATATATTAGATGAAAGTGTACACTTATAATGTAACAGACATTCATACCCATCAACAAAGCCTGTTGTTTGTCATTCTCAGCTCGCAGCATAGCTTCATCATGCTGCAATATAAGTTGGTCTCTGGCGATCAGAAGTTTTTTCTCTCTGTCTCGCGCGGCGGCTTCGCATGACTCCTTCTCGCTCGTGAGGTTCACGATCGTTTGAGTCAACTTCTGTTCGAGCATTTGTCGTAGTTGTTCCTGTGGAAAAATATTTTTGCAGACGCAGGTAGGCTTGTTTTGGGATTTTTTAGAACAATTATGCATTTCTAGGAATAAAATACAAGCTTTTTGATTATATTTATTATTCATTCTAGTTATAACGGCGTTTACGATTTTGTTGCGGTCATTTATTGAAATACTTTTAAATTTATTAAGCACATAAAACATGTCATACTGCACAGCCAAGCCGTTAACAAAATTAATAAGTAATAAGAAACTTTTAGAAATATCCTGTTGTGCTTAATCCCATGCCTTTTTATCGTCTTACTTAGACGATCTTTAATTTTATAACAAGCTTTTCGAGAAAGAGTGTTTTTAATGATTGATTTAAATTTATTGAATGGCAGGGATTGAATTGACATCGGAATTTTGTTATGTATACGTATTGACATTCCAATAAATGCTTTGCTGCTTTTAGCCAGCCTTAATTTGGGAAACGCTAACATATGGTCGCTCCTAGTCTTTACAGAGTAATTTTTATCATGATTATCTTTCCTAGTTTTAAACTTAATACTATTCTTATAAATATACATAATGTTTTTATAAATATATTGTGATGCAAGGGTTAATATACCAATCTCTTGAAACTTTTCTCGAAGAAATTTCCAAGTTTATACATTCCACGAATAGCCCTTTTCTGCAGTGTAAATATCGTGTCAATATCTGCGGCATGGCTCCAAAGTAGAAAGCCGTAGGACATTATACTATACCGATAGGTTTACCCCATCGCCAAAGTGGTCGTATGAATCCTAACAATTGGTTCTTATAGCTTCATCTAGATTTCTCAATATCAATAAAAAAATTAAACTTGTGTATCTTTAATTTTTAAGTATAATGTATATTTTGCCTCATGTTTATGTTTACCCTTTTACCTTTCATGAAAGTCGGCAAGGGGGCACTGGATCCCCTGATGGAAAGTAGTATCCAGGCCTATGGACATCATTAATTAATAAATAATAATAAATAAATAAATATTTCTGACACTGAAATCCATACTTCATTTATGGATACTATAGAACTGATTACTTAAGAAATATATACATATTACACATTTTTTTTATTGGAATAAACTTAAATAAACATATAAACATCCACGACTTGACGACTAATATCTGTGTTCATCACACAAATTTCCGCCGCCACCGGGATTCGAACCCAGGACCTCTGGCATAGAAGGCAATGTATGTTACCGCTACACCAGCCGGTCGTCAAATTAACGGTGGTAAAATAAATGATGCATTGCCGACCCAAGGCTTCAGCTGTTAAAGCCTTTTGTTTCTGTATTTTCATTGGCTATTCCTACCGAATTACGCAGAAAATATATCTTTTTTATCATTCGAAAAAAATGCTAACCTTTTCCTCCTTCAACTTGGCCACATTGTTAGCGGCGTTCTTATTGATCTCCGTGAGCATAGTTCTGAACTCCGCCTCTTTCTTGCCGCTATTTTGTTGCATAGACGTTTTTGTGTCGCGGAGTTTCTTCTCGCTGTTGTCTAGGTCCTTGGTTAATCGGGCGATTTGGCCTGAAAATATCAGAAAATAAAATAAAAGGATCTCTGACAGACTATCAGCGTTGTCACTGAACTAGCTTCGGTTTTATACGTAATGCTGAGTTCGGGTCTTTTTGGTTAAATGGTACGTTTGTTACATTTACTTTAAATTGAGTCTTAATTATTCTATTGTTAGGCGAATTTTTACTAACGTAGCAGCCGCAAGTGTACTCCTCCGTTATAAAGGGTTTCAGCCGAGTAGAGTCTGCTTAGAATAACCCTAAATACGGGTGTCGTAACAGGCAACTAATCTAAGAGACCCTCCGCTAGGTTTCTTTCAGGGTACGCCTAGCAAGCAGCCACCCTTTATATAAAGGCCAAATATCTCCGCTTTGGCAGTGATGTCAGATGATATTGAAGATTAACGCGAGTTTAGTATAGTTTTGAAAAAAAAAAGCATTCTCCAATCAAATTCTTATTCTTCTTTTCAGTCGTACACTTTTGGTAGAGTGGTCGTGGTTGCTCTGATGGCGTATAAGGTTGACGGTACGCGTACATGTTTAGTCAATTATTTCGGCTTAAACAGTCTTTCTAGCAAATTCTTATTACGGCGGTAAAATTCTATACCTGAATACGGGGGCCAGTACCGTCCTAAGCCACATCGTCACTAATTGTGGTCCAACATTAGTTAAGAAACCAAAAAAGATCTATTTAAATTACACCATAGCTTCCATATCAAACCGTTTATATTAAGTAATAAACTTCCATGCTGGACTGGGAGCGAAAGAAAAACATAGAATGTGCCAGCTGCTTCTCTTCCCAGGCATACTGTAAAAGTCAGTTAAGGGACCGAGGTGTTATGGGAGGCTTTTTTGTGGGCGATAGGCTGACCCCCTGTCACTGCAATAGTCTCTCTCCACTATTATGATGCCTCCAAATTTGTCAAAGGTGACATCAGATGGTTTTATTACCTCTGGTGTTTTGCCTACCCCATACGGGATACAGGCGTGAAGCTATGTATGTAATAAACTAATTATTGACTGGTTTTAAAAATAAACAACCTCAAGGCCTAACTAATCAAACTTTTTTGAATTTAGAACTGTCCACTTACAAATTGAAAATAGCCAGTAACTTTGCTATAACCTAGTTAACTTACCTTGTAGTTTCTCCTGTTGAACCAAAGTATCTTGCAAGTCACGTTCAAGTTTCCTGCGCTTATTGTCGACGTCATCTAAAGTGTTCGCGGTATCGAAGAGTACCGCTTCAAGTGCGTCTTTTTCGGAACGAATCGCGGCCAGCTGCTCTTGTAGCTGGTGCTTCTCTTTGTCTATCGTGTCTATTATGATCTGTGGGGCGAAAAACTTATTCTATACTATAGTTGAATTCTTTTCAAATGGTTTTCGTGACAGTTCTCATATTCCATTTTGCGCAAACTTTTTGTGATAAAAAATAAATAAACTGAAGGGATAAAATTTAAAAAGTACTTAAATAAAATTGTAAATTTAAATAGTATAAAGTAAACTATTTAGCTCATGTTATTATTATTATTAACTCTTTATAAAATAAGTAAATGTAATAAAAATAAATACATTTATAAACTGTCAGATGCAAGGGACCGGAACGTCTGTCAACAATAGGGATTGACGCTATTGAATCGACACCAAATCGATGAATATGAGCGGACATCTTGTAATCGATTCGTGAATACAGAAAATTGGAAAAAAGTAGTTAAAAACGCAGCGTAATATACTTAAATAGAGATTGGAATACATATATCCATAGTTCACGATCAAAAATTAATTATTTCACTCGGAGATGATACTGATACCGAAAAGGACAAACAGTGACGAATTAAATTAATTATTTGAAACCAGTGGTCTTTATTCTATAATTTATTCCAATTTAGGTACCCGTTTTATAAGAAGAAAGCTAAATTCTATAATTTTTATCCCATTTCTTTTACCAACTGAATCGGTATTTTGAAACAATCGTTTTAAAATCAAACAATTTCATTAGGGCAACTTCACTTTGATTGACGATTTTGACCTGTCACGAAAATCATTTGAAAAGAATTCAACTATAATCTAATAAAGCTGAAAAATCATGTGCAACGAGCTCATTACAAAAATTTAAATTAATTTAAAACTTGTAGGCTGTCAGTCAAAATATTCTTCATTTCACAGGTACGTAGGTTTTACCCAAGCATCAGATGATAAAATTTGCCCCACGTATGGGGGACTTAGAATAGCCCAACAGCCCATAGATAGGCGTGTCGTATCTACCTCCAGCAAACCCAGTATGGTACCTACCATATCGAGGTACGCCTGACTGGCGATCACCCTTTAGTTTGTAACCAAATATATAGGGTCGCCATATAATAGTCAATAATATTTAATAGCAGATTAAGACTGATGAGTGGGTCATAATTAGGAAAAAAAAATTTTTTTTTAATGTTTCTCATAAATTAAAATTTCAAAATTCTTCTATGTGATCAAAATTTAAGTTTGATTGGTAAATTATGACTACACGGCAAGTAATAAAAACGTTTTCATCTAATTGTTTGTAGTCATAAAATGTAGATTAATCTTAAATTTTACTCACAGAGAAGAATTTTGAAATCTTAATTTATGAAAGATATTTAAAAAAGATTTTTTTTTCGCAGTTCAGACCAAGGACTGTATACCGGTATGAATTTCTGTACATTTTTTTTCTGTATGACGTCATACCGTTAAATTAGGTGTATTTAAAAATAACAGTACAGGAATTCATACTGAAATAATTCTTGTACCTTTTTTATTATTGTAGCATAACTGATTTTTTTTTCAGTTAACTGAAATTTTCCGGTATTAATATTAATATTGATATTCAAATTTTATTTTTAAATAACTGTAGAATGTTCGATAGTTTACTTAAAGCCTATGAAGCGTAGGTACATAATATGCTGACCTATACATTTCGGTACAGAAATTAAATAAGTTAAAATATTTCTGTACTTAAAACATCTACAGAAATTAATCCGGTATACATTATTTGGGTACTGATATAATTAATTTAGATTTTAATAACTTGTACAGTTATTGTGTTTGATGAAGCAGTACACTAATAAGGGTACTGAAATTTTACTAGTACAATTAAAAAATGTTATACCGATATGCAGTCCCTAGTTCAGACCCACTCATCATTTCTAATCTGCTATTAATACATAATTGACTATTATAAGCGGACCCTGTATACGCACCGGCAGCGATATGTTCCGGCAATTATCTATGAAGAACCATTTCCTTCCTAACCCCATGTGCTGTCATGTCAACTTCATCCTCACGTACCCAGATGAAATTAAGTTCACCACCGGTTACCAAACAATTCCTTTACCTGTTTCTCTTCACCATCCTTAACATGATCTTCTAGAGACCTGTTGATCCTGCCGATGGTTTCATTCGCCTGTTCCAGTCGTTGTTGGAATCGGATGATCTCTTCGTTCAAGGTGTCCTTCTTACGCACCATAGCGGTCAACTGAGAGCTTAGTTCACCTCGCTCTCTATACGAGAAAAAAATTAAATCATAGTACGAAAGAAAGTGATAATGTTACTAAAATTTTCAGGCAAAATGTTAGTTCTTAGCTTAAGTGTGACAAGGCCTAAGTTTTGTAATTTATTTCAATGAGAGCTGAATAACTTGTAACAACTGCTTACACTTCTTTTCCGCCAAACAGTAACTAGAAACCATCATTTAACGGAAAAATTTCACTCTGAAATCTGTTTATTCATTTGGGCGCTATGATGCTACAAAAATACACTGACATATGTAGGTAAAGAAGAAGACCACGATAGAAGAATGTCAACTAACTTATACAGGGTTGATTTTTCTTCACCAGCCAAATTTAAATGTAAGTTTCTTTGATACGATATAAATGTACCTGCATATTTATTGGAGCGTCGCTCGGTAAAAAAAAGTAGAAATATGGAACCACTAACTTTTAAAAAAATAGTCGCTCTTTATGAACTTAGCTACTACAACGCGACATTTCCTCGATAATACTACAACGTAGTACTACAAAATGTGTGTAGTAGCGCGTAGTCATCTTTATTTTAATGGTAATTTAGAGTGACCATGCCTTGGTTAATAAGTTAGCGGATAAATTAATTTCCTTGTAAAAAAATATATAATTTGTTTTTGCAAAAATCGTTTCTAGTAATGATACTTATTGTGTAAAAAAAATTGGCCAGTGACCACAAATCAACCCTGTATATTGCCAGTACGTAAGTATTAGTGAATTCGCTTATAAAGCTGAAATATCCTTCCCGATTGGAATTCAAAGCCAGGACCTCTGGAGATAAAGTTTTTATCGCTTTAATACAAGAACGAAAAATTAATAGCCAACTTAAACCACTAGTGTACAGAAGCAATATGGCCCATGGTTACGTTTAAACCTGTGTATAACAATTTTGTCATGTATGGTTGGCTTAGCCTTAGTGGTTCTGAATTGGCGTGTCGTAAAAGCAACTTATACACGTGATGATTGGACCCCTTCAGCCCACCTGGCTAGCGATCATCCTTCATGAAAATCTTCCGTCAAATGTCACCGCTCTAGCGCTGATATATTCCGGCAATATTTTAAGACAAGCCAATTCCATCCTAACATCTTCGACCTTATCTTCAGTTACCATCAGGTGAGATGGTCGCCAAACACTGTAATAGTCTCATTTAAAGAAAAATGGTTTCAATGTTACACACTCACCTCGCAACCTGTCTGAACTCTAACTCCATCTTCTCTCTATCTCCTTCCAAGAATTTAATCTTCTCCTGCAAAGACGCCTTATCTGCCTCGAGCTCGAGTCTCATTTGCTCAGCGGCTAATAACTCTTTACGTAAGGAGTTCAGGTCTCCTTGCTGTTCTGATGATTGGCTGCTGATTGAGGCTTTCTCGTCTTCTAGCTGGTGAAATGAAATAGTAAGATAGATATGCAATATTGGTTTTAGATAATTTTGTAAGGTCGTTACGCAACTGCAGAAATATCATGTAACAGCCCGTTCACAGATGGTCTCCGTTTTACTGGTCCGTTTTACCGGATGCGTTTTTGTACCGTAAATACGTCTACTGAATACTGAGCCATATGTGAAGTCGCTCATGCGCCCATGCGCCATCGATGAAAAAAAACGTGTCCGGTAAAACGGAACAGTAAAACGGAGACCATGTGTGAATGGGCTGTAACGTAGGTATATCTCGAATATACCGAGAATCTTAATATTCACCACAAACTAAGACTCATTCGAACGGTTTAATTGTGAAAAGCCGCGCTAGTGACCATTGACCGTCAAAATATGGTAGAATTTGTTATTTAACGCCCAACCAATACCGACGATAGACGAAGATAGAACATTATAAAACTAGCCACCGCGCGCGGCTTTACCCGCGTAAGTTTTGATCCCGTGGGAATTTGTGGATAAAATATAGCCTATAAACTTCCTCAAGAGTTGGACTATCAAATGCAAAAAGAATTTTTCAAATCCCACTTGTAGTTTCTGAGATTAGCGCGTTCAAACAAACAAACAAAAACACAAACTCTTCAGCTTTATATATTAGTATAGATAGTGAAAAGCCACATCTTTATTCTAAAACTCACATGTTTAAGTTCTTCCAACAACTTCTTCTTGTCTCCTTCCAAGTTCTTGATGGCACATTGCAGCTTCTCGGACAAGTTTTGTAAGTCTCCTCGCTCCAGTAAAGTTCGTTCGAGCTCTATTTCTAATTCGCCTGTAAGAAATTTAATACGTGTTAAAGTGAAGAGAGTGTTTACGATTGTTTAGGACTAAGATGTTCATCCCAAACTGAAGAAAAGAGAAGGCAGTCGGCGGCCCACGGCATAACGGTAGTTTTCGGGAATTGCTATGTAGACAACCGCGCGCGCTGTTTCGCGGTTTCTAATTTCTAAGCGCAATTTCTAATTCCAAGGGAATATCGGGATAAAAATATATATTCCGACATATATATGTGCTATTCCAGTACACTATCACTATCAAATTTCATTCAAATCCGTTGAGCCATTCTGCCGTAATTGAAGAACAAAAATCCATACATCCATCCATTCAAACATTCACATTTATAATATTTGTAAGAGTAAGATTGATACATATTAGGGAATTATTTTTATTGTCATCCTCATTGATACGTATAATTTTACAAAGTGTAATAAAACAGTAAATATTTTCTGTTTAAGCTCCGAGTGATTTATATTATAGCATATTGACCAACACTGTCTGCTTCAAACGCCAGTGGTCGGGGGTTCGATTCCCGCACGAAACAAGAAAAAAAATCCGTGTCTGGGTGTTTATCTCTTTATGTATTTATATTATAGGTTCCCCCCTAGTTCGCTACATGGTATCCCATAACACAAGCTATGCTTACTTTGGGGCCATGTAGTTGGTGTGATTGTCTGGGTATTTTATTTATTTATTATTTATCATTTTTAAAACAATATCATCAGTTACAAAGTTTTCAAAGTGATATGTAGTTGGACACAAAGGCTCTGCTATTTTGATTGCAAACAACTTTGTAAAAATAGAATAGAAAACAGCACCTATTCGCGAACATTTTTCACGATTTGTCGAAAGAAAATTTTGTACAGGGTCAACTTGTCTCTAACTGCCATTCTTTTCTTGCATATTCCAGCGCATTTCGCTTAAACATCGTTTTTTTAACCTCGATATTTACAACCATAACTTACTGCGATGTTTCTCCATTTGCGACAGTATGTTATCAGCCTCGATTTTCTGCTGTTCCAACAAATCTCTGGCCAACGCGGTCTTGTTCAGTTCCTCTCGAAGCGATACTAGCTCCGAGCGGAATCTGGCCGAGCGCTCTTCCTCTGATCTAGACCAATGTAGTTTATCATTAATGGTTAGGTATAAAGAAATACACTCAAAAAGAAATTTGGACTGTGAGCGAAAGAAAAACATAGAATTTGCTGCTTCTCTTCCCGGGCATACTGTAAAAAAGTAAATTTTTACTGGCGTTTCTGTTTGCGATAGACTGACCCCCTGTCACTGCATAGTCTCTCCCTACTCCCCATCATGATAATACCTCAAAATTTGTCAAACGTGACATGAGTTTAAGAATTCTCGTGCTGTTGTGTTTCCATACAAGCGTAATTAATTCATATCTTCACTATTTGGTTTTAATTTATCGAAATCTAAATATAATATAATTTTGTCTTTCCAATAATTAAGTTTATATGGAGTCAGAATAATATAAAAGGAAGTTATTTAGAAATTATGACTGTTTGAAAATCCATATTTCAGTACTATTTTTGGGCAATATATTGATTAGTGGAATGGAACAAATAGGATGTCACAATATACAAGAGCTCCTAAATATACACAGTTGGAAAGCAAGCAATGTTTTTTTTTTTTCGATTTGTTAGTCTTAACGCTTCATAAGGAGTCAAAGTCAAAGTCAAAAGAATCTTTATTTCGTAAGTATTTGAATACATTTGAAATAAGTCATAAAATTTACAAATTGAACTGAATCTACCGCCACTTCGGAAAGTCGATCTGTTGAGAAGAAGTGGCAAGAAACTCAACAGCAATCATCTTTTAAAAATACACAATAACAATTAACAATCTTCTTGCATCCGGATAACTTATAGTAAAACTTTATATAACACTTATCCTTAAATCTATCGAAGGGTTAATCTTAAATATTTTGGAATTATATTATAAAAGCGTACACATATTGACCCATGAACGAGTTGGTGATCTTCTGGAGTTTACTATTATATTTATACAATAGGCAATCAAATATTAGACAGAAACATAAGACATAGATATAGAGGTAAAGATAGAAGAAGATAGATGTAGCGATAGAGGTGAGAGATAATACAGATAATGTGCATGGAGATGGGAATAGTCGTGGAAAGAGACGGGACACAAACACGGACGTGGACATGGAGATGGGGAAGTCAGAGTCAAATTCAAAAAAGTAACATAGTCATAAAGTCTTCAGCAAAACGACCTGGCACCGCTAGCAGCACCCGTTCACGAGTATAACGCAAGCACCAGCCATCACTCTCCTCAACCATATTTTAGGGAAGAGGGTGACCCGACACCCGACGCTACCGCTAGCCATGCCGCCTGAGGGAGCATGACGTTCTTGCTGTTGTATGGATTGGAAGGAGATGGAGATGGCGTTGGATAAGAAGGAGATGGAGATGGAGTTGGAGATTGAGAACTTTCGAAAAATAATTTACAACCAAGGACTTTTATCGTCCATATATTCAGATATTGTATAAAAGCCTTTATTACACAATTTTTGTTTAATAGTTTCTTTAAATTTATCAAGTGGTAAGTCTTGAATATTTGTGGGAACCTTATTATAAAAACGTATGCATTGACCCATAAATGAGTTAGTGACTTTATGAAGTCTACTATCATAGCCGGCTAGCTTGTACTTATTTCTAGTATTAATATTATGCAAGTCACATTTTCTACGGAACATGTTTAAGTTCTTTTTTACGAACATAAGATTTTCAAAGATATATTGTGATGCAAACGTAAGAATATTTATTTCTTTAAACTTATTTCTTAATGTCGCTCTGGAATTAAGTTTGTAGATTGCGCGAATAGCCCGTTTCTGCAGCACAAAGATGGTTTTAATATCGGCAGCATTTCCCCACAGGAGAATGCCGTATGTCATTAAGCTATGAAAATAACCAAAATAAACCAACCGCGCAGTAGCTTCATTAGAGATATTTCGCATCTTTTTGACGGCATATGCTGCAGAACTAAGTCTCTTCGCCAACCTTTCTATATGTGGACCCCACTGTAGTTGTGCATCTAGGGTTATGCCAAGGAACACTGTTGAATTTACAGGTCTCAATTCTTGTCCCTTTACAATTAAGTTAGTATCAACATACCGGACATTAGGCAATGAGAATTTTAAAAATTTTGTTTTATTTTCATTGAGGAGTAGGTTATTGGCTGAAAACCATTTCTCCACAGTTTCAATACAACTGTTTACTTCAAAGCAGTGCTTCAATTGCCTACTCACTTTAAATAGAAAAGAGGTATCATCAGCAAACAATATGACCTCACACTTGTCTTTTACCACAAATGGCAAATCATTTATATAAACTAAGAATAAGAAAGGCCCAAGAATCGAGCCCTGGGGCACTCCCATATGAACTGCTGATCCCGATGATCTCTTTCCATTAATATCAACTCTTTGAATTCTATTGCATAAATAGGATTTCATAAAATCAAGTGCCCTATCATTGATTCCATAGTGGTGTAGCTTCATGAGGAGTGTATCGTAGTGAACACAGTCAAAAGCCTTGGACAGATCACAAAAGACACCGAAGGCATCACGTGACTCCTCCCAGGCATCAAATATATGTTTGATAAGCTCAACACTGGCATCAGTTGTTGAGCGACCCCGTGTGAAACCGAACTGATTTGGATTCATTAAATTATTGCTGTAGAAGTGTACCACTAGTTGGTTTAAAATAAGCTTTTCAAAAATTTTACTAAGTGTTGGTAATATAGAGATTGGTCTAAAGTTACTGGGGTCGATTATGCTTCCAGCTTTAAATACAGGAATAATTTTACTAAGTTTCATTAAATCAGGAAACACACCACTATCAACACAATTATTAAATATACTAGCTAAATTAGGTGTAATAATATCAATGATGGATTGGATGATTTTAACGGAAATGCCATCCAAATCAGCAGTGTTTTTAACTGTAATACTATTAAAAGCTTTCAATACCTCACTTTCAGTAACATGCCTGAAAGTAAAGGTGGTTTTGCACTTATTTACATTTTTTTCAAGAAAAGACTGTGCAATTTTGACTGATGAATTTAATGTCTTGGTGGTCGAAACTGGAATGTCTGCAAAGAATTTTTCAAAAGCTTCAGCAACTTCTGTATCTGATGTCAACAGTCGATCACCAATTTTCAGTTTATATACCGCGTTTCTAATGTTTGACTTTCCAGTTTCGCTGTTTATAATTTGCCAAGTAGTTTTAGGTATATTTACACTATTTTGAATTTTATTATTAATAAAATTTGATTTTGCAATACTACACACACTTTTGAACATTTTAGAGTTTTTTTAACATATTCCTTAAAGGTTTCACTATGATTATATGATTTTTCATCATATAATTCATATAATCTGTCTCTGCTTTTGAATATTCCTACTGTTGCCCAGTCACTAAACTTAAATGAGTTATCATTTATTTTAATTGTTTTAGATTTAAATACTGTATCATACTCACATTTAATTAAATTAAAAATACAATTATATTCCTTAACAGGATCATCATAACATTTAAGTTCCCACAACTTATCCAAGACATTACTTCTGAATCTCTCCAGCCGACCCTCGTTCATGGGTACAAACTTAATCTCTCTTCTTAATGCCTTGTTTGTGTTAATGTCAAAAGATGCTAATTGTCCACTGTGATCCGATTTTAATTTATTAAATATGTATTGACTGTTGGGTGATGCATCTGTGAAAATGTTATCAATACATGTAGCTGAAGTGGCTGTAACTCGTGTAGGCTCTAAAAAGAGATTTTTAAGTCCATAACAAAGAAACAAGTTTGTTACCCTTTTACTCAGCGATGATTGTATTAGTAAGTCAATATTAAAATCACCACAAACAATGATATTTTTTTTAGTATCACTAAGTTTCAGTAAAGCTTCCTCCATAATTTTTTCAAACAAATCATAGGATGAAGCCGGCCGCCTGTATACGCTTATTATAATAACTTTCCCTAGCTCAATACATGCCATTTCAATGGTTTGCTCAACAGAAAGACTAATAATATCCATTCGTTCTTTAAATTTCATTCCTTTGTGTGTAATAATCAAGGAACCGCCACAATTTGCCTGGCTTCTACTGTATGAACTAGCTATTTGATGATTATTGAATGAAAATATCATTTGATGGTCTTTTAGCCAGTGCTCCGTTACACATAAAATATCTATATTTTCTTGATTCATGAAAAGTTCAATTTGTAAATCCTTACCCAGCATGCCTTCAATATTTTGGTGAGCTACATTTATTACATTTTTACTACATTTTAATTTTGCAGCTGGGGCATATGTGCTAATAACATTTTGATTATAGCTAGAAGTCTTATTATCTATTGTCATTGCCTCTAGTTTAAATTAACTAGACTAGTCCTAATACTACTACTTGGAATGTTATATTCCAACGGTTTTACAAATATAAGTGGCTGCTCAATAGAAGCAGAGGTTTCAGTCAAGATGACTGGTAAATCATTACTAATAATATATGATAGCGAAATTGCTATTTGTCTTATATAATAATTGTACAAATTGTACTTATCATGCTTAAAATAAAAAGGTTTACTAACTATAATGTTAGTATCGATCATATGAAATTTATCACTATGCCTACATGTCATAGTGTGTAATATTTTATTCAGATGGTGCCTTATATTGTTTTCTTGCTCTGAGAAAGAGTGGCTAAAAGGTAATGCAAATAAAATTATTCTACATATATTTTTCTTTTCATGTAATTTGGAAAAACTGTGAATCATGTCTTTTTTATTAGCATGATCCCGTCTGCCAACTAAAATGACCAAGACTGTTTTGACTTTAAAGTCAGTAACAAAAACTTTATTCAATATATCACAATATGAAGCACCAGGGAAACAATTATTTATTATTGGCTGCTTTACATATTTACTTACTTGGAAGCCCATTTTTTTCCCAAGTTCATCGCTGTACATAACTACTTCTGGTTGACTTATCTTATTATTACATAAATAAGATGGCTTTGGTTGTATAGGCAATACATTATCCTCTATAACACAAGGCATCTGGGACTGGGACTGGCATGGCTCGGGCTGTGAACAACTTAATACACTTTGTTCACAATTATTTTGGGAAGTCAAATACTCAAATTGATTCAGATTATGTTTAGATAGTTCAAGTAAGCTGTCCATGGCTAAAGTGTGTTCTTTTATCTCTTTCTGAGCAACCTCATATTTATTAGTTAAACTATTAAGTTGCTCATAAAGCCTGTTTATTTCCAGCTCAAGGTGCCTTGTGTCACTTTCATAAGTTAACCTATTTTGCTCCAATTCAGAACTACATGATTTTAACTTACCTAATAAATTTAAACGTTCTTTTCTATAATGGATATTTTTACATGAGAAAATTTTATTCTTACTGATATTTTTATTATTGGCCTTTATACATTGCTTACTTTTGTTTGATTTAGTCCTACTTTTATTACAGTTAAGTTTATTGTTAGTGCTTGTAGTAGGACTAACCGGCAACTCTGCATCAATCGAGCAATCACTGGTTAGGTCGATAGTGGTGGAAGTATTTTTACATATAGATACCATTGAGGGGGCAGATTCAACCAACTCCTCAAATAGAGACTGAGATTGTGCTGACCTGGATTCATTAATTTTAGATTCTAAGGAAGTTATTTGTGAAAAGGAATCACATAATTGGACTTTCAAATGTTTGTTATGCCTAATAACATCTTCTAATATATTACTTTTACCATCAAACTCATTTATTATCCTTTGCAGTTGGTCTCTTTGCTCAACAACTTCTAGAAATTGAATATGAATTTTTGATAGTTCAAGTTTTAACTGTTTATTTGAGTTGAGTACACTGATAAACTCTTTTTCCGCATCATTTCTCTCATCCAGCAACTGCTCACACATAGACTTTGATAATTTAAGCTCCTGTAGAGTCAGATGAAGTTTGTCTTCCAGCTGACGAACAGCAGCCTGGCGAGTCATCATTTTTGATACCGAGTTAGTTCTTGAATAGAAAATACAACGATTGTTTTTTCCGAATGAATCAAGTGAGCAGTTACTTGAAGTTGAGGTTATGGAATTGGAACAAAAAAAGGTTTACACAGTAATTTTACTATTGCTAACTACAGCCAAATCAATTTCACTATATTATAAAGTAATTTCAATACTCACAAATTACTTTTCTTTGTTAAATCTAAGTCCAAAAAGTGTAACGGTCGGGTTCAAATCACTATTTAGAAACAGTTAGGTATGTTTTTCACAATATGTTCAAACAATTGAGAATTTGTTAAATATACACAATATTTCAGCGATTTACTTAGTTTTATACAAATAATAGACCTTTGATTGGTATACAATTTCTAAAAACTGCTTTTGTTGCTGTTTTCAAAAACAGCTGAGAAAACTGATTTCACTTTTTTACTTATTTGTGCACTTATAAACTCTGGAAATGATATCACTGAATAATTATCACTTAACTTATGTTTATTTTCACAAATTTCGATATTAAGGACGCTTAAAACTTATTTATAAAAATATTATTTACGGAGCAAATGTTTATGTTGCACAGAGTATAACCAGAGGAATGTTAAGCAGTCAGTCCCGGGTGCTGTATACTTGTGTACAGTAGTAGTTAAGAATTGTCAAAAGTCTGATATCCACAAACCAACACTGGGCCAGCTTAAGATCCAAACAATCTGATAAAGGCTAACAGCTTTGTATTGAGCTCATTCAAAAAGGGTTGCGATAAAAATGGGATTTATTTTATACTTAAATTCATCATCACAACTCTTTGTAATGAGCCCACTGCAGGGCATGTGGCTCTCCCCTGGGTGACGAGGAGGTATAGGCCATAATCCACCAAGCTGGCCCAGTGCTGGGTGCTATACCTAAATTAAATACATTTTCTCAAACATGTTTGGAAATCTGGGCATTATTTTGACAACCCTCTTAGAGATAAATCGAAGTTGCTGTACTGGTCGAGCAGCGGCCGGCAATAGTTGTATAAAAATCCATGTCAGTCGTGTTTAGCGGCCAAATAAATTACTATGTAAAATCGTATTTGTCGTGTAATTTAAAAATGGAAAGATCTTCTACTCAACTTAATTTAAATTTCGAACTGGCTTGTACATAGAAAAAAAAACTATGGCGCGTAAAAAACTACTGTTATTAGTTCTTGGTCATAATTGTGTTTTGAAATAAAAGTTTCTGAATTGTACTACTTAGTTTAATTTCCGCGAATTATTTGAGAAAAGCACTATACAAACCTTGGCCGCAACTAGGCATTGATGGACTTACCACATTCACATGTTCGTCCATCAAAGCCTCTCTTGCCGGCTGCTGGAGTAATGTACTATTTAAATACCAACGTTTTACCTCAAAACTGACTCTCTATTAGTGGCTTCTCTGTTCAAATGTTCTAGCTCCGAGGATAGATTGCGTTTGTCAGTCTCAAGTGCTTCGATGGTCTTGTCGAGTCGCCCGTTTATCTTCTGCAGCTTTTCATAGTCCGATGTTAGGGACTCCACCTGATTTTGAAATATTTTTGATTAGTAAGGAATCTAGAAATAAAGCTTAGTATTTTGTATTTTCACGAGTCTAAAAAAAAATAAGAGATTTTGGTTACATCCCTGAACAGGCCTATGCCACTCTAGTGTCAAACAAATTGAAATCTGCACCATCTAGGGAGAGGAGAACGGGCTTTTTGGTATGTCATTCTCCTGTTGGTAGCGCTGGGATAGCCGATTATTGAATGCATCGTCCGTCCGGACGTATTTCTAAAGCAGTATCGCAATAAAAATTATGAAACCTTACATATAATGTTAAATACAGGATTAGATATTTTTTTAACCTTTACTTTTATCATAAGAAAGACCACGGAGGAAATATATAGAGGAGCTGCCCTATCCAGTTTTCTCTAGGGACTCAAGTGAAGCCTACGCGCGGTGTGCGGGAGGGGTAAGCGGTGGGTTATGGCCAATCATAGCCAAACAAGCGATGGCATTAGTCACCTGGTAGCGAGTAGTAAAAACCGGTTGAAACATAAGGTTAAAATATTCACATTATCATCAAAAAAGTTCAGCTATACTTTACTAGGTGGCTCTAGTTTTTTAACGAAATTTCATACGTTCCAAATCTGTCAGAAAAAAACCGCGAAATAAAAGTATTTCTACTTGACGCTAGATAGCACGACATTTATTCGCGGCATAAAAATCACCTAGGCAACAAATAACAATTTGATAATTTTGGACACAAATAATTGGAAAACAAACAATTTGTAAAAAATAATTATGAATGAAATTATCTTCGTGGTAAGTTAATTTTATTTGGATTGTCAATGTAATTCCTTTATAAAAGTATAGAAAACTAAATTTTACATCGAGAAACAATGATGGATTTATTTTTTTATTAATATCTACGCGTGTACATACTTCACAGAAGTCAGCGACGAACTGACGCCAGTGCCTCTAGCGAGGAATAGCTTGAACTAAATAGGCTGTGACGTCAGGACAACCCAAATTGAAGCTGTGCAACTTTGCTTACAGCAGCTCTACTATGTATCTGCTTTGTGAGAAAGACTTATTCAGTAAGGGCATCTAGCGGTCTTTTTAGGAATTAAATAAGGTAACTAGCGCCATCTATGGTTTGGATAATTATTCTTTATAGCCCAGAAAAACAAGTTGCGCATCTATCTCATATTAACTGTATCGTCTATGTCCCTGAACGACCTGTTGAATTTGAAAAACAAATTGCACTAGATAGCACGCTTTTTAAGGAATAGAATTAAAAGAGACATGGGTGAAACCCCGTGAATATAATAGTATTCTATAAAATTCAGTTATAACCGGATTTTACAGCATTTTTTCGTAAATTTAACCTCGATGTTTTTATGCCTTTGCCGACAGCGCAGTCAAAAAAAGTCAACTTAAAATGCTATGTATCATTTTTAACCGACACAGTGAAGAAAGTTTTCACGATTCTTAAAGATTAAATAAAAGCTTTTGAGTGTCTTTAAAAAACACCGTAGTCACAAGCAACTTCAGTCAAAACATCATTTTAGAATAAAAACGCGATGAAATTCGGTAAAAACCGTCTTTTATAAGCTTCTAGTCCATAACATTTTAAAGCAATACCTACAACGAAAGTTCCTCTATAAATAATACATTACCATGGCATTAATTTCAACTCGGTTCCTCTCTAAATTGTTCTTGTCTGTTCTGAGGGTCTCTATAGTTTTATGCATCGACTCCTTTTCTTGTAATAGTTGGTTCAAGTCTGCTGTGCTTTGATCCAGCTTGGCTGAAAGCGAGAAAAATAATGGTTATGTACAGGGTGGAATTTTTGAATGCCCCTTGGAAGGAAAGTACTCTAAATAATAGAGACAGCACATTTTACTCCAAAGAAACATTCCTTCATTTTGGAAAAGACATAAAACTGCATTCAAAGATTTTTTGAAAATTTGCTTGCTTGCCAGAAATTGACCCAACTTAAATCTAAAAATGAAGATTTATGGTTTTTCTTTCTTTAAATTAACCTAGTATGTTAGAGAGATTTCATTCTTGTGATTGACCCTAACGATCGATGCAATAAAATTACAGGGTGTCATTTTTAGAGATTTTAGTCGGTTTGATTCCCGGGTGAAGCGAACGAATATCCGAAATCTTTGAATACAGTTTTATTTCTTTTCCAAAATAAAGGAATGTTCTTTGGAGTAAAATTTGCTATCTTTATTATTTAGAGTACCTACTTTCCCTCCAGGGGGTATTCAAAAATTTCACACTATATAAAAAATACAAAAACTTTAAAAATATATCACGACAAAGCGAGTAACTCAATAACATAGATATTTTTTATATAACGTTTTAATATTAGTAAAGACATAAAAAAACTTTCATTACGAGTTCAACTTCGAGCACTTCTTTGACTTTACAGAAGGTACTTACAGCTTTTATTTTAAAGAAAAATAAATAATGGTATTAATAGTTAAATAACTTTGGGTTTAAAAAAAAACATCGAAACAAAAAATACTAAGTATAATGGTATGATAACTTACTCTGCAAATCCTGAACTTTGCTCTCCAAAGACGCAACGTTGCTATCCGCCGCTTCGCAATGCTTCCTAGATGTCGCTAGTTGTTCACGAGCGTTCTGCAGCTTCACCTGTATATACAATATTATGTTATCAGAAAAACCATAATCCTTTACGATAAAAAAAAAATTGATTCCAAAATATTTATTACAAGTTCATGAAAATTTACATTCTTAAAGGTCAGCAACGCAATATTTTTTTCGAGTTACAGATGTACAGAAGGCAGCAGACCAAGCGTTACAAACCTGTCAAATTTCCCTAACCGATTTTTAACTTAATGTCCAGGGCATAGAGTTCAGATTCAATATTTTCAATATTTTTTAACAGTTTTGGAACGCTTGATAAGCTCACTTCTGTACAAAGGCGCTAGTGAATCCCTAAAAATCAAATAATAAAGCGTGTTATAAAAGATGACTAATCCAAACGTCCTCGCTTGGTGATAGGAACCTTTCAAATTAGCCCTTCATATAAAAACCTTCACTGTATGAAAAAATAACCATTTCCCTCCTGAACACGTGTGCTGACATCTTCGGCCTCATTTTTACTTTACATCGTAGACAACATTGCACAGTGATTTAATGATTCTTACCACGATTTTTGATTTTATTTTCGCACGTCTGATATTTCGGTGCTGTTACTGACCATGATCGCCAGTCCGTGATCATGGTGCTTGGAACAGCATCGAAATATCGGACGTGCGAAAATAAAATCAAAAATCGTGGTAAGAATCCCGTAAATTTGGAGGTAATAAGAACCTACTTACCGAACATGAGAGATGTAAAAGCAGATTATGCACCTCGCCTTAAGTAATTTATATTGCTCTCGTGACACTCGGGCTCTAAATCAGGAACTCGGTGCAATAATGAATTACTTTATGCTCGATGCAATAATCTACTATTTAGCCAACTCTACAGTGACTTAAACCCATTGTTTACCTGTAGTTCGTGTATTTGTATCTGGTATTTGTGCAGCGCGGCTTGCACGGCCGAGATGGTGCTTTCTGCGAATGCTGTTGGATTTCCTCCCTGCATGCGTTTTGGTGATCTGGACGGTAAAAATCATTGTTTTATTACTGAAATTAAAACAGTACTCAAGTGCATTTTATGTATTCGCATGACACAGAAGTCACAGTTAATATTTGAAAAAAAATCGATAAGGTCTTTTATTTTGTATTTACAAGTTAGCTTATTTGTATTTTTATTCAATAGGCCTATATTAATTAAAACTGTTAAATAATACTTGTGTATTCACAGTGAAACGATATTTTATTTCAAGAGATAACCAAAAACAGGAAATCTCAATTCCACGTTTCATCTGTTTATTGACCAAATAATAAATCTGTTCTGACAAAAGACGTAGCTGATTTTTTTATGGATCGTGCTAGGGAACCATTGTTTTAGAACCAAGGAGTATAATTAGTCCACAATTAAATAGTGATGTTACTTACCTACCGATCAATGGACAGATGCAGATGGCTCGAGCACTTATTTAACAACTAATTATTGCTAACTTTAATAACAAGAAATATTTTAAGCTCTTTGTTTCTTGAATTACTAATTCTTACCGATCAGTGGACAGATGCAGATGGCTCGGCATGACCTCGTGTTCCGAGTCGTGGATCAATGCGCGCGCGACGTCTTCTAGTGCTGACCGCATTATATTGGCTTCCGAACAGAGGGACTCAGCGTTGTCGCATCTTTCCTCCTATGAAATTTTATCATATCTTAATATATAAAACTCTTCCGTTACTGACTGAGTGACTGACAGACAACGCACAGCCAAAGCTACTGGCCGTAGAGAGCTGAAATAACATAAAATCCTTAGAGGTTGTGAGGGAGCACTAAGGAAGGAATTCTCGAAATTCTCACGGGAACGGGAGGTATTGGACTTTTTAATTTGTATGAAAAATCTTATTCCTTGAGTGCACGGATGTGATACTTGGCATAAAAGTTCTTCAATGAGTGACTGGCTGTGTTGAACATAAATAATGTTTAATAATTGCCCATAATAAAAATAATGGGCAAAACCTAGTTCGATATAAACAACGAATGCAGATCGTTCATAAACTTGGTGAAAGTCGGTTGATAAAATCGTAGTAAGAGGGACTCGTTGTATAAAATAATAATGTTTATTTTAATGTTTAATCTTTTAATGTTGACGACTTGTGTATGTATGTACTTAAATAATTTCAGGGTGTTCGTTCCCAATCCTCAGAAATTGGATAGCAGGCCGCAGCCCATGAACCGACGTCTGCCGGGAATTAGTATATAACTTTCTGCTATTAATTTTGTTGATAGCGCGATGTAGGAAACCATAGTTTTTCACATGAGCGTCGCTAGAGGTCGCTACATACCTATATTCTAGGTTTCCTTCTATTTCACTACATTCCTTCTTACGAGCTTTGCTAAATTCGGGGGAATGTTGTTGATGGTCTGGGGATTTTATAAACACAAAAGATAAAATCCGGTTGAAAACGTATCTTTTTTTAAGAAAGAAAGACAAAGACATAGAGGCCAAAAAGATTTATTAGTCACAAATGTTCCAAACAATACTACAAACATGGGTAAGCAGTAATAGTATTTTTACGCCATTTTTTAATATTCATAAACACATGCTATACATTTTTTGTTAAGATAATACTTTAGTATTTTTGTTCTCTTTCATTTTGTAAAATATTAAAAGAAACCAACACGCTATAAACCTCGGTTAAATTTTCTCGTCATTGTGAATACCGGGTGTCCAGTAAGAGTAGCGGGAGTTTGTTTATTGGTTCACGGCTTTAAGTGAAGTAGCGGGGGCGCGGGGAGGGCAACGTCGCGCGCGTCGTTTCATGTAATGTTAGTCGCCATTGGTCGCCATGGAGCCGTATCCCGGAACGCATCGCGCTTTTTGCGTGCGAGCGTATTATCGCAATAACGATTCCATTGTTACTGCTCAGCGTTTATATCGCAGAGAATATCGCACACGTGCAGCGCCAAGTGACGATGTCATGCGAAAGTGGATTAAAATGTTCGAGTATACCGGGTTGACCGTTAAAATTCAAAATACGGGTCGCCCGCGAAGCTTAAGGGTAAGGTATACGATAACCACCCAACGAATCTGAGTCAATTGAAGGAGAACATCACGTCAGAGATGAGGGCAATCCCAACTTCGCTTTGTCAACGCGTCATCGCCAACCTGCGCTCAAGGTTAGAGGAGTGCCAGCAGCGTGGGAGTACACATTTAGATAATGTTATATTCGCCAAATAAATTCCCAAGAAACTGTTTTTGAATAAAAAATAAATAATATATTTAATTAATTGTATTTCTCATTTTATTTAATTATCTTATACCCGCTACTCTTACTTTACACCCTGTATAAGTAGGTATATGTGATATAAAAATCAGGCACAAATTAATACATACCAGTCCTTGTAATTCGCCCAGCAGCCGCTGAATACGTGCGTCTCTTTCTTTCAATTCCGCCAAGGCAGAGTCGCGCTGTGACGTCACGTCACGAAGGTCCACGCGCAGAGTTTCTATGGCGTTAGTTGGAGCAGACGAGACACCTTCCGGCTGTGAGTTCAAAATAAAACAATTAATAGGTACCAATATACTGATATATACTGATAATGCAAATAATAGTGAAAAGGATCAAAAGACTGTAAGAACACAGTTATATAATACTAGCTGTTTTTCGGGAATTTCGGGATAAAAAGTAGCCTTTGTGCTATTCCTGATTGTACTCTATTACTAAGCCAAATTTTATTAAAATCCGTTTAGCCGTTTTGCCGTGATTGAAGAACAAACATTCAAATTTATAATATTAGTAAGATAAGATTAAGTAGCACGATCACATTTATAACACTGTGAAACATTTTGTTACATGTTAACAATGTTTTATGTTATAAACGATCCTACACTGGATCAATTCCCACCTTTCCCGTAACGTCCCGCCTGTGTCGTTCGGATGTTGTTTGGAATTTATTATAATATATTTTAATCAGTTTGACAAAATGACTAGCAATTTATAACTTTTGTTACCATTTGTCTGTATGTTAGTGGTAATCTTCGGAGCTACCGAGCATATTTTATAGATAGTTCAACTCAGTTGTGCACGCGGCGCTATGTGTGTGTGCGCGGCGCTATGTGTGTGTGCGCTTGTAAATATACAACTTCCATATGTGTGGCAGTGACGCTGCAGTCGTCGTCACTGTACGCACACAGTCACTGTATACGTACAAGGTTTACCCACACACAGGGCCGCGCACACAACTGAGTTGAACTATCTATAATTTGGTTTACATCTATTAAACATCACGATGCAATTCCTGCGAGCCAAGCTATTATGGATTTTGTAAAGAGAGTCGGAGAAACTATTGTTCAGAAAACACTTCAAATGCAAAGACAGCAACTTATTAAAGACGTCTAAAGGAAGCATTGCCACAGGTAGAAAATGTTGATATTGGGAAATGTTGTCATTTCGAGTGTATTTAACTAAAGTTGGTGTGGTATTTTATATGAACTCATGATTTTACTGACAGTTTTCTTATTTTGCTGCAAACTTCATAATCATACGGCATAGAACTTTAGATTTCCTACAGTGTGCACTATATTTTTACACAAGAAGAATGAGTAAAAAAAATCACAAACCTTAAGTCCTTGAGTAGCCAAAGCATTTATAGAAAATCCAGTCAAAGTTCCCAACAAATCTCTGGAAACCGAGTCAAAATCGTTCTTCGCCCGGTACAGGTCTCGTTCCGTATTGGACTGCAGGTCGTTGAAGAATCGCTTCACGCTGACGACCTCACGCCACAGGTTGAGCAGGCGGCTGTGCTCCGTCGAATAGTAGTCATTGAAAGCCTGAAACATTTAGTGAAAATAATAAAATAAAATCCCCAGACAATCACAACATACATGGCCCCAAAAATAGCATAGCTAGTGTTATGGGATACCGTGTAGCGAATTAGCGGGGAACCTAGAATATAAATACATAAATAGATAAACACCTAGACACGGAACATTTTTTTTTCTTGTTCTATGCGGGAATCGAATCCGCAACCACTACTGACGTCTGAGTCAGACAAGTTTACCCCATCGCCAAAGTGGTCGTCATCGAATAACCCTATAGCATTGGAATAATCCTACCGCCCCTGGTGTACCGGACCGACTATTCCGAGTGACCTCTCTGTGTGCTGTCATCTTCGACCTCATCATCACCTACCATCAGGTGAGGTTGAGGATAAACGTGGATTTAGTCAAACAGTTATTTTCTGTTCAATATGTATGTTTAAATATTTCGTAAGTTCATTCATCCCTTATCTACGAGTAGTATCCAAAACTTAATTTGGGCTATGTAGTGTGAAGTCATCGTGGCGCCGTGCTAACTGTGTGTATCATACGATATCACAGATTAAGCAACGTTCGGCGCGGTCGGTACTTGGATGGGTGACCGCCGACCGTTCATTTCTCAAGGCGACATCCGTGCTTCGGGGGACACGTGAAGCAGTCGGTCTCAGGTGCTGTATACTTGTATACAGTAATTGTTAGGGTTTGTCAGAAGCCATTTCGGCGCCGTTTAAATTCCGACATTCATCTACCAGCACTGGGCCAGCTTGGTGGATTACAGCCTTATACCTCCTCGTTATCCAGGGGAGAGACTCATAACCCTGCGGTGGGCTCATTATAAAGAGTTTTGATTAATGTACTGTGAATGTTTAAAATATTAATTGTATTAGAAACTCATGCCATTTTTTTAAATTACCTGTTCTTCATCTTTCCATTCATCTTCCTTGACAGTCATCTCATCTCGGAGAGCTTCCCAGTCATTGGTGAGTTTCTGCAGGTCATTAGTCAGAGCTTCATTCAGCTGATGCGACTCCTCCAACTGGTCACGGAGAATATTGTTCTGAGCGCATAGCTTCTCACATCTAGAATTATTTACAATTTATTAAGACTTAAAGGAAATAATGTAATTCTATACATAATGTTTCAATATTATAATCTATCTATCTATACCAATATTATAAAGAGAAAACATATGTATTTATGTGGGTTTCTCTGTGTAAATATTAATCAGTACTAGAACAATTCTACTTTCAATTTACATATTTTAAAGCATTATTACACAACCAGGAGGTAAATACATAACTGCTTGTTTAAAATCTATACATATAATAAAATGGTAGGAAAGTCAAAACTGTACATTGAATATTTTTTTAAAATAATACTTGGGGTATGATCTACAATCGAAACAGATACAAAAAATATAGTTTTTAGAATTTTTGTCTGTTTGTCTTTCCGGGATAAACTCAAAAAGTACTGCATGGATTTACTTCAAATTTGGCATGAAGATAGTTAAGAAGTCGGGTCAACATATAGGCTACATATTATCACGCTAGCAGTGTTATAATCGTAGGTGCGTTTGGTGCTGCATAGCGTTCACGCAGACGACGTCGCGGGCAGCAGCTAGTATTACAATAAGATTATTTGTATTAACAACAAACTACACTCAATGGGCTTCTCCTTGGATTTCACTGGACTATCAATATTTTCCATTAATTTGTACTGTACTCTACATTTAACAATCCACTAGAAAACTATGGGGATTTTATTTATTATTTATTCATTAAAAGATACTACTCCTATTATTAAATTAATTTTCAATTTAGGGAGGAGATTCTTTATTTTCAAATCTGTTCTTTTATTTAAAATACTATTAAGAAATATTATTTTATTTTATTGCATCACAATTTAAAAGGAAAAAAGCTTACTAATTAATGAGCATATTGCTAATTTAAAACAAGATTGTCTAGTGTTGTCTGTGAAGATTGTCTACACACTTTTGAAAATGTAATTTTATAAAGACAAATTCTGTAAATAAAGAGAGAGAAAAAAGACAGATTCTGTAATGATAAAAAATACATGCTGACAAAATGTATACAAACCCTACCAATTTAGAATAGTATTATAAAATTGGAAGAGTGTTAAAAAACTATGTTCTTTTACTTTTATTTTATTTTTTGTAGCTTTAAAACTTTTACCAAAGAGAGGTTTGTAAAACCTTAAATTTTATGGAAAGTAATCTGTCAATTATTTATTTTTTGGTGGAGGTGCATTGGAGTGTTTGGCTGCAGAGTGATAGCTCCTGGGTTCAAGACACAGCCAGCAGTTTAGGACTTGGTCTGAGAGGATACCCGCTTGTCCCACTGAGTGGTTTCCATAATACAAGTTTACATGAAAAGCTTCTTCTTTTTGTGAGCTGAGACAAATACAAATTGTTTCCATCCAGAATAAAATGCTTAATTTATTTAGTTGGATAATTTATTAGCTAAGCTTAAATGCTATTAAAGCATCAACATGCAGGAAATGTTATTAAAGTAAGTGTTTCATTTACTTGCGTTTTTCTTCATCCAGTCTGCGAAGTGCGGTCTCCAAATCGTTGATTCGGTCATCACGGCGGTTGTCGGAGCTCGTGGTTGACGGCAGAGCGGCCGGCGCGGGCAGAGCTATACTGGTCTGCGAAGGTCGGTAGCTGTCACTCCGAGGAGTAGTCTCCAGCATTTGATTCTCCAGCTCGGCACATCGTTGTTTGTATTGGACCACCTGAATGACAAATCGTTTGCAGTAACTAAAAACGCTTTTACTATATTTAAAGAGATTTATAGTTTTTTGAGCGAGTATGTTAATTGAATCGTGAAATAGAAATGCTGTTGTGTATAATTTGTTTATGTTTATGTCATTATTATGTATTTTTTTGGATAATTTGAGTTTAAACACTTTGTTTGAAATTGTTTGTTTACCTTTTTTTGGTCCGTTGATTGGTTGGTTCATGGTTGACACATTGACAGATTGCTTTGTCTAGTTGTCAAATTGACACTGGCATTCATTAGTGCAACATATGACAAAATTATCTAAATAGGAATATCCGTGGATTAAATAAATAAAATCCACAGACAATCACACCAACTGCATGGTCTCAAAGTAAGCAAAGTTTGTGTCATATTAGTTATACATACCAGTTACACGCAGAAATGTTATTTGGTAATACGAACATTTCTTTATTATCAATAACAGTCAAATAACAGTGAGCGACGTTGCATGCAGTCATCAAAGCGCGCGACAATCATTATGTTATAATACAATAGAATGAATATAGTACAATTTTATGAACTAGATAAGAAACTCTCACTGTTATTTGACTGCTACCCCGTAGGTAACAGTTATGACATCATGTCATTGATAAAGCGTTACATTAGTTAACAGGCATAAGAAAATTCGATCCAAATAAAACATCTCTAGAACCTAGAATATGAAATACTCATACGTATAGATAAACGCCCAGACCCGAAACCTTTTTTATTCTTACTCCCTGCGGTAATCGAACCCGCAACCACTGGCGTCTGAGGCAGATAGGTTAACCCCATCGCCAAAGTGGTCGTAACGTAAGTGGTCGTAGAGTGTTTGTTTAGTTGTATTTAAAGAAAACTCTACATATATGTGAAAAAATACATAATACATAGACAAATTCACCATGAGTAGTGATAAAAAAGTTTTACTATATTTTTCGTTAAAGCCATAGATTAACAACATTTTAAAAACATTACTAAATATGAACGGAACAAGTATTTAAAAATGTATGTTCCTACTCTTATTTATCTAATCTATGTTACGCTTTCCTCGCAGTGACCACACGAGTGGGAAGTATTTATTAACAAAACTTGTGCAGGTAATCAAAATTAACCAACCAAACGAATATAGCCACTCGAAGGGGTTTGTTCGCAATAAAACCATTTACTGGAAGATAAAAAACTACTATAATTAAATTACTTACCTTGCGAATTCCATTAGTGATGCAGGATTTTCATGCGTTGATATTCACCAAGTGCGAGTCACGGAACTAGCAAGGTAACTTAATGAGGAATTTTCTGACAGCTCATAAAGATTAGTTCAAAAAACCTCTATAGATGGCACTTTTAAAAAGCCGAAGGCGTTAAGTCTGTATACTATAATAATAGTAGTAATAAAAACTCTTTATTGCCATGAAACTTAAAAATAATGATGACAAAAAAATAATAATAAGAAAGATGACAATTTCGGTGGCCTTATCGCTTTAATCGCTCCATATTATATAATAAACTTATATAACTAGGTGTACTAATTTGTATCTATCTAAAATGAACACTATATTTTATATTCGTATATGTATGTATGTATTAACTATAAGTAGCAATATAATAATTCTATCTATGAGTTATTAAATTTTAAATAACTGTTATTTTATTTTTACATACTAAAAGATTTTAGCAATATACACCTTATTCTGCTCTAGTCAAAAACTATGTTCCTTAAAAACTGGCTAACCCTAGCACAGACCTTGGTCTACTGGCGTTGCCTTAGTTCCCACCTTAATTGCAACTGTAAGCGCTTACCTGAGTCTATTTATCTAGTGGTGTAATATGTAGTTATTATTGTGTATAAATAAATAAATAAAAATAAGCGATTTCTTCCAGGCAACCAAAATATTATAATACTATAATCTAGGTAAGAGATGGGTTTATGCCCTGGCGTTTTTGGTGCATTGAGTAAATGCCTGATAAATGCCCGTAAATGCCGAGTAAATGTCTTTTGTCTGGGCATAAACTTAAATAGATTTTTTTTTTATTTATTATCGTATCTTATGTCTAAGTATACAACAAAAATAATTCACTAAAAACATATTTTTACAAAATACTTACTTAAAGTTTCATTTTTATTCAAGCTCCTGCTTAATTTTTTACAAAATTAAGTTGTTTGTTTTTGTGCCTAGTGATCGGGCATTTATTTGGACGTAAACTCATTTATGCCCAATATGCCTAGTTTATGCCCATTGTGTCCATATTTGTTTATGCCCCCGACCCATCACTAGGTAAGTGGTATCTATCTTGTATAAGTGCAATTTCTGATACAGACGTCAATTAATTTATTTTACTTTTAAAAACGCAGTGTGGAATAAATGGCTATATGACAGACAAGACTTCGTCTTTTGTAAAGTGTCTTTTGTACCATTTTTGTACCGTTTTGTTAATTAATGAGCTGTCAGAAAACCTCTCATTATAGTAGTTGTCATGGATTTCCGCAAAGCAACGCCTGATTCAATCAATTACAGAAGAAAGGAGTTTAAACACAGTCTAAGATACATATAAATATAAGTAAATGTCGTGTAAAGAACATTTTTTGACTGCTTTTGAAGGGCATTTTGTCGACTGCTTACTTAAGAGCCTCCTTATAAGATCGCTTAACAAAATTTGTGAGGCACAGACTGGAACCCCCATTGGCTGTCGCTCTTTTTTTCCACCAACTATGACCAACCAGCAAGACAATGGTCAGCAATCGGGTAATATGTTCTTTCTAGCTAGAGTAATCCAACACTGTCAGCAGGGCTAGTATGCAACCATCGATAAATAGTCGAATCGAAAAGATAAATATTGTTTTGTTATTTTATCCTATTATGTAAGCTAATATGCGCACCATAATAGATATTCGATTTGATAACATGATTAAGACCCCAGAACCAAATATGTCATAATCTTATTAAATTACATACACTAAATAGGTACCATATTCTAAAAAAATATCGATAAAAGGCCCGATTTATCGTTGTCGACGGTAGCATGCTAGCCCCGCAGGTGACCATCACGGGGTCGCAAGTGGCTCCGTCAGGTTGACGGTCGTGCGTAAACTGCACTCACGTACTCCATATACATACACTAGGTATCTACTTCGAATAGGTAGGCAAGCTAGGACGCTTGCCTACCTATTTCTTGGTGAGTGCGTAAAAATTTCATAGGTTAGTGTTACCTTAGCTTGCAACCTCGATACAAGAGTAGCTTGTCCTTGCTGTGCTCGTCGATAAGCTTCGAGACGACGCCGATTATCCGCTGCCTCTTCAGCGAGACGTGCCTTAAGCTCCTCATTCTGCCGTCGCAGGTCTGTGCTCATACTGCTCAGTGGTGAATCCATCTCTGGAGGACTCTCCAGTGATTTCTACGTAAAAAATAAAGTATATATTTGCAAAATCTGCAATGAGGCTTTGTGTGACTTTATATGCTAGGTAGGTACTAGAAATCAACCTGCCCTGACCTCCCCTCAAGTCTTTGACCTTTTTTCGAAATTTTTAACGATAGCTTATTGATTTTTTTTGTTACATGGAGCTTACAGTTACGTTACAAAAATAAAATGTGGTGCTCAAAAAGGAACTCTAAAAGAAAGAGGAACCTAAAGTCGACGATCAACATACAGGGTGTAACGTAGAATATACGAGGAAACTCGTGAGAATAAATACACTTCGCAGTATACTGCTGTTGGTTTTCAAAAATAAAGTTACGAATTTCTGAACTGGGAGCAAAGAAAAATATAGCTGGACTGGAAAACATAGAATGTACCAGCTGCTTCTCTTTCCCGGGCATACTGTGAAAGCCAGTTAAGGGACAGAGGTTTTATCGGCGTTTTTGTGGGCGGTAGGCTGATCCCTTGTCACTGCAATAGTCTCTCTCCATCATTATAATACCTCCAAATTTGTCAAACGTGACATCAGATTGTTCTGCATACCCCACAAGGAATACCTACAGGCGTTAAGTTATGATATAGGTATGTAAGTTACGAATTTATATATCATTGAAATCTTCCATAATTCTAGAAAAAAAAACGAATATTGACGTCCAATTTGAAAAACCTACTTTTTCGTATGGAGAGTACGTGTATACCACAAAGTTAAAGATGGTCTGATGTGGTCTTTTTACACCCTGTAGGTACCTATATAGTTAATGTGACGTTTATTATTGGCAATTTCGGAAAATTCACTACGAACGGCATTTTTACACTGCTAACTGTTCGAAACCGGGCAAAAGAATATGTGAGCTAGTGTATAATTTGTTTCTCTTACCTCCTTCTTTAAACGCTGATGAGGAAGCGTTGAGCTTTTCCTACCGACCGGAGCCCGAGCGCTCCTCGGCGTTGTTAAACCCTCTCTCGTTGGCAACTGCAACATACAAAAACAGTAGGTAGGTATATTAAAAAAAGGTAGATACCTAATAATTAATCAATTAACACGAAAATATGGAAAAACACCTGAAAAGTCACTTTCTTTTTTATTTTCCTCTTATGTTTCACTTCAAAATAAATATGTTTAAATGCTTTTGACTCAAACGACATGTTTTACAATAGTTCTTAACAAAAAATATAATTAAACTAACAGACATGCGTTCAAAAGCAGGAAAACTGTGAGAATGTAGCGCATTTCACTGCTAACTAGTTTGTTAAATATTGTAGCCTGTAAGGGGAACGCTGGCTATCGCAGGCTAAGCATCTAATTACCTACCTCCCTGAACATAATCGTTAAAGTAAGCAAGACACCATGCAAAGGATATGTAGCTGTCCTTTTCTAACACTGAAAAAATAATAAGTTTTTGGTTTTACTTTGTTGGATTATAAGAAAATAAGTTGTTACATGTAGGTAGGTACCTAATTAGTTCACATTTAAGTACCTATGTCTTTTTAAGAAGGTACCTCACTACTCGTATTACCAGGAGCCTTATTTTATTAACTTTGTTTAGACATGACATATTTATTTATTTAAACTTTATTGCCAATAAAAAAAAATACAAGAGAGACCAAAACAAAATTGGACAATGTGGGCTTACTTACTTAAATATTGTCATGTTTATAAATATAAGTAGGTATTACAATATTATTGAAATCGATCCACCATGTTGACTATTTAGTAAATTATTTACCCATAGATAGAACAGCCAATATATATCTATACTAATATTATAAAGAGGAAACCTTTGTATTTTTGTATTGAATAGGCTCAAAAACTACTGGACCGATTTCAAAATTTCTTTTACCTTTACTTAGAGGGATTCTTCCGAATCCGTATAGGCTACTTTTTATCCCGAAAATCCCGCGGGAATCGAAATTGCGCGGGTAAAAGCTCGCGCAACAGCTAGTAGTTTATATATTTGACATTGGGATCTCTAATCGATATGACGACCACTTTGGCGATGGGGTAACACTGCTGCCTCAACGCCAATGGTTGCGGGTTCGATACTCGCACGGAACAAGAAAAAAAAATGTTCCGTGTCTGGGTGTTTATTTATTTATGTATTTATATTCTAGGTTCGCTACATACATGGTATCCCATAACACAAGCTATGCTTACTTTGGGGCCATGTAGTTGGTGTGATTGTCTGGGATTTTTTTAAAATTTTAAGTTTCTCTAATGTCAAACTTAAAAGCTTCAAAAGCGGTTTTTGTCAGCAGCTTTTGAATTTGAAGTCTGCTAATTTGACATTAGAGAGACTTCAAAGTAACGAATCTAATGTTGAATCGAGCCCAGTATAGCCAATACAATAGTAAAAAGTGGTAAGTAGGTACCTAAAAATGGCAGGGCAAATAGAAAACTTCTCCGACTTCTTCCAGGCAAGTGACAACCCTAGAGTTGGCACATATGTCTTTTTTTATTTTGGTTTGTTAAAGTTTTTCCCCCTTGAAAAAATATGAAAGTCTTTTGATTTGGAGGACTGGACAGACGTGTTAGAGTAGGATGAATAATATATTCTATAAAGTGGAGGTGTTAGAGATAGCAATGTGATAATAAAAGTGGTAGCGTATAACGTCGAACTTTCTGAGTGCATAACAGATGGCGCCACTTGTTTTCTGCTATTCTATTTTTATTATTTTTAAACAAACTTAATAAATAAACTACGAGATATGGGTGGTGCCCTGCATAGGTTTAACATAGGCCCAAGCAAGAACAGTCACTAATCTGCAATATTATAGTTAAGCTGTAGAGCATATCTGTTTTTTTTTTGTTTAATTGAATGTGATAATCTGTAAAATTAAAATATATTTGATAGCCCAACTTTTGAGGAAGAAGGTATTATATAATTCATCCATCACAATATTTAAAGAAAATCAAAAGTCACGCGGCTACGACTACGCGACTCGCGACTCTACGGAGTTATTATAAACTAGCTTTGATCCCATAAAATCAACGCTATAAAAGAGCATGTAATACTCGATTCGAAATTGGATTCAAAATTTTTATCATAATATGAATTATTGTACCTATCATTTGTTTTTTTTTTTTTTTTTGTGTCAATCCATATATTAATTACGACAGACGCAACAGGCACAGTCGCATGCATCTTTTTAAAGGCTCTACATATGGTAAAACTACGCAAAGAAGGATTTTCCTACTATATTGATTTAAGTGCATACCGAAACTTTACGTAGGACCATACTCAACGATCTATTTTTAATTTTCCATAATTCAGACCTTATTTCAATCATATTAGGCACACAATACGTACTAGCTAGATACAATACTAATAGCAGACAATTACTGTGAGAATAGAATTCAGTAAGAGTATAAGAATAGAATTTAAAACCTACCTATAAAATTATCACCAACCAAATAATTATGCGTGTATCAAATATAGCAGTTCAATTTTAGATGAAGAGATTCAAATCGAAGTCTTTTTAAGTACAATTTAACATCCTATTGCTCGTAAATTGTAAAAGAATGGGGTTGCTAGCCAGCTACAGTTCTAGAATGATCGCTAGCCAGGTCGATTCTGAAAGGGTCTTACTTACCACCAAGATGGGCCAGTCGCAACTCGCAATTGTTGCCTTTTACGATACGCTTATCATCGAATAGACTGTAGGGCTATTCTAAACCGGCCCTACGCGATCAAATATCTAAACAAATCGCATATCTCAAGGGGACGATATTATAAATTATCTCATTACCGCGGAGCTTGCAAGAAAGTTTGTTGCAAAACTTGCAAACGGCATCAATGTGATCATCTACGCTAAAACGCGCTTCTGCCTATACTCACTTAAGTTGAAATCAACTAAGGCAACAATTAAAGTTCTCTCTTATGGCATAACGAGAAAAGAAAGAATAGAATTTATTTCACAGCGAAAGCATAATATGCAAATGAACATGAAAATAGCGATTTTCTTCAAAGCTATCTTCATTATAAATACAAATTGCTGCTATTTTATGAACAGGTTATTCTGATTTCTAGAAGATTTTGTTCTCACTGTTGCAGATATTACGACACTTATGGGTCACGGTAAACAATACCTGTATATCTTTGCAGGGTAAAGGTCATTTACCCAACTACTCACGTATGTAAATTGTCAACTTAACCTTGTACAGATTATACAAACAATAGACTCCATGCCACGTTCTAAGGATGCATTTAGGTCAAAAAACACTGTTAAATCGCTATTTTCTTACCTTTAGTGTCGATGCATTCTGTATACTGCAGGACACTACTCAGAAATCTTTACATTTTCGACTACGAGTCAGACTTTCATTATTACACGCCGCTCTGTTGCCTAGCAACTCAATAAACACAGCTATCAAAAACTTTAATGATTATTTTATAAACACATAACACTTAATCAAATAAATGATGTATTGTCTTGTTTTTACTAACATAGTTTAATCGTTTTCTTACAGATATAACTTTCCATTAACTTTTGTATTTTCATTTTCTTATCTTGTCACTTTGAAATGACACGCTTTTGTTTTGCTTTTAAGTTCAGTAGGTGCTTATCCATTTCGGTCTTTTAAAGAGTTATGAATAGCAGAATAACATTTTAGTTTATTTAGTTACTGTTTAACCGACACTGTGGTTTTTTCTCGAAATTTTTAAATATCGTGTTACCACCAAAAGGGCAGAAGTATTACTGATTAAAAATTTACAAGCCGAGCAGGATATTGCCATGGGGTGGAATACCTGTCAAAGTGATATGCTTCAGTGAGCACCCCTTTCTAGAAAGAGTAGCACGGCCGGTGATAAAAATGTTATCAGTAGATAACTATGTTCATATCGTATTGATTTTTAGTAAACAATTTATGACTAATATTATAATACCTAAGTGGGGGGGGGTTTGTTTTTAATATCATTGGTTAAATCGCGTTCGTCCTAAGTATCACCTGATGGTTAATAAAAATGAGACGAAGATTGAAAGCACATGGGTTTTGGTCATCTTCCTTTGATTGCCGAGTATTGCCAGAACCAACTTTAGGTATTTGGCGGCAGATTTTTTTGAACTATGGTTGCTAGTTTGTTTACGGCACACTAGAGGCAGTAGGTACCTAGAGCCATTCTTGACTGACCCAACGCGACGGAATATTATATGTTGATGTTCGTTACTACCCCATAATCTTCTCTAGAAAAATAACGAAACAATTTATTTCTTAAATAGAGGCTGCTTTTGATATTTAATTCTTTTAAAAAACTTGTTATATATTTTTTTAAAAGTAGTCGAATAAGCTCTTTTAGTGTAGAGCGTTTAAGTAGGTACCTAGCTACTTATATGTGGATATATTTAGTGAAAATTCCAATACGTGATTGCAAAAAGATACCAGTTTTATGTAAAAAAAAAAATATTCATATACCAGATATGTTTGTAATCAATATTATGATTAGGTACGTGCTCAGACATAAATTTTTGAGGGTCAACGAACGATTATCTATTAAACATAATCTGTTAAGAAATACTTGTATTTACAGTAGCAAAATAAATTAAACATTACTAAACTTTATCTTTGTTTTGCAAAATATAAATGTGGTGAAATCACGTAGGACTGTGCGCAATTGGTATTAAGGCCAAGAACAAAATATCTATGGGCCTGAAAAATAAATGTGCAAAATTTATGCACATCGAGCGTAGCGAGGAAGAGCAGCTAGATTTCATATAAGTCACACCTATGGAAATCTTAGAGACAAAGATAGCATCCATGCCAAAACTTAGCCAATGACCGTTAGTTGTTAGAAAGATGTAATTTTTGTAGCCCGGATGAAAATCGAACTCAAAACTTCTTTTGTAACCTTTGCATTGTTGTAGGACCCCTTTATATAGGTTATATTGCTGTAAAATGGCAAGCTAATATGGTTGATTTCTAAAGTCAGTTAAAAGCGAGATTGCTCCCGAGATTGCTCGGGTGCAGTTTGACTAAGTTGTTGCTTTCTTTTCAAATCGGTGTTTTCTTGGACTTCGTTGACAGAAACCGTAAGAGCGCATTCAGACCACACTCCAACCAAGCATCTGCGCGTCAGATCACTCGCTTTGCAATTTGTTGTATTGTACAACCTGAGTCATATTTTACACACCAATTCATCTCAAACTGCAAATCATGGAAATGACTTTGCGCCCTCCCAGCGCTCGCCACGCGCCAGCTATGCTCTGCCATTGATGCCATTAATGTTACATAGACCTAAGACTCAAATTATATACAAACAAAGAACAACACGTGTTAGACGCGTTTTTTTTTTTTTTTATAAGTGACTAAACCCGCGTTTGACCTCAATCTCACCTGATGGTAAGTGACGATGAGGTCGAAGATGAAAGCACACGGGTTTAGGAAGGCACTGGCTCTTTATACAATATTGCCGGAACACATTACCGCCGGAGCGGTAACATTTGGCGGCAGACTTTATATAAAGGGTGGTCGCTAGCCAGGCGGACCCAGAAGGGATCCTACCACCAAGCAGCAAGCGTTTTACTGTTGTATACCGGGCGAGGCGCGTGACGTGCGCAGGGCGGGCGCGTTTGTTTGGAACTCATAGATAATGTATCTTACATGTATCATGTATATTTATTTGATGATAACATTCTATAAAGAGCCCCTAGAATGTTGCAAACCTGATCAAAATCTGTTTAATAGTACCAAATATTAGCCCGAACGTATAAACAGACAGACGTTCCTTTTTTATATGATACAGAGGAGAGATTTCTGCAAATATTATAAATAAATCAAAATATCATTTTATAGGTCAGAACAAACATTAATCACGGTCAAATTTACACAAACAATCGGTCACTTACGAAGTGCTGTGCAGTTAAATAAAAACATTGTGATAAGATAGAGCTGCATTTACTGGCTGTAACTAGTGATTCCATTTAATTTATATTATACGTATCGTTATTTTAGGAAGGAATATTGGTTTAATGTTTGCTTCTTTGTAGTGAAGTCCAGAGTGCAAATACTGTGGTAGGTACCTATATTGTGTTACATTGAGGTAATGCTTTGAAAGACTGTAAATCAGTTACGGTATAAATGCTGGACTGGGAGCAAAAGAAAAATAGAATAGGTATTCCAGCTGCTTCTTTTCCCTGCCATACTGTAAAAGTCGGTTGAGGGACAGAGGTTTTATTGCAGGTTTTTTGTGGGTGCTAGGCTGACCCCCTGTCACTGCAATAGTCTCTCTCCACCATTATAATGCTTCCAAATTTGTAAAACGTGGCATCAGATGGTTTTATACCCTCTGGTGTATAAGAGATTCAGGCGTGAATTTATGTATGTATAAATTAAATTTCTCTCCGTCCTCGTTAAGGTCAGTTTTATTTAGAAAAAATGATTAAGTGATTACTTGCACTAATATTGCATTAGTATTTGCCCACAGTTATAAAAATATAATGTGTTATAATAATAAACACATAATAAGTATAAAAAACAACAGAGAGATCTGATGTAGCAGCTTTTCTACTCAAGATATTATATACAGCCGGCTGACGACCGGCTGGTGTAAGGGTAACGTACATTGCCTTCTATGCCAGAGGTCCTGGGTTCGAAGCCCGGCAGCACGGATATTTGTGTGATGAACACAGATATTAGCAGTCAAGTCACGGATCTTTATATGTTTATTTGAGTTTATTTTATAATTAAAAAATATATTTATTTAATATGTATTTTTATATATTGCTTTAGTATATCAGTTAACTAGTATCCATAACACAAGTTTTTTAATAAACTTAATTTGGGCTAGATAATGTTGTGTGAGTGTCAGAAATATTTATTTATTTATTACAGCTTAAAAACACATAAATTATCATTTTAATTTACGATATAAAACCCTTCCATAAATATTCTACATTATATTAAAGACTTCCCGATAAGTGAGTTTTGTTCAGTCGCACTCACACACAACGTTCATCTTATAATTCTTTGCTGCGTACAGTGGAACTACGGTGTATCCTAATACAGTCCACTCTCGGTGATTGGAAACTCGAGTGACTATTATAATATTCCGAATTAACGAGCACTTTGGCGTTGGAGTAAAACTTTCTGCCTCAGACGCCAGTGGTTGCGGTTTCGATTCTGGGTGTTTATCTATATGTGTATTTTATATTCTAGGTTCCCCCTTAGTTCGCTACATAATTTCTCATAACACAAGCTTCGCTTACTTTGAGGTCATGTATTTGGTGTGATAGTCTGGGGATTTTATTTATTTATCTTTCAGTTATTTTTATTTAATATTCTGAAGGAACTCTGCTTTACGGGTTTGCTTCAAAGTACTTCCCAGCTCAATACCTTTTTTAAGAGAAAATGTGCCTGAAATGCTTTATCGTTTATTTTGTTTTGTAGACAGAAGTTTTGGATCATATCAAATGCGGCTCTTGCTTCCTTAACTGTCATCTCTGGCAAAGGTTCTGAAGTATCGTCCTCATATAGATCTTTGCTTTATCACAATCTGTTTCTTCCTCTCTGAAACTTAAGTAGCAATGATTTTTCGTTCGAATCATCAAGTGCATAAAAATGTATTAACTAATTTTGAAATATTAAGAGACTCGTGAAAACTTTGAATTTTAGAGAGTTTCAAATTATCGCAGGTTGGAATTAACGAGAGTCGACTGTATACATCCAGATCCGAGTCAGTTTTACAAAAGTTCGATTTCTGTACCGGTAGAGACTCGAACCAAAAACCAACGAACACCGAAGGCAAATCCTACTTTACTATGCACCACGGAGGCAGTTATAATTGACAAATAAGCCACCAAAAGACTACTAACGACTTGCATGTAATGTAATGCCACTTTTTCAACTCATACCTGAAAGACATTGTAAAACATTTAAAAAGGAAAACCACTTAATGTCTTTAATATTCATCTACCTACTTTTTTAATATACAGAATAATAAACCCTATTTTAACAAGAAAATATAAATTTAACCACTTACAAGTTGACAAAATGCAGCTGCATTTTCCAAAAAGCAGAAATTATTATCAACCAATTAGGTACCTACCTATAGAAGAAGATGCAGTTGTCCCGTAAATGTTATTGCAGGGGATGCACTTCTAATTAATGCTTTTTTTATAATAATTAAATATATGGTAACTAATTTGGATATATGGTAACATTAATACACAGATTTTATATCAAACTAATACGAAGTACTTAGGTACTATAATATACAAATAATATGCAGGTTTTTCCAGTCTAAGCCAACCTGGATCGCCATCATTAATTTTACCATCTAAGTATACTTAATAATATCAATGGTATCATTGTCAGCCGGGAGACGTCCATTGCTGGACAAAGGCGTACGCCAAGGTTCTATACCTGGTCCTGCGCCGCCCTCATTAACATTACAACAATGTTTTAATTGAAGCAACTTAATTATCAACATTGTTAAGTAGATAACTTAAATTTACTGGATCTGTAACTGTAAAACGTGATCTGTAAAGAGATCGATTCGTCTAGATATAATCAACGAATGCAGAGCATTAAAAAAACCGACTTCACGTCTAAACTTTGACTGAAGTATAAGGTCATCAATGTAAATATTCTCCATAATCGTACATATTTTTTTAAAAAGTACTCAATCGATTTCGATGAAATTTATATGGGTCCACCTCTGAAGTATACTCTATCATATGAAATAAGAATATTCAACATAGATTCATAAGTGTCTGAAAAATCGTGTAACAAAACTTCCTCCTTTTGGAAGTCAATTGAAAATGTAATATGTAATGATTGCTTCCATGCTGGACTGGAAGCGAAAGAAAAACATAGAATGTACCAGCTGCTTCTCTTCTCGGGCGTACTGTAATAGTATATTATGTAACAAGTGAGCTAAGTTGCTAATTATGTCGGCAACAAAGACAAATCACTGGAATGATTTGGCATTAAATTGTTTTACTAATATAAGGCGCAAACATTTAAAAATGTATATGGATTTGAAGTGGTATAAAATCCCTTTGTTGTTTCTGAAAATATTTAATGTATAACCCGGATCAATAAAATATGCTCTGTTCACTCGCATGTAATTTGCACTAAGGTACAATTCAACGTTGTAGGATTCATTATATTATGCACTAGGGTATAATATATTATGCACACGTGACCAGTTTATAGTTCTTAATTCAATAGAATAAGGCTCACTTTACGGGCAAGTGTGTTGAAAAAGTCAGCTATGGGACAGAGGTTTTTATTGGCGTGTTTTGTGGGCGATAGGCTGACCCTCTATTAGTCTCTATCCTTCAATATAATACCTCCAAAGTCAAACGTGACATCAGATGGTCTTATAACCTCTGGTGTTCAGCCTACCCCATAAGGGATACAGGCGTGAAGTTGTGTATGTATGTAATGATGTGCGATAAAATCGTTATAAAAGTATCTTATTTAAGTGAAATTTAAATTAATAAAAGCAGATGCAACTCAAGTTTTCACTTTCATAAAATACTTCTCAAGATGCAGAAACAGAGAACTATAGAAACAATAAATTCCAAACAAGACAAGATAAAAAAGGTAGTGACGCAAGTCATTCAAGATCTGGAGCCAACTAAGATATCTACAACGTCAGTATCTAGTTCATTGACTCCGGTTATCTTATCAAACGCTATTGTTGTGGATTTCACATTTCATATAAAAACATATTCATTAAAACTCTGACTTGACTGTTGCAAAATGGGGGTTAGATCCATGAATAGGCACAAACATTGGCAACATTCCTTCTTGTTTATTAATATACTCAAGGTCTTACAAATATTTTTAGACAATATAGTAATCTCCTAAATATTAAATACTATTTAATTAGAATTAAAGATTAAAGATTCTGGGCTCAGTGTCACAGAAAAAGTACCAATACCGTAATGCTTGACGTTACTATGAGGGAACTTTGGTAGGTATACAGGGTGGAATTTTAGAAGGAAGTACTCTTTATTATAGAGATAGCAAATTTTACTCCAAAGAAACGTTCCTTTATTTTTGAAAAGAAATAAAACTGCATTCAAAAATTTTCGAAAATTCACTCGCTTCACCCGGAATCGAACCGACTAAAATCTGTAAAAATGACACCCTGCAATTTTATTGCATCGATCGTTAGGGTCAATCACAAGAATGAAACCTCTTTAACATATTTGGTTAATTTAATGAAAGGAAAACCATGAAATCTTCGTTTTTAGATTTTAGTCGGTTCGATTTCTGAGTGAAGCAACGCTAAAAGCTACATACGCTGCGTTCGAAAAATCTTTGAATGCAGTTTTATTTCTTTTACAAAATAAAGGAAGGTTTCTTTGGAGTATAATTTGCTATCTCTATAATTTAGAGTACATTTCCTCCAGGGGGCATTCAAAAATTCCACCCTGTATAGATATTGATTGATAAAGAACACAAGTCCATAACAACTATTATGTAGCTAATAGACAGTAACAAGTATTATTTACTAACTTGACCTTGAGCCAATTCCACCAATTTTCCTCAATATAAAGTATTGAAATGAAATGAAATACAGTAAAATTAAGTCCATATCCACATTACTGAATATTTTGTACCTCATCTATGAAAAATCTTAATTCCCAGAGCTCTAGCTTCAAAAAATAATGAATTGCTTCATGTAAATGATCACTCATCAGTTGCTTTGCAAAGGGCCTCTTTGTCTAATGTAGCACCCACTTGGTCCCTAGTTTCTTTAAATTTTTGTGCTGCTAATTGTTATCATTTTTTTTTATATGATTTTCTAAGTCTTTAAAAAGCCAATAAAAAAACGTTGCACACATTGAATGTAGAGCATTGTTTCTGAATAACTTACAAACAGATAACAAGTAAGATATAGGTATGTGATAGCAGGGAGACATTAAGAATGTACGTGAACAAATTTATCATTACAATTTTCTGATGTTGTCAATTAATCTTTGGATGAGGCTTGCCTCTTGCTTACGTGACAAAAAATAAAGAGAATATATAAGTCCAGCTACAGAATATAATGAGTTATGTGCTATGAACATCTTGTATATAAAATAACTCCGACGTGGCTTGAGGCTGACATAGTAATTTAGAAGGCAACTTAGATTTTTAGAGGGGAATAATGCTATTTAAAAGAAGTCTGTTTAATTAGCACCCAAAACTAAATATGAATAATGATCATTATAATGATTTTATCACTCAAATCTGAATTTATAATATGATGTTAGCTTTTGTTTGGTAACTCATCATGACATAACAGTCTGTTTTATTTCGCCTATTCATGCACCAATCAGATGCCTAAAAAAGTGGACGTTTTTTCACGATTTATTGTATCTCTACATATTTTTGATATTTAGTAAAAACAATCATATTATCTTCTAATCGTAAAATCATACGACTATTTCTATACGTCACGAATTTCCAATTTATATCACTATATATCATATATGAAAATATGAATAGTAACTACGCTATTTTTTTAATTCGTTCATACTGCTCCTGCGATCACGAATACTGATGAGAACTCGAATATTATCTTAAAAATATTATGTATTTTGTGAAAACTAAGCAGGTATGCTCTTATTTTATAGGATCATATTTCACGAGTGCAGGATGACTAAACATAGTTTGCACTTACTCTCGTGTTTAGGTAGATACCGCAGTGTGTATGATAACGTATTTCGGCTGTATCATAATAAGTATTTCTTAAGTATACGAGTATACACAGGATTATTAACGCATATTTAAGCAAGGTCTATAGAGGTGAGTTGTGCATAAACGTCGTAATCATACCACAGACCTATTGGTGAAAAATGACCCAGCCAGTCAACCTACCTTCATCATCATCATATTTAAAAGCCTGTAAACGTCCACCACCGGTGGACATCTCTACATCGCACGGACCCGCGCCGCGCACATCCAGCGCTTAGGTTACCGGCGATCTTGACCAGATCGTCGATCCACCTTGGATTGGGGACCTACCTACACTGCGTCTCCCAATACGCGGCCGCCACTCGAGAACTTTTCTGCCCAACGGCCATCTGTTTTGCGAGCTATGTGCCCTGCCCATTGCCACTTCAGCTTTGCAATCCTTAAGTAACTCATATTATGATTTTTTGCTAAGAGTCTAGTAGAACCTAAGCTAGTATAATTTTGATCGATGTCGCCATAGACATATTTAAAGTTGGAATCTAACAATACCTTGCGTGTGGGGCTAACAATAAATAAATAAATAATAAATAAATATTTCTGACACTCACACAATATTATCTAGCCCAAATTTAGTTTCTTAAAGAACTTTGTTATGGATACTAGATAGCTGATATACTTAAGAAATATATAAACATACATATTGAATAAATACATATTTTTTATTAGAATAAACTTAAATAAACATATAAACATCCATGACTTGACGACTAATATCTGTGTTCATCACACAAATATCCGTCGCCACCGGGATTCGAACCCAGGACCTCTGGCATAGAAGGCAATGTACAGCCTGCAACAAAATAATGTATACCACCATCTGACGTCGCACGCACACGCGCGTTCATCCATACTCACTCACACCACGAAAGTCACCCAATCCAAGCATAATAAGTGGACGTGCTTACGCACACACGCACACTGTGAAAATACTTTACTTCTGCTGATTCATTAATTTGTTAAACTCGTTCTTAGCTACTCTCAAGTCTCACATGACGAGCTATATGAATGAATAGCAGGCAGCAAAGATAATATGATGCTAATTTCACTTCTTCCAGTCATAGCGTCCATGGCCTAGCGGTTTAAGTGTCTAGGAATGAGATCCGGACTATTCAGGTATCGAATCCCACTAAAAACTGTGATTTCATATTCATTTTTAGAGATTGAAAGAAGAAATATATTACAACTTTTTTGATGTTTTTTATTAAGTTTGAATTTGAAGTAGGTAGCTATTATTAGCGTAACTATTCGAAATAACAACGATGCCTCATTTCTTAAGACAAAATAAGTGGAAGACCCCGATTATCTTTTATTGTGTTGCTAGATTTATTTTTAGCTTGTCATATCTTTAGAAAAAAAAAGTTAAATCTACCCTCTATTATTTAATATTGTGTAGTCGTGTTTCTAGATGGTTTGCATTCGTCGTTACTTGTTACTACTATCAGATTGTTGTGCCTAAGTGAAATTAAAAATGAATTATCATTTAACATTGCTGCAGAGAGCTGAAATCATTGTTTCATTCAATCAATAATTTTCCATCAGGGAAATTGCACGTCGATTGATTATATCTGTAAGTTTTACGTTCATTATTATTCTGACTTAATCCTTGTATTAAACGTGATAGTTATTTCTATGTTAATCATTTTATTTTCAGAGAAAAACAGTGCAACTATCTGTTCGTCGTTAAGAGGAACCGGGGGATATATCCATTTTTACCCACTCGTTCGACGGCCACCACATATGATGTGAGTTTGCAAACTGTGCGACGACATTTGAAAGCAAGCAACAGCTCGGTTGTTACAGGTAAATAAAGAAGTATATAATCCGACGTTAGATATACAATATATTATAACTTAAAATGAATTAACTTTCTTATGCATGCAATATAATTTGTTTAAACTTCAAGGGAACTTAAGTTTATTTATTCATTTACAGGCTAGCAAAAGAGATATTGATGAACGAAAGCAATATTTGGAATTTGATTGGTCTAGCAATGTAGTTATTTTTACGGATAAAAGACATTCAAGTCGGACAAAGATGGCCGTAAAATATTATGGAGGAGAAACACCCTACCTGTTAGTTTAAGCGGCCGCATTAAACGCCATCGAGAATTTGTGGGGTCAAATGATTTTAAATTGGGATTCATCACAAGTGAGGTCCAGAGCCAAATTAGAAGGGCGGGTTATTTCAACTTGGGAGATGATGAGAGGATCTGCCTTGTGCTGGAATTTAGTTGACAGTATGAGATCTCGGTTGCAGCAGGTCATAGACACCGACGGCGCTCAAATTAGCTATTAATGAAATAGTGAGGTAATAGTTGTCTTTTAAAAAGTAGATAATCCAGAGTGAATGATGTTATTGTTGATTAGCTTAGAAATAAGCTTAGCTTAGCTTATTAATAGTTTCTGGCTAATAACATGTTGATTCATATTTACAATGGAATTATTACTTCAATTATATAATAATTATTAATTACTTATACGCCAAGTGACAGAAATTTAAAGTGAGAACTGTCATTCAAATCTTTCAAATAACAACTATTACCTAAACTATGATTGTTTTTAAAATTAATCGTTTAATAAATTTGTGAAATAAAAATTCCTAGTCAGACGCAACATATTGTGAAATGCAAAAAATAAATAAATTATCTGGAAAAGATTGTGTTGTTTTAATTAGTAGTTTTTACCTGCACCTTATTTTTCGATTACTTGCACTAATTTTAATTTATTGATTAATTAGAATATAAATATAATTAGAATATAGAACATAAAAATTATATTTATATCATTTTAAATTATAATAAATTATTAAAATATTTCTTAATTTAAATGAATATATATTGAGGTTTATTGATGAATATTTCTTCATTAAATTTGAACAAAAAAAAGATATTGAAGAAATGTCTTTAAACATTATTAATTTAACAATCAATCAATAATTTAACAATAAAAAAGACATATTAATATAGCAACGGAGAAAAAAAAATGCAGACCTTTCAGAGTTCTATATTATAAAACAATAATCTGCACATTATACGGCTGACATAGGCTCGTCGAAGTACTGAAACTAAAGATCTATACATCCGTGTAGTTATATTATTTCTTGTTGTGACACGATGTAGTTGGTTAGCTTAGTTAGAATTGATCTTTAGTTGTGTGCGTGCGACTGGTGGTCAACATTATTCTGAGTCTTCCGCACACATACAACGCGAATGCATATTGTATGTGTGCGTGCGTCTGGGGTGGTATACATTATTCTGTTGCAGAGTGTACGTTACCCCTACACCAGCCGGTCGTCTGACAATATTTGATTGTTCGAAGTTAGCATTTTTATTTGGTAAGAACATCCAAATCGAGCCAATTTAAAACAAATATTACCAGCGATCTGAGGTAATTATACCTACCCTAGTTGTGAAATTCCACTCACGCATCGTTTACACCTTGGCAACTGCAGCTTATTGGTGTAAATGTCACCTTATCAGCAATTCAATATTGTATATCATGCTTCTCACTTAAATCTTATCAATTCGGATTAAAATGCTTTTTGACGCAAACAATTAGCGTAATACTGTAATCCAAGTTTAATTCCATGTAGAATATTCGAAAAAAGCACGTGGGTTACTGGTGATAAATAAGCAACACAACCTATGGGATCCTGACCATTACATGATAAGTTGCGGTATACAATACCCCAGAAATGTTTGAGAGTATAATGAGAAAGATATTAATCGGATGGACATACTTCAAAATGAAATAATATAGGTAACTACACTCTACTACCTTGTAGGTATAATAGGTTAAACAGAAAACCTTTTCATTATACTGTTTCTCGTAAAATACCAAGAAAGCGCATAGCCTGTGTCTCATACTTTCTAGAATATAAAATGCTTGTGTGTCACTCTTTAAGAAGGTATTTTTACTATTATTTACTTATCATTAGGTTCTTACGACATCAAAAGTCGCACAAAGTAGTATCATAATAATATAGTTTAAGTATTGCCCAAAACCTAACAAACTTTAAATGAGCAATGGAATACAGGCCTCCTTAAAAATATAAAAGACTAGCTGTGTCGCGCGGTTTCACCCGCGCAATTTCGAATCCCGCCGAAAAATCAGAATAAAATGTAGCCTATGCGCTATTCAAAACTATCACTTTGCCAAATTTCATCAAAATCCGTTATGCCACTTTTTAACCGGATTCGCGAGCTCGTGACCACGGTGTCGGCAAAGACACCGAAACGTCGAGTTAAAATGTAAAATATAAATTATACGCGATTAATCCGGTTAAAAAGTTTTATTTTAATTATTAATCGTGAAAACTTAAGACAATATTATCCGTTATGCCGTTCAGCCATGATTGAGAAACAAACATCCATAGATCCATCCAAACTTTCACATTTATAATAATAGTAAGATTCCGATGAGAAGAGTGTCTTGAATGAATAAACGACAAAATTCGTAGTTTAATTTTCCGCCTTTAATTTGCGATACATTGTTGAATTAAACTAGGTCACATTGTAATACAATAGTTCGCCGATTCAGGGCAATAACGCCGATGGCCCGCCATCATGAACGATGGAATCAGTTTTGATTTCGTAAACTGTCTACGATAACGCGAATTTACTACACACGCATGTAACGTAGCGTATTTCGCGTTGCGTTATTCTAGATTTTCTTTAATACCTGTTTTTTTTTCTTTGTTTTGGTTCGTTTGTTTGGATGGTTTCGTACTAAATAGTACAATCAAACAATATTTGAGATAGCATTCAAAGATATATGTTAATATTATAAATCATATTATGTATTTCCTTATACAGGGTGTCCAAAAAAGTGCTTTGGAGAAAAATATCCTAGATAGGGCTGGTCTTTCTCATTCGACTACAAAAACCGTTTTTCATTTGGACTAATAGTTCTTCCATAAAAACATTCTTAACATTTCTTTAACCTATCCAGATATCGCGCGTGCCTTACGCTCAGCTGGTAGGTATTTATATAGGGTCTTTTTTATGAAGATCAAAATATTTTAGGAGAAGGTCAATAATGATGTGTGAATTCAATTTATGAAAAAATTTTTTTTTTGTTATGCATATTGATATTTTATAATTCTCATAAGTTAACCACATTTTAGTTAAATCTGTTATTTACGACTTAATAGCTGGAAATAAAAGCATTTTTCCAACTATTTCTATTAAGTAACGTTAAGTTAAGCTCCGATTTTTCAATAGTCACAAAAATTTGGTCACTTAAAAGAATTGTTAAAAATTTTCATTAATTGTGAAAAGGAAAAAAAGATATATTTTTTTTTGTCATAAATTGAATCCACACATCATTGTTAACCTTCTCCTAAAATATTTTGATCTTCATAAAAAAGACCCTGTATATAGATAAAAATAAACAATAGATAAAATAAGTAAAAGTAAAAATTTTTAATTAATTTTAACGGTAATTATTTTAATGAACTCAAAAGTTAAACGTTTCTCTAATGTAAATCTAAAGTTATATACAAAGTAATCTTAAATACAAAGTAATCGAAGAATACCAAAATATTGTTATTCGTAATTACCCAACTCGTAGTGCATCACAAGTTAAACTAAACGTACCCTGTTATAACAATCTCTATGGCAAACAACTACTACAGTACCAAATACCTAAATTAATAAACGACCTTCCTTCAAGTTTGAAAAAGGAAATTACTGAATTAAATATAAAAAAGAAATTAAAATATTACTTTCTATCATTAACTAATTTAACAAAATAACTGAATTTTCAAATACATATAATACCTATACAACATATAAATTATATATGTATAATACCTAAACAAATAATATAAATACTACCCTTTAAAAATAACTGTAAACATTAAATTAATAAGTCCAATCTATAAATCAATAAAATGTCAGAAATCACCCCGTGTGTACTCACAATTTACTACGTATGCGAATGCCGATACAATGTTACATTCGCAGTCGCATTGGTTGACTATATTCATGTATACCCTCTTTTGTCAAATATGAGCGTACAGCGATGAGTGTCAGTGTGTAGACAAACCAATATTGGTTTTTGTCACACTGTTTGAAAGTACTAATGTTAATAAGATCCTTTGTAAGTATTTGGTAAATAAATAAATAAAATAAGCTAGATTATCACGTGCGCACTCAAAATCACAACAATCTGCCAGTCTGTAATTATCTGGATAGGCAAAAAGTCGCACGCGCTTTCCTTAAAATGTTAAGATTTTTTTTATGGAAGAACTATTAGACCAAATGAGAAACGGTTTTTGTTGTCGAATGAAGAAGACCAGCCCTATCTAGGATATTTTTCTCCAAAGTACTTGCTGGACTGGGAGTGAAAGAAAAACATAGAATGTGCCAGCTGCTTTTCTTCCCGGGCATACTGTGAAATTCAGTAAAGGGACGGAGGTTTTATCGACGTTTTTGTGGGCGATAGGCTGACCCCCCATCACTGCAAGTAATACCTCCATCATTTTAATACCTCCAAATTTGTCAAACGTGACATCAGATGGTTTTATAGCCTCTAGTGTTCTGCCTACCCCATTAGGGATACAGGCGTGACGTTATGTATATATGTACTTTTTTGGACACCATACATAACAAATAAATAACTTGATCGAAAGAATTTCCGTAATACTAGGATTTGAATTGTACAGATATACAAAGCTATTCAGAGAGGTTCAGGTTTGCAAGGAGATGACTTAGCCTGAAGAGTGGTAAGTTTAATAGACAATAGGCAGGGCTTAACAAGCATTGGGCCGCTAGATTATGGAGCGTTACGCTGGCATGCTTTCCACACCGCACCGTAGAGACTACGGGGCGTAGACTAATGGTTAAGTTTCCCAGTATATCTTGGATAGAGTTGGTCAACGCATGACTGTTCTTTGTGTAGATTTTTGGCAGAGACGTTGTTCCAGCAGTAGTGTTTGTTTTATGATGGAAAATTACGTGCAATTTGGTAAATACCAACTTAAAATCGAAACATCAACTCTACATGATTCATATGAAAAAGAAAGCAAAACAAAAACGCCACTGTTCAATCCAATTTTGAAATAGGAATTAATAAATAACCCTTCAGATTCGCGTGGCGGAAAACTTTCTGTTATTAGTGTCAAACTTTACTTCGATGAATAACTGGTTATTCGCAAACTGAATTATTGTGGATATTGAACTAAATTAGTTGAAAAGCAATGGTTTAACCATGTTTGATATTTTTTGTGGAATATACTTAATGTAAATTTTTACGTTTTATATTTTATATTTAAGTATTACGTTTTAAACGATGGATACGTTTTTTGTGAAGTCGCTTACACAACTCCATGCGCCATCGAAGAAAAAAAAAACGTATCCGGTAAAGCGGACCATGTGTGAACGGGTAACAGCCTTTATTTTTTCTTATCGGCAATAAAAATAGGTACCTACTTAATGTTATCAGTAAGTTAGCAATGTCATCAAATTTTGAAATATCCCTAAATCCGTCGTGAATTGAAATCGTCGTATTACTAACTTCCGCGGCAGGTTCGTGACTCTCTCGCATGCTCTCCATTCCGCAGAAACTTCCTGCTCGTAAATAACATTTTATGCCACTTGTCAAAGCCGCTATTTTTGTTTCCGATAAATTATGTTATTTCACCGGCCTTTTCAATCTGTCATTGTTACAAAATGCGCGGATGATTGATAAAAAGGTTGTGGCTTGCAATTCAATTCGGAAGGAAGTTTTTTACCAAAAAGATGTTGGTATCGATTGTGCCAAGTGGCGCTCTTCCCGATTTTACTTCGTGGACGAATTTGTAAGCTTAGATTCAATTATTTGTCGAACTACTTTTTTTTAGACAATTCATTAGGAATTGAAACATTAACAACACAACACAACAAGTCTTGTGTTTGCAACTGTCCGTTGAGTGAGCTGTGAACCCACAATAGGTACTGCTTCAAAATTTAAAATAAGCGACTATCGTTTATTTCCTAAAACTTTTACTCATTTAATGATCAATCATTTAATGATGATCAAGGGCAGAATGTTTCAGGCGGTGAAGAGCTCAATTTCAGCCTATTTCGACGACAAAGTTAGAACATGTTTTTTAAGTAGGTACCTAAGTATCAATATTTTATTGATAGATCTTATAAATGTATGAGAGGTGATAAATAAAATCATTCATAATCATTCATTCATTTATTCATTAAAATCATTCATAATCATTAATTTATTTAAAAATAATTGAGCATTTTAAATGCAAAAACTTAAAAACATTATTAATGTATGAGAGTTGAGTATGAGAGTTTGAGTAAAAATAGCTTGAAGTCTACCCGGGCAAATTTTCCACCCTATCTTTGTTTCAAACTCACTGCCCTCAATCAGACTGGAAACTTTAAAAGTTATAAGATTGCAGTGGTATAAATTGTATAGAAATAACTTATTTATAACCATGAACTTTGAATCCTTTTTGAAATTGATTAAATTATAGCACGATCATCACAACAACGATGCTATGCAAAGCCAGCGAGAAGTTTCTTTAGACGAATGCCCACAACTGTGTATAAAATAAGCTGCCTTCTTCACAATATTATGTTCACAAACATTTTGTCCACTAAAAACGAATAATTACACGTACTTCCCAATAGATAAGACTATTGATATTGAATTCCCGATAGTAATGATTAGAACCACGTGACTTCCTAAAACGCTTGGTCATTGAGAAAAACGTGATATGTAGCTATTGGATAGTACAAGCAACCAAAATAACCTTATTAAAAGCGTGACAAATAAGATAAATCATTATTCTAGTTCTCTTTAAAGCTTACATAACTTCAGGCCTGTATATACAGGGTGTGGCGTAATGAGTGGATAATCCTTTACCGACGGTTGGGGGGCATTGCGGCTGTTCGGAAAATGACAATTTGTGTTTAGTAAAAGTGTCACGATTTTCGAGTTTTTGGGTATTTTTTTAAATTTGAAAAAAGTTATGCCTTTACCCACTCTTTTAAGTGCCAAATTTACAATACAAAGAATTTTCTCAATCTGTTTTCTCAACAGCATTCAGTGATAGTGGTGCTATCAAACGTAAACTACCAATTTTGTACGATAGCCAAAGTTTTTTTTATTTTTATTTTTAAACGTACAGTTTGTGCTAAGTTCTATTTTTTTCTCTAACTTTGGTACCTCGTGGTGTAAAAAAAATGTACTATGACATGAGTGCCCAATTGATTAAATAATAGCCTGTTTCATTATGATTCCAAAATGGTATAATTTACGATATTTCTAGCTCTCAATTTAAAAATATTGCATTTAAGGTGAGTCAAGGTCAATTTTCTTAGGAGGTTCTCTTACGCAAAATTATTACTATTTGTAATAGTTTTAGTTCATCTGCCTTTGTGTTCACAAAACCGACTCCTCCGTCAAGTTGAATATTAATTCTAGGAATCTTAGCGCACCTGCGTTTCCTACTAAAGCTAATGTTTTGGTTTCTTCTTTCATTTAACGAGTAAAAAAGATAAAAAGATAGCGACTCTATTGTTTGTCCTGGGGTACCTACTCTACTGGTTCTGGTTTTCAGGTCTATTATGTATCTCAAAACTTTTATTGTAAGAGTTCTTGAAGCATTTAATGGTTTTTGTATAAATATTTAGTAGATTTAATAGAAGTTCCATTAAGATCTTGTTATTACGTAACTACTTATTCAAAGAGTTTAACCCCCTGTTAAGCCGAGGATGCAGCGAATTTACACTTAATGAACAACACTTATAGGTACTCAGTAGGTAATATGAACATGTTGGGTCTCAAAAAAATATTCATGAAAATTTAACATATAATCAACCGATATCCAAAGATAGAAATATGATTTATGAAAATTGGCTGTATAAAAAACGTCACGAACATAAGACTAATTTACCATTTCAAACGGATATTGCTACGAAATGCCATTATGGATTTATGTACAATGACATAAAACATTTTGAACCGATGTTTTCTTAAAGCTTTTAAATAATTATAATAAAAAAAGAACAATTATGTGCCAACGTTGCGTCAGGGGTTCAATCGAACGCGCTTTTCATACAAAACTGCAACGTCCATACCATAAGCGTGTTCGATACGGAAGTTCGGAATGCGCCAAGCGTCGCGTATGATATGGTACGGAAATTGTTATGAAAGTTTGTATGTTTAAATCTCTCTTAGTAGGTGTTAAATAAATCTATAGGCAAGTGTGCCTATTTGAAGACACGAACGTATTTAATAACCCGTAGCATACTGTTATCCCGACGTTCCCGTGGGATTACAAATTGCGCGGGTAAGTAACAAAAACCGCACGACTTAATAAAGTGATATATTTTTGGTGATGGCACCAACTTTGTGTATGGAAAGCTACTGCGAAAGCTTTTCGTAGACAAGCGTGTCGTTAAGGGTGGATTTTTAAGTGTTTTATACGTTTATATAAGGATCGTGATACAAAGATGGTTTATTTTGGTATATAAAAAAAAATAAAAAAAAAGACGTGTGACACTCGGAGACTGCCGCGGTAAAGCTATTGCATAGCATTTTTTATTAATTGATCGAATATGAAGTTTCACAAGTTCCTAGTAGATGGCGCTGATTGTTTATTAAAGCCCGCATGTAAAGTTATGAAATCAAAGTACCCCGCACACCGGTCGGAGTGTTAGGTGTTAGGTTTTTTTCGTTACGGAATTTCTGGATTCGGTCCCCACGCTCAAGGCCCGCGATAGAAGCTATGCAATAGCTTAAAAACATATAAAAAAACTGGCAAAGCAATCAGTAACATAACATAATAAGGGCCAACGCATACAAAACCTAATGGCGCGTACAGATTGCTAGTAATGCAAATAGTAATGTAACATTCTGCGCACATTGCGTATTTGGACGTGTGGTGCGCAGAATGTTACATTACAAGTTCCATTACAGCTATCTGTACGCACCATTAAACGTGTAGCGTCGGTATCTATCTTGTTCAAGCTAAACTGGAAGTAACACAAATATCAAGTACCTAAGTAGATAAATAGTCTCCTAATTATTGACAAAAATCGTAACAATACTCTGTTGCCTTGTACTTTGATATTAAAAACAATTCTGCCCTACGTCAAAACAGCGGATAATTTCAAGAGTATTAAAAGGTCACGCAAAAGGGCGACAATATTTACATACAACATGATTTACTTTGTTTACGGAAGCATCGAACTGATTTTTATCATATTTTTTATTAATTTATTATTTGTTAGTGTAGTGTCATTAATAACTCGGAGAAGTAGATGATTTCCACAGAATACAGAAAAATCTGGGTCATGCTATTTTGTTCTATTCGCTATCTTAATAATGTCAAATCACTTATTAAATAAAATAAATAAATAAATATTTCTGACACTCACACAACATTATACATACATAACGTCACGCCTGTATCCCTTATGGGGTAGGCAGAACACCAGAGGTTACAAGACCATCTGATGTCACGTTTGACAAATTTGGAGGTATTATAAAGATGGAGAGAGACTATTGTAGTGACAGGGGGTCAGCCTATCGCCCACAAAAACGCCTTTAAAACCTCTGTCCCTTAACTGACTTTTACAGTATGCCCGGGAAGAGAAGCAGCTGGCACATTCTATGTTTTTCTTTCGCTCCCAGTCCAGCATGCAAGCAGCATGGAAGCAGCATGGAAGCACACAACATTATCTAGCCCAAATAAAGTTTCTTAAAGAACTTGTGCTATGGATACTAGATAACTGATATACTTCAGAAAAATATAAACATACACATTGAATAAACTTAAATAAACATATAAACATCCATGAATTGACGGCTAATATATCTGTGTTCATCACACCGATATCCTCCGCCACCGGGTTTCGAGACCAGGACCTCTGGCATTTTGTGTAGTGTCATTTTAATAAGTATTAATTTGAATATAATGCATAATAATTTGAATATAATTTGATATAGTTTGTAATTTTATAAATGTATCTTAAATTAAATTAATGTTATTATTATTATGCCTACTAACACTAGTCTTTAAGTTTTTACAATGTTTTACTAACAAACTATGAATCACTGGTCTGAAAATAAACGTTTTTATTATTATTTATTATTATAGAAAGCAATGTATGTTACCACTACACCAGCGGGTCGTCAACTAATCTAGTTAATTTAAGTTTAGCCTTTCAATACGATTTTACTGTGGCGCAGTGGTTCCTATGCATATCATAAGATAAAACAGATGTTGCCGTGTAGGGTGGGCTTTGAATAGCCATAACACGCCTGGGTCAGCGTATCGTATAAGGCCACTAATCCGAGTGACCGCCTCTTTTTGGTAGGAAATTTAACAAGCGAAATTGCGTCACGCGTGCTGTACGCGCGTGCGATACGGACGTTAAAGCTTTGGTCTAGTGATCATGACGCACAACGCTGCGGTATGCGCCGCAACGCAGCGTCACAACGCAGCATATAGCGTCCCTGCGGAGAGGTGGTCAGTTGATTTTGCCGCAGCTATCAAGGTAGGTAAAAATTCGATATAGACTCAGTGACGCACACCGCACACCGCAGCGATGAACCGAGAATGACGCCGCTCTGTGCATAGAACTTAATGGGCAGTACACCTCCCCACTTCACCGCGCTTGCCCCTCTCGACGTTTTTCATATGATTGAGTATCCGGCAACGCATACCGCATACCGCAGCGTTGTGCGTTACGATCACCAGACCAAAGCTTTACGCAGACGCTTTTATACGCGCGTGCCGCGCCTTAGAACGTCAAGTGCACGTCGCGGCTAAATGAAGCACGCGGCAATTACATGCAGTCTACAGACGAACTAATTAGCTGGCGTTTAGCAAACACTAATTATGTGATAAATATAATTAATACTAAGCGACCGATTAATATAATGAGGAATGTTTACTTCATTTGTTAACTTGTTTATGGATAGACGTCTACAAATTTAATTATGAGATAGTTATATTTACCTATGGTAAAATGCATTGTTTTGTTATAAGCTGATAAGTAGCAACCGATTTGTTGGTGGGTAAGTAGTAACTACGTCAATATTTATAGGTATTACATATAAAATTTAAGGGGAACACTACCATAGAACACATATACTCAAGAGAACACTACCGACTGTACTTTTCAACGTTTTCGTGGACCCGTTAAACTATTAGTATTAAGTATTAGTTTTAAAATTTGCTGTGGCCCGGACTGGCACCTAAACCATAGGAGCTTGCCCTTTTAAAACTGTAATTTAAGGTAATCTGACCCAATTTTATCGACATAATGGGCCGTATAAGACATTGCATTATCTTATTTTTAAGTCTCTCCAGTGTCAAATTTTACGACGTGAAACGTGACAGCCTCATACAAAAACATCTATTTTCTCTTTCTGTCACGGCATTAAGAAACACTTAAAATAAGATAATTCAAAGTCGAATCGGGCCCAGTTACTTACTTAAATAGACTTTATATAATAAGTAATAACCTACTGTGGCGATGAAATAGATTTATTAAATAATTTATTTTATACACATTCCTATATAAAGAATGTAATCAATTAAACTTATCATCTTTGCACAAGAATATCAAAACAACAAGCAATGTAAGTAAAATTCCGATTACCCTTTTTTACCCGACTGACTGCCCCAAAAAAACATCATTCATATTTTTTGATGACATTGGCTCTCACAATTAGATGTCTTGTGTTTATTTTTTTCATGTTATGATCAATCTTTACTGTACTTATAAGTATACCAATTTGTATAATTTCGACTGAAAAAAAATGCCAAGAGTTTTTTTGCTGGCTTATTTTGTCTCTTGGTCTTCCTTAATATGTTATTCAACAACTAGTTAAAGCCACAGAATAAGTTGTTAAAGCCGAAGTATATGATGACGTCTCCAAATGTTGTGTTAAATTCTTATGATGAATAAAACTTTTTTGTTTTTTTTTTTTAAACTAATATCTTGTGCACCTATGTTTATCCTCTTTTTCCTTTTCTTTGGCACAAACCTAAACAGCATTTTTAAGATGTCACTTGAATTCTCTTAAAATGGTGAGAGTGACATAGGTTAGTAATTTCACCCAAAATAGTGGATTTCTATTTAGTTATATTTCAGGTAATTATTATAAGTGTCATGATTTTGTCATAATTTTGGTTATTTTATATTTTTGAAGTTGGCCACACTGCGCGAACGGTTGAATGACGGTCGCGTGGTGGAGCTGAGAACGGAATTTGGATCTTCGAAATAAGTCAGTCACTTCAGTTCAAGCGATCGATTTGAATATTTGCCGAAAAAGTTACTTACGAAGTTGTGCTATTGATAAGAGTTGGAAATAAAAGTGAAGTTGTATAGATATTCTGGAGATTTTCATTTTAATTCAGAAGTGGTAAGTAATCTACGTTTTATATTATGTAGGTATGTCTTATATTTATTGGTCCTGGCAAAGATGCGAACGGATTTAGTTTACAGTTTGATCATATAATTATGATATTAACAATATGATATTAACAATAGTGTACGTACAAATGTACTGCTTATTTCGAAGGAAATTTCTTCCAAAAGACTTTTGTTTGCGCTTTAACATTGAAGGATATAATAAGGTGCTGGCTAGTGATGGTCTATGGGGATTCTTCAGTTATTTTCGAGTACTGAAGAATCCCCATAGACCAACGTACTGTTTAGGTGACACTGAAAGTTTATTAATAAGTGTATTTTAATTTTAATTTGAAAATATTTGGTTTTATAAAGTTTCAATATTTACATTAACATACTTTTGCTACCCTAAAATAGGTCAGCTATAATAATAATAATAAAACTCTTAATTGTACACCAATATGGTTACATAGTTTAAAGAAAATAATAATCAAAATTAACATAAAAAGGCGGCCTTATCGCCGAAGCGCGATTTCTGCCAGGCAACCCAGCTATGGTATCCATACGTACTGTTTATGGGTTATGTATAGGGGGGCAAATTTTCGTTATTTATTAGCTACGACGCGTCGTTTTCGAGATAATAGCATTCAAAGTTGTTCGATGATTACAATTTTTAATCTTACTTTTAAAACATCTTTATTTATTTTTTACATTTTAGTGTTTTGTTTTGTTTTTGAAGACAAAAGAGATTGCCCTACGTTTCGCTTGTATATTTAATTTAGTTTTCTTTTGAGGCCGTCGGTTCATGAATATTTTGAAAAAGTTCCAGAAAATAATGATCAGAGAAAGTAGATCGATGTCTCAGAGACGATTGAGCACTCCAGATCATGGTGGATCGAAATCGGGGCAAGAGAAATTGAGAGACGATTGCAGTCGACATCGGGAGAGGAGCTATGTACGTTCCATGGTCAGTGAAGCGGCCATGTGTGCTGTTCTGGAGCTATGTATGTTCCATAATTATTTAAACGGCCATGTGTGCTGTTGAGGAACTATGTACGTTCCATAATCAGTGAAACGGCCATGTGTGCTGTTCTGGAGCTATGTATGCCCCATAATTAGTTTATTTATTTATTAAAGAAGCAAACAGCTTAAAATATTACTTATAAACAGAATTAATAATAAATATTTCATTAGCCAAAATAGTTTCCAATTTTAATTTAATGGCCATGTGTGCTTAATTGTTAGAGGTTATGTGTGCCCCAAACTCAGAATATATTGGATGAGGGTTATGTGTGCCCATACTCAGAATATATAGGATGAGGGTTATGTGTGCCCCATACTCGGAATATATTGGATGAGAGTTATGTGTGCCCATATTCGGAATATATAGGATGAGGGTTATGTGTGCCCCATACTCGGAATATATTGGATGAGGGTTATGTGTGCCTCATACTCAGAATATATTGGATGAGGGTTATGTGTGCCCCAAACTCAGAATATATTGGATGAGGGTTATGTGTGCCCATACTCAGAATATATTGGATGAGGGTTATGTGTGCCCATACTCAGAATGTACTATAGAGGGGTTATGTGTGCCCATACTCAGAATATATTGGATAAGGGTTATGTGTGCCCATATTCGGGTTATGTGTGCCCATGTTCGGGTTATGTGTGCCCATGGTTGGGTTATGTGTGCCCATGGTCGGGTTATGTGTGCCCATGGTCGGGTTATGTGTGCCCGTGGTCGGGTTATGTGTGCCCATACTCAAAATTTATTGGTGAACTGATGTGTGCCCATCCCTAATTATTTTTATTGAAGAAAGGGGTGTACACACCCATGTTGCAAATAAGTTTAATAAAGGAATCGCTAATGGGTATCCACACTACAACATGGATATAGCTCGATAAAAGGGATACGATTATTTATGTGTATACACATATATATATATATATATATATATACTTTATTATTTCAATATATATATATATATATATATTGAAATAATAAAGATTTCGTGCATCGTAACCTAAATTATCGCATAAATCCGTGAATATTATACCTATTTTATACCTTTAACTTCATGAAAAATTCGTGATAGATTTGTATGTGTATATCTATCATACAACCATATATAAGTATCATAGAGTACACAATTTTAAGCTAAAATATTGTAATCACTAAAATCAATAAAAAGAGTCGGGTAAAAAGAATAACTTTAGATCCGCTACTTTAGGCCTTCGTGTAAGTTCTATTCCAAAAATCAAACTGGGAATTTAATTCATTATTATTAATGTAACTTTTCAAATTTAGATAAAAAAGTGATAGATCAAATTACTGGAAAATGTCAATCTTTAGAATTACGTAAGAAAATACTTACCTTAGGGGATGATATAACTTTGGACAAATGCCATTGAATCTGTACAAATATAATAACATAATAATGATGATTTATATCCTTATACTTATTCTAGACAAAAAAAATGCCTGTGTTTGAAGAATCCGCTCTTCCACAAACTATAATAAAAAATTTAAAATAAATTAAGTAAAATATTTAAATAAGATTGAATAAAATTTAAAAAAAAAAATTGATTAATTAAACAATTTGTTTGAAAATATTATAAGCAACAGTCAAAATTATATTAAACGAAAGCATATACATTAAAGATTAATAAAAAAAAAACTAAAGGGAAAGAAAAATTACAATAAAGACAATTGAATAACTTTCAAACAAAATTCCATACAAACCAACTAATTAATAGCATAGTAACCAAAACTACTCTACAAAACACTAAAATTTGCTGTCGTTGTGGCAGTGAAACTCAAAAGTGCCTAAAATGTGGGTACTTGGGGAATTTCCGCAATCTATGCATAACCGGAACAAAAAGCGTAAGTCAAATGACTCGCTAAATAATCCTACCAAACAGATGGATGGTACAGGAATAGATAATGTAAACCAAGTACAAAACCCTAACACAAAGTTTTAGCCTATTGTAATAGACCATTGGTCTTATGGTCTTTTGAATCCAAAAGGAATGTTGGTTCTCAGATACAAAATACAAACTTTTTGTTGTAAAAGTTTCCTGAAATTTATAGGTGTTGAATAAGAAATTCCTGTTGATAAATCTGTTAAGCCAGTTATAGTTAAGCCCTACCACAGAGTGCCTATTCCTTTCGAATAAAAAAATGCAAAATTAGATGAGTTAGTTAAATTGGATATAATTGAACCAGTTAATGAACATTCAAACTGGATATCTCTAATGGTACCGATCCTTAAGAATGACGGAGATATTGAAATTGGTATTGATATGAGATGTGATAGCAAAGTGTGTTCAAATTGTTAACAAAGTGAGATCCGAAATTGCACTAGCAACAACTTAGCTGTGTTAAACTCCGTGCCAAAAATTCCTTGGGTACAGCTGTGGCAAGGTTCACAATCAATCAACAATACCAAGGCAAAACAAATTGAAGGAGGGAATAAGTGCATGTTAACAATTGTTGTTGTTAACAAAGTCATTGTAAAAATCTCCATTATTATTATGTCATATGTCAATATGCATTATGTCAGTTAAAGGAAAACAAACTAAGGCCACATTTTATGCACGTATGAGGCTATGTTAATTCAAAGCAATATAGGCAGTGTGTTAATTTAATTGCTGTAAACTGGCAAGCGGAAATAATAAATTGCTTCCATACAAAAATTTACACGTAATTTTATCTTAACTTATATTTTAAAACTATATCATTGATTTAACTTATTACAGTTCAGTAATGTCTTTTCTCATTTAATTTTTATATCATTATTTAGTTGAATACTTATGTATAAATACCAAGTTCATTAATCATTTTAGTATAATATTAAAATTTGGTTAGATACCTAGAACTAGATAGAAAAAGTATACTTTTTCCATCTAAATGGGAAAGGCAAATTAATGAATCCATTCAGCTCTTAAGAATATAATATAACCTTGTTATTTCACCATGGGTAATTGACGGAAGCGGAACGTTCTGTTGATAGGGATTGCCGCTATTGGATTGTCCGTTGAATCGATGTGCATGGGCGGTCATCTTGAAGTCAATGTTCTGAACACAATTTTTCGCGGACTCATTCGCAAAAGAATTTGATGTGTTAGATCAGTCGCATCGGGTAGAGATGGGCTTTTATATGACAGCTTCAGTAAGATTGTCAAATGTTGGCATTGTTCTAAAAGCGTTTTCGCTGTGCCATTGAACTGAGATGGAAGTGGTTTGGTGTCAGGAACGACACCACCAACACAACAACAACAGTTGATGTAGCGTTGGAGTTTTAAAATGTTTTGTTTGGTGATGGTTTGTGACACTGTTATGGGTGTTTTGTTGGTATTATCTTTATTGCGTGCATAAGTTACGTTGAGAGAAACTTATTGTTGAGAAGTTTAATTTGGAGTAACACTAATATGAAGTGAATGTATACGATAATAAATGTTACACATAAATATAACATCACATATATATTAGGGTGTCAAAAGCGTATTTACGTACACTGAATAAAATACCTCTATGGTGGTATGTTTTCATCAAAAATATAAGTGAAAAGGTTGAATGCCATTGGATTGCAAATGTTAGGAATGTATTTTGTGCAAGGTATCATTGAGTTAGAAAGCCAAGGTTCAAAGGAACCTCCATTGGATTAGAAATACTTGGTACAAAGGTACCCTTATAAAGTTTGAAATATTTGGTACAAGGGTGCCTCCATGGAAATTAGAGTAATTGATATAAATATATCAAAGGAGAAGAAATATTAATATCATAAGTGCCTTAAACAAGCTATTGCTTCAATGAATGGAGAAATTAGTAGGTATGAAATCGAAAACTGTGTTTTGTCGAAAAAAAATTGGCAAACGATAAGGCTACTATAATGAATATAAAGCAAGTGCAAGATGAAAAAAATATATGTATTATTATGCTGAAGAAAAGCATCAGTGACACGCAATGGAGCATAAACATGGAACTACAAACTATTTTGAAAATTGGGACTGTGGTGAGAGCTTGCTAAATTTGAATGTTAAAGAAATTAATTTAAAAGGAAGACAATTCTGAATGAAAAAAATGGAGATGCACAGCGAGAGCAAAAAAAAAATGCAGAGAATCTGGAGAAAAGAGAAGAGGGGAAGTCCAACAATAATCAAATAGGTTATAATACTTAATAATCATGAATACCTATTCAATGGAACATTTTAAAAATATGGACAGCGAAAATATAGATATACCTATAGTAGAAATATAAATGGGAAGAGTGTGAGGGCAGTAGAGGGAGAACACAGTCATAGTCCCACCGCGCACACTTGTAGGGATGTAAACGGTCGTGATATTGGTGTTCGGATGAAGTTAGAAAAGAATATCAGCAATGTAGCCCATTTAAAGAAAGTAAACGATTGGTGGACTGTGGTTAATCAGGATATGTGGAATATTCCGTGGAAAATGATGTTCAAGCATAAATACTCTGTTGACTGATATTATATGGAAGATGAAACTCCTTGGCTATAAACTGTTGTAATGTGCTTTTAAAAGATGATTGCTGTTGAGTTTCTTGCCACTTCTTCTCAACGGATCGGCTTTCCGAAGTGGTGGTAGATTCAGTTCAATTGTAAATTCAATTTGTAAAAGAAAAATATTGTGTGGTTAACAAGTCTGTTTTTGTTTGCAAATAAGAGATGTAATGTGCAATTAAGTGGTTCTATATCCGGGGGTGGTGGCAACACCGGGAGGGGCGCGCGGGGCTGGTATTCCGCTCGTCACTCTATACGGGACTGCTAACGCTACCGGTCGTGGACATACAAGTTGTAAAGATGTTTATATAAAGCTGCGGATACACGACGACACCTGACACTTGACACTCAGTGTCTAGACCGAGTGTCCGTGTGTGTCATGTGCCGCGACACTCGGTTGCAGCTCTAGGGGCGCTCTAGCTTGGTGTCGCTCTAGCTGCCGTGTAGACGCGACGTGCGCAGTGTCTGAGAGCAGTGTCGCGGTTTTCGGTCGTGCGCGAAACTTTTAGCTAGAGCAACATGACGGCGGCACGCGCGTGCATTTTAAATTTGTAATATCTTCGGAAATATTCACTTAAATTACATGCTGTAAAAAGCATATTGATCTATAATAAATGCACAATTTATTAAAGGTACTTAATTGGATAAGAATGAATGCTGTATTGTTTAAAATCACTTCGTAAATAACCATTTTTTAGTAAAGGATAAAAATGGTTATGGTGGGTTATCCCTAAGAGATAGACATATACCATCGCGAACTTTTTGGTTGAACTTTTTAAGGTGGACAATACTGTAGTACATCATTTTGGTCTATCTCGTAGGGTTCAGCCAGCGTTTGCAATATAAGCGCAAAAGAACGTGCTTATTTACGACATCACATTAGAAACATCTAATATCAGTGTTTCCCTACTATATTATGCATTTATAATACATAATAACCTTCCTTAAGAATCAGTCTATCCATTAAAAAAAACCGCATCAAAATCCGTTGCATAATTTTAAAGATCTAAGCATACATAGGTACAGATACCTACGGGTGCAATTGATAACCTCCATTTTAAAAGTCGGTTAATAAGAACGCATTTATTCAGCGGGCGTGCCATTTCATTTAGATAAATATTGAAAGTCTTCGTGTTTCATACGAAGAAAGTTTTTATAACATTCCGGATCTTCGTTTTTCAGTTCGGACAATAACTGATTAAATGCCCCCAGCTGTGCTCTTCTCCTAATCCAATCCCTAACCCAAATCGACCTCTTTTTACGACGACGCATTTTTATTGATACACTTAAAGCAACAATCGCGGCAGCGGCACGTCGATTCATGGCGATGGAATGTCTGACACTGAATTGCGCATCGCTCCGTGTAGACGGCCAATACACTTCGACCGCGACACTCGCTCTCAGAACTAGTGTCGACACTAAAAATTGCTCACCGTGTGGACGCGTCTGACACTTGTGTCGACACTAGTGTCGGTGTCGATGTCACCGTGTATCGGTACCTTTAATTAAAAAAGGGTGCGTAATAATGGACTTCAATATTAATGTACCTAATGAATTATGATTCACTCAATTAATTGATAAGGTTTATCTTTAAGATAAAATGCCATAATTTGTAGACAAATTCCAAAACCAATGTTGTCTTAATTTTTTTGTATATTTATTTATTTTTAAATAAATTAAAGAGGTTAAAATTTTAGATAAGTGCCTACTTTTAGATAGTTAATTGGATTTGCTGTATAAGTTGCGTGTTTCAGGCGAGTGTCATGATTTGACATTATTCGTGTTATGCTTATTGAAATTTTTACAGCTATAGCTAGGTATATTACTAATTATGTCTTTGGGATGTAATACTTATGTGGTTGTATACCATGTTGTATAATAAGATGCTGAGTACAGAGTGTTGAACGGTTTCGTTTTGAAAGGAACTGACTAATTTTTTTTAAAGTTAATGTTTGTTGTTGTGCGTCGGGAGCCGCACGTTGTCGGATGGCCGAGTGTCATGATTTGCGCGTGGTGGGGCGCGTGAGAACGGGGCGCTGAGAACGGAATTTGGATCTTCGAAATAAGTCAGTCACTTCAGTTCAAGCGATCGATTTGAATATTTGCCGAAAAAGTTACTTACGAAGTTGTGCTATTGATAAGAGTTGGAAATAAAAGTGAAGTTGTATAGATATTCTGGAGATTTTCATTTTATAAGTAAGTCAGTTTATGTTGTGTTTATATTTCGTCGTCATTTATAGCTCTCCCTTTAGGTATAAAATTTAATTCGTAGAAAATATCATGGAACATAATTCCATGAGTTGCCTATGCAGGCCTGCGTCTGTTTGTCCTGACCGCTCAGTCCTGGTACTTTCAAGCATCTAGTGAATAGGTTTTTCGAGGATGAACATGTACCACCTATTCCTACTCAATTTTCATCAGATGGCAAGGAATAAACTATAATTATGTACCTATGTTTAAATACACAATGTGTACTGATTTTCACTACATTATACTGTTTACTGTTGAACAAAAGTAAAGTTTACAAAATACTGTTTTAGCATAAAAAGCTAAACACTTTATGTATAGTATGCTCGACTTTAATTAATGGTTTGTGCAACATTATATACATATCAGATATAGAATTTAACCTTGATTGTTATTGCAATTTGTGACTGAAGTCAAAAAATACTTTTTATATCAGTAAAAAGTATTTTTACTGATATAAAAAGCCTAAGTAAGCATTTGTTTTTTTGTCATATCTTAGTTTATCAGTCGCAGCCGAGGCGGTAAGTAATAAAAAGGGCAGTCCGGCTTTGTCGTAATGACCTTTTTGTTTTAGAGGTTAAGATAATAAATTATTAATAATACTTACATTGAGCTGTAACGTCCTATCCTTACAATATAAAAAAAAAATTTAATACCACGTAAGGTAATCCTAAAAAGGCAATTGTCTACACTAATTCCCACGAAATACAGAAAACTTATATTTCAAGCTAATAACTAATAATATTATAAATACGAATGTGTCTGTATCGAAAAGTTTCCTTGTCTGTTTATTTTTCTCACCTGAACCACTTAACAGATTTTAATGAAATTTAGTAAAGACAAAAATTTACAACAACATAGGTTACCATGTATTGCTGAAAAAGCTGCATGGAAGTGCCAATGTCATTGCCAAAGATTAGTTCATGATATTTTAGTATTTTCAGCTCCTTTAGAAACCGCATTGGTGAGGCTGTGAGAAACAGCGAGTACCTAATAAAATAAAGTATTTCATATATATTTTTTTATATTGCAAGGATTGTCTTATATGGCACCTTATGGTAAGTGCGCATGATGACTATGGTGGTACACGTCCATCCACGAGAAACCTATTCACTCGACACTTAAAAGTACTATAGTGGTCAGGAAAAATAGACGCAGGCAGATCGTTCCACTCCTTGGCAATACGTACCAAAAAGGAACTATCGAAGCGTTTTGTTCGACTTCTTGGTAAATCTACTATATAGGGATGGAAGTTATGTTTGCGTCTGGTAGTCCGGTGGTAAAAAGGAGTGGGTTCAATTTGGTCAAAAAAAGAGCAGTCACGCACTCACCAGAATGTAGCCGATTAAATACTGTCAAACAAGCAACCTTAGGACGATGCTCTAGCGTCTACAATTTCTTATTAGAAAAGGTTGTTATTAATAAGTTTCCGGGCTCTTCGGTCAACAGAGTCTAGCGCTGTGAGCTGGTATTTGGCAGAACCATTCCAAAGGTGACTACAGTGCTCCAAGCACGACCTCACTTGGGCTGTGTATAGGTTGAGTAGCCGTTGAGTGCTGAAGTACCGCCGGACCATCGAAATGATACCCAATTTTCTAGAAGCCGTTTGAGCCATAGAATCAATTTGTTGTCCGAAGTTTAATTTGGATGTTATAGTGACGCTCAAAAGCCCTAGATGGTCGCTGATAGGGACAGATACATTCTGGAAAGTGAGCGTAAAGGTTAAGTTGCTCTTTTTAGCAGAAAATAGACATGCCTGTGTTTTGGAAGTGTTGAATTTGACCAGGTTGGACTCGTCTCAATCGGACACATTCCGCAAGGTCGAATCAACGCGCTCAATCAAAGACTTTCTCAGAACCTGGATTTCATGGGCGCTCGTTCGCGCATTGAATATTTATCTCTACAACAGCGCTGTCATCAGCGTATCCAATAATGCCCGATGTTAGGAGTGATGGTTGTACGTTGTCTATCTGTCACTAAGGCGAGTTTTAATTTAGGTATGTAGGTCTGACGAAGCTCTGATAAAAAATAGAGCCCGAATGAGGTCTTCAGACTCTATAACTCGTGTGATCTATTAATTTTGTGAAGTGTTGCGGAGAGAGGTATTATCAAATGCAGAGCATTTAAAACCGACTTCCCTAAAATTTTTAAATCCTTTTCAAAACTTTGGCTGAAACGTTGGTCATCTACGTAGGTATATATCCTCTACTTTCATACATATATATTTTTAAGTAATTCTGAAATGCCGGAAGCTTGCTTAAGAGACCATCATGCCAGACCCTGTCAAAGGCCATGGAAATGTCTAAGGGCACATGCCCTCCAAGGCCTCGCTCCATAAGTGATTGGCATACACGAGAAGATCGCTGGTCGAGCTTTCACTGCAGAAACTGTATTGGCTATCGTTTAGGAGCTCGTCTGTTTCGAGGTATGCCAGGAGTCGATTGTTCAATACACGTTCCATGACTGCACAGTATGGAAGTGATTGAAATCGGTCGATAGTTGACAGGATCAACACGGCTTCATTTCTTCAGTACTGGCTACGTTAGCCAGCTCTCAGGACTTGGGGACCTTACCAGATTCCAAAGAAAGTCGATAGAAACGCGTCAAAACGTGAGACAACTCAGCTGCGCAGCGTTTCAACACCTTTGGAGGTATACCATCTGGACCGCTAGTCTTATTCTCGTCTAGGTGGAGCAAGCATTTTGGAACCTCCTTTTAGAAAATATTAACGGTACCCATTATAGCTCCGAACTGAGGTAATTGTGGTGGGATTTTTCCTTGACTATCTAGGCGAGAATTTTCCGCAAAGATACTGGCAAATAAAACTATTTTCTCCTTAGCGGTGTGGGCCAGAGAGCCGTCAGGTTTCCGCAGAGGTGGCAGCGATGAGTGACAACAGTTCGAAAAGACCGACTTGCCTAGGGACCAGAAAGCTTTTCTTTTAAGCGTTTGATACCCTACCCAAACATCTTATTGAGGAATTCGGAGGGATTGAAGGTTACACAGTTTAACTCTGTGACTTCGACTTTTAGATTTATATAACGATTATATGCTTGGTTGCTAACTGCACATAGGTAATTCTAAGTAGATTTATGAAATAATCACACCATGTTGCCAGCAGGTTGTTTGCTGGAAAACAAGATAAGATGAAATAAGATATCATTTATTAATATATTTGCAATCGACTATTGAGATAAAAAAAAGTATTCACCTCAATAACCTTATTTTTAAATAAGATTTTTTTATGATTAATTATGTATGACAGAATGACAGGTTGTGTCTGGGCTTGATTCCTACTAGTACCAATTTAATATTTTTTTTCACTTCGTAAAATCCTCAAAATGACCTGGTTTATGTACTCTAATAACCTTGATTTATTTTGACAAAATTATAATCTGCGTTTTTTCTTCTTTAGGTGCCATCTCCTACCGGAAGTCAGCGATCATCATGGCGATTCTAACTTTATCCCCATTTATCTACGTTTTTTTATTAAACACTAAACCCGCGTTTGACCTCAATCTCACCTGATGGCAAGTGGAGATGTGGTCGTAGATGAAAGCACACTTTGGAAAGCACTAGCTCTACATAAAATATTGCCGGAACACATCACCGCCGGAGCGGTGTTATTTTGCGGCAGATTTTATTTAGTCCTTCAGGTGGTCGCTAGCCAGTCGGAACCTGACGCGATCTTGCTGATGATACTATGACTATTTTATTCCATTCTTGTTTAAATACTCTGGTCCCAGTTTGTCATGTTCGTGCTGTGCATCCATAGCTCAATGCACCTACTATGTAAGCAATTTGGTTGTGGCATGACATTGGCTCTAACAATTAGCTGTCTTGTGTTTGTTTTTTTTTCATGTCATGATCAATTTGTACTGTTTGTACCTATTTGTATTAATTCGTATAATCCTGACTGAAAAAGAGTGCCAAGAGTTTTTTTCCACCGGCTTTTTTTGTCTCTTAGTCTACTGTAATATCTTATTCAATGACTATCAACACCTTGTTAAAACCGAAGTACAAACTTGTGACGTCATTAAGCTGTCATTCGATGATGAATAAAAATTGTCATTTCATTATCTTACCAACAAACGGGGGTAACTCATTGAGTTATTACTTTAGTACATGTAAATTAATGAGGTCACTCGGATTAGTCGCCTTTACAACATGCTTATCCACGGACACGGACAAAAATCTACATTCTTGATCACAGCGATATAAAATATTTTTTTTCTTTTACAAGGTGCAAACAAATACGTGCGTTTCATCATCGATTATATCGAAATAGAAATAATGTAAAGTAAGATTTAATTTTCAAAATATCCGATTTCGATTACCGAACTGAGTACTACTTATTTAAATGTATAGGTACCTACATGCAGTTTTTCTTGTCACTTAAATCGATGACATGGTTCCACATGTCTGATCTACATTTGATCTATAGTTTGAGACTATCCAATACAGACAATCAAATGTTACAACCTATATATTTATACATATATTCCTACGGGTTAAACATTTTCGCAAGTATAGCCACACGAATTATTGTCACAAAATGTCCACCAATCTTTTATAAGGGAGTGGCTTTCATATCTCACAGACTATTTATGTTCTTGTACTAAATATTTTACTTGAGATCGCCGCCGCCGTGGCACCTTATCACTGGTTCCATATCTATAAGTGATTAAATCAATATGATAGCATATTACAATAAATTTAATGTCTATAAATTAATCTAAGAAAGATAAAGTTTATTTTTCGGAATCTAGTATGTACTCGTATGTAAATGTTGAATATAGAGTGAAGTAAACAATGTTGTAGAGATTCAAAATAGCACAGAAAATTATCTATTTTAGATGTGTATGATAATAAATAAACTTCACAAGGTCATTGATTTAAAACTGAAGCTGTGGCATAATTTTGTTGTATACTAGGTACTTACAAGGATCAAAAAGTAGTAAGAATGAGATATTAACTATTGATAACTTCATTATTTATTTTCCTACAAAGTCTTCAAGTCTCTCTACACACCGACTTTAGCGCTTTTCCAAGGCTTCAATCCCTCAAAAAAAGGGTTGTTTTGGTCCTGCAAAAACCTCTCCATGGAATCTTTGTCGTCTTCGTCTCTGTTTCCCCTTAAGTATTCTTTCAATTTCGGGAGAAGATAAAAATCGCTAGGCGCCAGATCTGGTCGTCAACCAATTCAAAGTCAGCTTGCTGAATGGCAGCCATCGCAACTACCAAGCCATACGTTGGTGCGCTGTCGTGATAAAATAGCACGCGTCGTCGAAGTTTGTCTCTTGAAGTTTTTCTCTTTGTTTTCATTCCTCAGCTTGGGAATTAAAGCTGCATAATTTTGAGCTGTAATAGTGATTCCACGCTCCAGGTAATCAATCAACAATATCCCTTCAGAGTCCCAAAATATGTATTGAGGCCAGCCGATGCCACTGCACGAAAGTTCTTCGGGGTCGGTGATGATTGCAGTTTCCATTGCAAAGATTGCTGTTTTGTCTCGGAATCAAAATGATGGACCCATGTTTCACCCATTGTCATCATCCATTGTCACGAAATGACACAAAAAATTTGAAACTTATCCAACAATGTCTTCGAAATGTCAAGTCGATTTTGTTTTTGACTGTCGGTTAACATTCTCTCTCAGCACCCATCTTGCGGAGACTTTTCTCATATTCAATGATTGTTTCAGAGGTATTTAATAACGGCTCACGCTTCCGTTTTCACCATTTTCGAGAACACGTTCCATCCAACATGAAGCAACCAAATTACTATATTCAGAAAAAACAAAAGTGGATCGATTTTTTTCTTTATTAATATTACAATTACAAATATATGAGCTATGCCTGCCAGTATTCATTTTTTTTTACCAAGGAGTGAATATGAAATTCTCACTACTTTTTGATCACTCCTCGTACAGAGAGTGGTATGTTATGGAACATTTTTCAGCCGTAGGAACGTATTATTGTCAGATCTTGAGCGTTGATCGTGATTGTGACTCCAATTTTCCAGAGAGAACTGTCGAAAATCTATATGTAAATAATGACAGTTCAAATCTGAGTAACTTACTCACAATATGAGGCTAAAGAAACCCTTCATCATCATCATCTACGTTCTCTAAATGACAAGAGCTCGCCAATTTTATGTTTGACAAAATATTTATTGATTTATACGAAGTGAACTTTAAGCCACTGTGGAGTAGTGCGTGGACAGCGATAAAGATTTTAATGATGTAATATTTGGGTACAGTTACATGTTGTATTTATATATTTCTTTACATTTTATTCAATACATACTTATTGATCATCGTAGTCATCTAATCTTACTTTATATTATTATTGAAAGATTTGATTTCGGTTTGTTTGTAGTAAAGAAAACTACTAGACAGTAAAAAAGAAATCCCATTAGAAAGTTACATTTTTTAGGAGTATGAAATAATGAAATCTTCTTGAAAGAAACTTCTACAGTATCAGGAAAAATGCGAGTAAAACCGCGCATAACTGCTTGTATTATAAATGTACAAATTACAATGCAGTGCGAACGAACTATAGGTAAGGATGAATGGGTGGGTGTTGCCTTTTTTTTAAACGGCTTCCCGGGCTGAAATTGCGCACACATGCTGGTAAGGATAACATAAGATATCCTTTTAATCATAACGACAACTTTGGCTATGGGGTACCTAAACCTATCTTCCTCAGACGCCAGAGGTTGCGGGTTCGGTTCCGGAACAAGAAAAAAAATATTCCGGGTCTGTGCGTTTATCTATAAATGTATTTTGTATTCTAGGTTTTCCCCTAGTTCATTACATGGTATTTCATAACACAAGCTTTGCTTACTTTGAGGTCATGTAGGGGGTTTGATTGTCTGGGGATTTTAATATAATTTAATTTATTTATTATTTTATTATAAGTTATCCTAATGTTTCATAAGAATGTATTGTGGGTTAGGACTTAGGCCAAAAAACATCCAAAACGCAAAATTCGAATAACACATGACCAATAATAGAGTCACAAACCGAAACTTTGATAAACTTGACAAAGAGGGGGTGAAATATTGCATTATGTCTAGTATGGATACTAAATAAATACGAATTGATAAATGAACCAAGTATACTTTTTATATTTTGGGAAGAAGAATACTCCTTCCATGCTGGACTGGGAGTGAAAGAAAAACTTAGTATGTGCCAACTGCTTCTCTTCCCGGGCCTACTGTAAAAGTCAGTTAAGGGACTGAGGTTTTATTGGAGGTTTTTTGTGGGCGATAGGCTGACCCCCTGTCACTACAATAGTCTCTATCCATCATTCTATTATGTCAAAATTTTTCAAACGTGACATCAGATGGTTTTATAACCTCTGTTGTTCTGCCTACCCCATAAGGGATGCAGGCTTGAAGTTATGTGTGTATGTATGAAAACTCGCAGCCAAGTGGACTGGTTTAATTTTATTGATTAGCTAAATCCTAATAGGTTAGTGTAGTGCGTGGTTTTTGTATTTTGGTGTGAGGAAGGTATTTCTCTATCTTCTACTTAACTGCATGAATATCGAAACATCGAATTAAAATGTAGGTACGCAATAAATCCGTTTAAAAAAGTGTTATATTTTCGATTACAAATTGTGAATCTGCCAATCGTTTATCTTTTTTTATGTTTCCAATTTTTTGTACTATTTTTTGTGTACATACAATAAAGTGTTAATAAATAAATAATAATCATTCATCGTTTATCGCTAAGTGCTCACAGGTTTTATTTCGCTATTTTGAAATGGAGAAATTATGCTCCAAAAAAACTCTGAACTGCTCCATTTAGCCAACATTCCTCACACAAAATTTTGCCAGGACTAAAATATTATACAAACCCGACCATGTCCTACATAGATTTGGAATTCCCCGATTAGCACACAATAGGTACCATTGGCGTCTCGTGTTCAGGGAGCATTAACTCCGGGACCCAGATACCCGTACCCGTCCACGCAGCAACAATCATAACTTTAACGACTTTTTGGGTAATCTTTCATAAAATAACGTTTTTGCAAGTCGTGGCAACGAAAACGTAAGCTGTTATGGTAAATTAGAAGTCGGGCGTTTGAGTTGTTCGTAACTAGAAGTGTTGCCAAATTTAAAAATTAAAAAAGGTTTTACTGTAGATACGGTAGTTTAAAGAAAATGATTGCTGTTATCACTACAGTTTAAATGAAAGTTTATGATATAAGGCCTGCTGGAAAGGAAGTTTTTAACTTCTTAAAAAAAGTAACTCTTTGTTTAAAAAAAATCAAATCACAAAATTTCTAGGGCTTGTTAGGGCGAAAAGTAAAGTTTTATAATGACACCAATTTGCTTTATATTAAACGAGATCGATAACTAGATATACAGGGTGGAATTTTGGAATGCCCCTGGGGGGAAAGTACTCTAAATAACAAATATTACTCCAAAGAATCATTCTTTTATTTTGGAAAAGAAATAAAACTGCATTCAAAGATTTTCGAAAATTCGCTCGCTTCACCCGGGATCGAACCGACTAAAATCTAAAAATTAAGATTCCGCACAGAACGCGGGACACTAAACATGACAGAATAACTGCATCGAGCACGTGATATATGGCGTGATCTATGTTAAGACGGCACATCGAAAAGTTTTGTCTTGATATCTTAGCACCTTAACACGCCGACATAAGGTCGCATATTGCATAGAAATCGCCACCATCGACACCGCTCAGACACTGAAATCGTTTCAAAAATCGATAAAAAAGTAATGGAAAATGCTATGTAAATTTTGAGCAACCAAAGTCCGTAATTTGAAGATTGTATTTAAGTAATTTCTAAGCATATGGATTTCATAACTACGTGGTAATTTAAAAAAAAAGTTTTTTAGACGTGTTTTCGAAAAATAAAACTATCGAGTCAAAATCATCAAATCATGTTTTTGAGCAGGCAAAGTATAGATGAAGATATGAATTTACACCATATCAAAATGTCAGATCCACTCGTCTTGTCATATTCTCATAGTTTGCGATGAAAGTCAATGCATTTTTTCAATATGTAAGATGACATGGAGTATGTAAGTCGGGATGAGGTGCCGATAAATTTAATTAATTAATTAAATCCCCAGCCAATCAAACCAACTATATGGCCTCAAAGTAAGCATAGCTTGTGTTATGGTATACCATGTAGCGAACTAGGGGGGAACCTAGAATATAAATACATAAATAGATAAACACCCAGACAAGGAACATTTTTTTTTCTTGTTCCGTGCGGGAATCGTACCCGCAACCCGCCGATCGGTCGTAATATTGCGTAGGTGTGGGTCCAGAATTAATTCATAATTATGGGCGCCAACCTACGTAGCGTTGCGTATACGTAATATTGCATTAGTAGGTACCTATCATACAAGAAATTTTTAAACAGGATACTGAGTACGTAGTATTACGTATTAGACCATTTGTATTTGAACCAATTATGACCTCACCAAATATTTGGCATTCTATGTGTTAAATTACTAGAATACTAAAAACTCTTTTATAGGATGTACGAGTATCATTAGGATGAGACTAAATACATTCCTAAAGAGTAGGTACGGTCAGCATCAGAAGTAGGTGAACACGTTGAAATTTGGAAAGTCGCTACTCACCATATTGTGCCTAAATAACGACTGATATTGAGTAACTACTATGTCTTATTATTACGAGTTGTTTGTTTCTATGTATAGTTGTAATTTACAACTATACATAGAAATTTGTCAATATTAATAATGTTTTTAAGTTTTTGCATTTATGATGCTCAATTATTGTTAAATAACCAAAAAAAATTTGATATATAAAACAAAAATTACCCGGCCAGAACTCGAACCTGGGACCCCTCGTTAGCCAGTCGAGTGCTCTTCCACTGAGCTATCGGGGCCTAGCGGTACGCCTCGAAATTACTTACCACATTTTTATTCACAATTTCTAAGAAATTGTTCTCGGGTGGTCTTAGCTGCAAAGCTATACCATTAGATGGAACTACATTAGCAATATAACGTAAAAATAAAAATGTGGTAAGTAATTTCGAAGCGTACCGCCAGGCCCCGGTAGCTCAGTGTAAGAGCCTATATATTTCCTCCGTGGTAAGAGCACTCGTCCGGCAAACGAAGGGTCCCAGGTTCGAGTCCTGGCCGGGTAATTTTTATTTATCACATTTTTTCGGTTATTTAAGAATAGACAATATTAGTCGTTATTTAGGCACAATATGGTGAATAGCGACTTTGAAAAATTCAATGTGTTCATCAACTTTGATTTTGACTGTACATTGGATTTTTAGGATAGGAAGAGCAGTTCCACTAGGATAAGTAAACCGCTCAATAAGCTTCCAAGTGACTTACCTACGTCTTTAAAAAAAAAAGAAAAAAACAAACAAAAGTCTACTCAATTACCGTGTGTATAGATAACAAGATCTAACACAAAATTAAAAGGAGATGTACCTACAATGTCATCTGTATTTGCGAACCTGTTTTCCAAAGTAGTGAGACTTTTGCTGAGCTATTTCAATGGAGTTACGAGGATGAAATATATTTTTTGTAGAAATTTGGACTTTAGTGTCTTCAACCAATCCAGATCTACTATCATAGATTATAAGAAAAGAGATTAAGTCAAGCTGCTTAAACTTCTTCATTTTAAGTGTACTCTCAAGAGGGACTTATTTTTATAGATAAGTTTTAAAAATCGTAGATTTTAATTAAACTGTTTGCGTCCGAGTTGAAAATGTTGAGATCTGAGAAATAATTGGTTGAAAGTAAAGGTAAGACAAAGGCTGTTGATGATGATGATGATGAAAGGTAAGACAAGGATGAGCTCAACTGAATACCTACCGATGGACGAGTGGAGCATTGTGATGATATCGCAGGCAGATTGGCTTACGATTGGCATAATACTTGCCAATCGTAAGATGAACAAAGAACCTTCTTCAAACTTTCATCAAGTCTGAATGACTCTATCTAGTCCTTTAGTGTGATCGTTATGGTTTTATAATAAGCTGAAAACACTTTTGAACTTCACTGCTGAGATTCAAAGTAAATGACGACCTCACAAAGTTACCAGAGCTATGGGGGTCGTAGAGTCGTGATTTCTGCATTATGCCCTTAACTACCTATTTTGTGGTAAGGCCCTATCTATAGTAAGAAGAACTGGAAGTAGCTGAAGAGCTTTCAATGTCCGTTTTCACCAGAGCCCTTGGGTCTAAAATTGGGCTTTCATTTTTATATGGATGTGCTTTGAAACACTATGTTACTAGGTATATGATTAAAATCAACAAATTTTGTTATAAGTGCAAATGACCACTACGGACTTGAACGCTTTGGAGGATAGTTAACGGCTATAGGCTTGGTAACAAAAAAAAATTGTCTGGTTTACTGCCCTTCAATACCTTTTTTCATACTTTGAACGACGACGGGTAAAGTGATCTCGAACTTCTGTGTGTTATTTTTTCTATTTTAGATCTCAAGTAAAATTTTAGATTATATATGTAATGTTATGTAATGATAATATAATATAAGTATGTACGAAATAAAAAACAATTTATACTTTAAGTGTCCTTAACAAAACTTCGAAACATCAAACTAATTTCCTGCACTTAAAATACCCTACATGTGTATTGCGTAACGTTACTGTAACATCATCTATAGATAAGATCGTATTAATCCATAGAGGGAGGAAAGTAAAATCTACAATACGTAAACGAGGGTAGATGGCGTATGCCTGCGTCGCGTGATAGCATGACGCGAACGATTTACTGCCAACATGTCGAATTTAACTTCGGTTTACATTTTTTTTTTCAAGCGGCAACCCTTTTTTTGAAAAACGAATTGTGTTTTTAGACTTTTACTAAAGGAAAACAGACTATTACTAAAGTACTGAACTGGCTTATTTTTTTTTCGTTTTGTGCTTTCATTCATAAGGGAATAACAAATAAGGTTTTATTTAGATAGAGTATTTGACCAAAATCGGGACGAAGATAGAGACTAAACTACGGCAAAATTGTGTGCTAATAGGCTGACATTCTTTTTACCGTTCAAGGGAACGACATCGTCCTTGTTAAATGAACGTGTCGCAAGGGATGAGTGACCGGACCTTCTCAGAAGCCACCTACTAAATGATTTTCCTCTTTCTAGAGACTTTCTGTCATAAAGTAACACTTATTAATCTATTTTGGCTCAGAGTTATCCCTTTAAAGTTTGTAGGGCTAGCAAGGACCTTTCATAAAAAGTCTGCAGCCATTATTTCTATCATTTCAGCCTAAAGGTGTTCCATCTTTGTTTTAATATGAGCCATTTCCTACCATATTCGTATTTAGCGCCGATGTCTATGCGAGATGCACACTTTAATAACTGTCCTGTATTTATTTATTTCATGTCCTTGCCAAGATATAAACTTTGGAAGTAAACAATATGGAAATCTGTAAACAAATATAGTAACCTGATAATCTGTATAGTTATAACTATGGCGAAAGTGTGCCAAGAGTGTTTTTTTCGCTGTAATTTTTCCTCTCGGTCTACATTTTTAAGTTTTATCTAAAGCCGACGTTACAAATTCTGTTTGCTAAGAACATATGTACAGTAAATAAAATAATAATTCAGATTATGTCCAACGAAAACAACTTAATATATTTATTTGTTTAATAATTTATTTCCTACAAGTATAACATACAACATAAATAATTACCCATTTTACAAAAAGTAAGTACAAAGGTAGAGCTTATTTCTAAATATAATACTTCTTCCAGCAGAACCCAGACTTTTTTTAAAAATTTGACCCAAAGTAGGCATCAATTGCTATTTCGCAACCATTGGCCAGCGACGTCACGAGGTGCTGACACAGACAACGTGCGAACTCATTTAATTAGCCTTCCTATTATTTCCAAATTAGTTTTATATTCACTTTTGTTTCTAATATCGAACAATAGTCACCTTCATTGTTATATTCTTAAGTAATTTTAATTAAAGTTATATTAATAATTAGTTTTGCTTCCTCCGGCTGTGACTTACGTATTTAGGGTAGGTATAATGTTAATAAACAAACAACTAATGGCGGGAAAAACAGAAAGGACTGGAATCTAGAAGAAATCTTAACCAAGAGACTTGTTACGAGTATTACTCAATAAAGCTGCTGATAAAATCTTACTAACATTATAAACGTGAAAGTTTCCATAAGCATTCCTATTAATAGTTAAAACTACCAATTAAAATTGATCGTGGCTGGGACTCGAACACAGATCTCCCGCATTCCAGGCGGGCACTCTACCAACTGAGCTACTGGGGCCTGTTACTTCATAGATTGAGTGGTATTTTCGTTCCTATTATTATTTAAAACACAAAAAAGCAGCAGATTCAGGATGTAGCCGTGTCTGTCACGTTATCACTCAATCAAAATCAATATTACTGAAAATCTTTGGAAGAAATTTTATACACAGGTAGACGGGCAGTTTAAATCCCGGATAAGCTGACACATATAATACTGTATGCTAAAACAGTTTTTTTTTTATTTATGCTAACGATAATTTGGCGGCAAAGAAGTACTCGAAATATTAGAAGTGTTTTTAGCGAACGTTTCTAAAATACACATCTATTATGTTTGAACATCTCATCGTTTGTTTTGTAGAGGCATGTTGTTTGGGCAGCGATGCAGCCTACTTGTTAGAACTACGCGAAAACTAACTTTTCAATTTTATTCACACTTTCCACAGGTACGGCAAACTTACCTGAATGCACGTGTTACGACATCATTTAAACTTTCAACTACGTTTTGCTTTGATTTTTAAACTTCAAGAACGCATGATCGTAGTTTTTGTTAAATTATAGATATCGGACCAAAAGACATAACATTATTTGTGATATATTCAGTTTTATATGTTTAAAATATTGATTATTAGGTTATTTTTATTAAATGGAAGCAATAGATAGTAAGTAAGGGGCTCACCGGCATGTCGTCTCCGCCCAGCCTGCGTTTTCCACCGCCAGCACCAGCCGCCCTACTGCCGTGTGCCAGTGCACCACCTGGTCCCGAGCGAGGATACCTCGCGTGACAGACATCCACAGCACACTCCGAACTAAAACCATCCCTATCCTTATTAAAACTACGGAACATATTCCCCTGCACGCCCTGAATAGGATTCAAATTTGATGCTCCTTCGATATTGTCACCGCTCATAATAACAGTTGATAGCATTTCAACAGATTTCTTATTATAATCATTGTTTTGTGTTACATTAGAATCGAGTTTCCTTTGCTCGGCTTGGTTGTCGAATTTTTCTTTAAGCGAATTAATAACTGCCTTTCTGGCTTCCTCGAAACGAGCCTTCGATTGTTCGTCTCTCCATTTTTGGAGTATTTTATCTTTTATTGTTTTCTTCGGTTTGGCGTTGGTTGAAATTGGAGATAAGTTTCGGTTGAAGAAAACAGCTTGAGTTAAAGTGGCTTTGTCTTGAGTTTTTTTATTTATTTTTTGGTTTTGTTGGTTTCCGTTCTCAAGGGGTTTCTCGTTTTGATGGTAATATCCTGGATTATCCATTCCATACAAGTTCCACCAAGAAACACCATCGTCACCAATAGGAGCCCGACATCTTGGAGAAAGCGAAGTTTTTCTATGTTCACACATATTTAAAAATTTATTTTGTAGGTTATAAATTATTAAAAAGCTAGAGCTACATTTTCTTGTTGGCAAACCATTTTTAAAGCTACGAATAAACTGATCAGTCGAACATATTTTCAATGGGTTAGTAAAACAGCTAAGTCAGCTTTCTTTCAGCTTATTATCCTTTTTCAAACCTTCAAGTCGAAAAAGGACGCAGCTATTTGTAAGGAAAAATGAAAGTAGTTCATGGAACTAATGACTTACAGGTTACAAGAAAGATAGCATATATTTTTTTAATAAATGATAAATTGATGATAAACATTTTGGTACTAGGTCATCAGGCACCTACCTAGATAGCGTGGCATTGCCATAGATTTTATCTTTGACAATTTTGTAAATACTTTTCACTTTAATACAGCGACTGCGAATCGCTATTCTTAATAACGTTTTTTTCTATTCAAGAGAGAACTTGCTCATCATTGTTCATTGATTAATGCCAAACTAATTTTTGAACAGAAATAAACTGAAATATAAAAATGAACTGGTTTATTCACAGGCCTAATACAGATCAATAGGTTTTATAAGGAAATACTAATACCAACTTTGATGTAAAGCTTTTTATATAATCTAGTGTTGTATATTGTATAATAAATTTAGGGGTAGGTATTCTTGTGTAGACCCAGAGCCAAGCCAGCTTAGAAAATAACTTATCCTAAGTTGGCTCAATTGGGAGTTGAACCTCTAAGGGCGGTACGGTATCTCTACTGTACGGCGCCGTATGCCGTGTAACGGAACGGCGCAGTTGCCATGGTACGGCGTGGCGCCGCACGGTGTCACGGCGTCGTGCACGGCGCTTCATATTTGCTCTTAAAATTATCTCCATCATGGTTCATTAAAGGAAATCATTGATTTGCACCGTACGGCATACTTTTCTATAATGAACCATGATGGAGATAATTTTAAGAGCAAATATGAAGCGCTGAGCGGTGCGCAGTGGAACGTTGAATCCACGACCTTAAGCCGAAGCCAAACCTAATCCACTGCGCCTCAAAAACATTTAACATTAACATCTACATAAATGTGTTTTATGTATTTATGTAGATGTTAATGAAATTAAATCATTAAACTGCTGGAATTTGTTTTTAATATTTACATAAAAATAATTGAACTATGTAAATTTAAAATGTGATCTTCATCAATCGGCGGACATTGCCGGACAAAGGTACTTTACGTCTCTCGGCCCTGCGCTGCCAATATCCAGTGACCTTATAAGAGACAAAAAAGGAAATATACTAAATTGAATTACAAAAACTAGCCACCACCGTAACTTTTGATCCCGTGGGAATTTCAGATAAAATATAGCCTATAACCTTCCTCAAGAGTTGGGCTATCAAATGCAAAAAGAATTTTTCAAATCCCACTTGTAGTTTCTGAGATTAGCGCGTTCAAACAAACAAACAAAAAAACAAACTCTTCAGCTTTATATATTAGTAGCATAGATGTTTTTGAACTGTATAATTGTCGGCAGATTTTTTAAGTAGGTATCGTCACGAGCCAGCTTGGCGTCTTTGCACTATACCCTGGCAAATAATTCAATGCAGTAAAATGACAGTTCCAGTGTGCACACTTTCGGAAAGAAAAAACAATAGTGTTGTGGTTTAAGTGAATGAATGTAATTATTTATAAAAATATATTTATAAAAATAATTACATTCATTTTGCTTGGTGGTAGGATCCCTTCTGGGTCCGCCTGGCTAGCGACCACCCTTTATATAAAGTCTGCCGCCAAATGTTACCGCTCCGGCGGTAATGTGTTCCGGCAATATTGTATAAAGAGCCAATTCCTTCCTAAACCCGTGTGCTTTCATCTTCGACCTCATCGTCACTTACCATCAGGTGAGATTGAGGTCAAACGCGGGATTAGTCACTTATAAAAAATAATAATAATAATATTGTAATGTATGGAAAAACACATTTTGCTTACAAGATATTTCATTTTTTATGGTGCTGTTAGCTTCTTTACTTCTGCTGTAAACGTTTTAAAGCACGAGGTATGTTTAGTAATTAATTATTTTCATTAAAGTTACTTTATAGATATAGTACACACCTCAAATTCAATTATTTATAAATTTCTTTAAAAGTTTATGCAAAACGAATGGCAAATACCTTGTTAGTTTTCAATCATTCTCATTCAGTACTTACACTACGAAGTTTTTAACTGGTGTCATTATTTTTCTTTTTGACATTTCGAACTGTCAGTTTACTGCATTGAATTATTTGCCAGAGTATTACTATGTATTACTATAATTATTACTATAATTTAATTTCATCGACTTATTATCTACCAATTCAGTCCCTCGTTACATCTTTTCATATTTTATGTCTTTTTTATCGATTATGTGCCTCTATCTTTCTGTTACTTACCTACTTTTTTTTTGTCCATCTAAGTTTCACTTTTTTTATTAAAGACTTAGCCCGTGTTTGAACTCAAGCGCACCTGATGGTAAGTGAAGATGAGGTCATCGATGAAAGAAAACGGGCCTAGGAAAGAACTGGCTCTTCATAAAATATGGCGGGAACACATCAACGCCGGAGGGGTAATATTTGGCGGCAGATTTCATATGCAGGGTGGTCGCTAGACAGTCGGACCCTGACGGGATCCTACCAACCACCTGGGGTCAGTCAGATTAGTCGCCTTTGACGATACGTACACGGACTTTGCAATGAAGTAGTCACTTCAATTTTTTATCTTATAAAGTAAGTGTGAAAGTACTATCTCGACTATAATACTAATGTGTACACTCCACTACTAAACTTTGAATTACGAAATCACGATGATGTAATTTAAAAGTATAGAAGTACGACTACGATATACGTTACTTCAAAAGTTTACTGCAGCAATGTATGGAATTCCGATGGTCGCGAGTTCAAAAGTACAACAACACTTCTGGGTAGTGTTAACATCTAAATTCGGTAATGCTGAAAACCTGTAAAGCGATCATAGTCCAAACAAAAGGGATTTTATAAAGCTGAGCGAAGCGAGGCAATCTTACCAAAGGTAGCAACATAACCCCGACATGTGACCATTGAAATTCCATAATGTCATGGTAAGCTACAGTATTTCGAACTAACAACGTAAGTACATCGTACTTCAAGTACTTTTAAACTTACATTACTTCGTGGATTCGGTACTCGAAGTTCAGAAGCCGAGTTGTACCGGGGTAGTATGAAATTATAGTTTAATAATAATATATCGTTTTTCTGGTAAATAAAATATTTTTTCTTTAAAAAAGAGAAATAATGAGAGAAAAAATAAAATAAAAAAATCAATATTAATTATTTACTGAGTAAACTTAACCGAAAGTCAAAGATTTCATTACGCAACGCATGGTTACATAAGCGTAATGCAATAGATACTTAGCGGGTGGTGGTGTGCGTATGGCGGGAACACTGCTGTTGCGTGCTGACACTCCTGACTAAGGCTGCGCGTCGGGAAAAGTGTAGTAAGGTCTCTTTATTTCTTCACAGGGACTTCTGGTTGAAAATTAAATACGTACTTTTATTTCATAATTATGATCAGAATCGAGTTCAGAGTGCTCTCCTTCAGTAGCTAAAATTTTTCACCAGTCACCCTGTATAACATTTGCCTAACTTCGAAGGCAATTTTACACTTGAAGAAAAGTATTTCGGTCATTCCAACTATACAGTATTTAATTTACACATTTTTAGTAATAACCGGGCCCAGTTTTCTTTTTTTGGCCATTGTCCTTTCCTTTAAAAATTTCCCCAGTATTGCTAGCGTCAATTTCTTTATTCCCTTTTTGTCTGCCATCAGATTCTGGTAGACCTATACCTACTAATATTTTGATCCACAAGGATAATTCCGTTGTTTACTAAAATCAATATTTTCATATCTCACGTTAATTAGGTTTTAAACCCTAGGTCATTAAAACACTATTTAAACAATTTATCTAGGTAAGGAAACTATTCAAATTATCCTTAACATTCCCGGATCTAGATTAGAGCTAGGTATTTTATCTCACAGACATAATATCCAGTAACCTCTGAACTGTTTAATAGCACTTATAAATCGGTTATCTAAAACACTTTACGAAATAAAACAAATCCTTTACGAAAATGTTATACTTTGATCTTCTTAAAATCGTTATTATAATAAATAAAATAAAACCCCCAGACAATCACTTGGCCCCAAAGTAAGCATAGCTTGTGTTATGGGATACCATGTAGCGAACTAGGGGGGAACACAAGGCACGTAGAAGTAAAAATCTGTACCTACATTGAAAATATCAAAAAAATAAATGGCATGGGGTATTACTGGACGGACACTGAACCCAAAAATGTGATTAAAAAAATTTTTGTCTGTTTGTCTGTCTGTTTGTTAGGGCATCACGAAAAAACTACCGGTTCGATTACGATGAAACTTGGTATAATTATTTTTTTATATCCTGGGCACCACACTGGGTACTTTTTATCCCGGAAAAGTATATACAATAAAAAACAAACTTAATTTTGCGGTTCGACCCGATTACTGTACCAACAGCAAATAATAAGTTTAATAAATAATAATAAAATCCCCAGACAATCCTAGTTTGTTTTAAATAAATGTAGTGCTGAAGGATGAATTTGGCTTTTTGGCACCGTTCGCAACACACGTGTGGTGTGCGGCCGCCACGGATCGCTACCGTATAGGCACTTCATACAAACGGACCCATGCCAAACTCATGCTCGATCTCGGCATGCGCTCAGCATACGGCCAGTCGCAAATGTCTGCATACCGAAACAATGAGAGGTTTTCTGACAGCTCATTAAAAAAACAAACGGTACAAAAATGGTACAAAAGGCTTCGATAGATAGCGCTATACAAAAGGCGAAGTTTTGTCTGTCATATAGCCATTTATTCCACACTGCGTTTTTAAAAGTAAAATAAATGAATTGACATCTGTATCAGAAATTGAACTTATAAATAACCATAGATGGTAGATACCACTTACCTACATTATAGTATACAGACTTAACGCCTTCGGCTTTTTAAAAGTGCCATCTATAGAGGTTTTTTGAACTAATTTTTATGAGCTGTCAGAAAACTCCCCATTGTTGATTGAGCTTTACGTTTATACTTTAAAATTGCGCAAGTATTTTTCGTCGCTAATTTATAAGACTGATTTGTTATTCAAACGTAAAAATGTTTTTTTGACACGAAACATATTTTTGATGAAAACTTCCTATTAAATTAACTAAGTATTTTATTTACAATTAATGAAGTAAACACAAAAGAGGCAAATGTAATTTAAACGCTGAAGGCGGGCAGCCCTATCACATGTGAACGGACCGCGGCGCTGTAGGCATTTATTTCAGAAAGATGCGGCCAAGTTGAATTATTGTAGATATCTCTACCTACTGTTGTATAGGTAGGTAGTAAGTATAAGGACGGTTTTTGAAATTTGATTTCAAGTCAAGTGGCGAACGTTTGTTCTAATTTGCATTCTATAAACTGTTTGTTTTAACTGTTACTTGCAATTCTAAACCGTGCTTTTCAGTGCCATCTTTTTATTCCTTTTAGTTTTTACTACGTAGTTTTAGGTTGAGTTATTTAGTTTTATTTCTATAAGTTGTAGGTATAGATTTAATTTTAAAGTATAGGTAGTATATGTGATATTCTGCGTGGTGACCGTAGCTTATTTTATAATACTGTTAGGTAAGTTTTCTATAATTTTCTCTTTATATGTAGCTAATAACCTATCTTGGTGCCAAATTTGAAGGTTCTAAGTTTGCTAGAAGTACCTACCCAGTTTCTAAGGTACACAAGTATTTGCGGTAAATATTTCTGAGTCCTTTATATTCAAGTATTGCTGACTTTGATGCTTGTAAAATCGATATTTACAGAGGCTAAGCCTAAACCACGACATTATGGAATCAGGTTCCTCCGTTTTTACCAGTGGTCAAGTATACGTGGCTCTTTCAAGAGTGACAAGACTGGGAGGATTGCATTTGATAAATATTGATTTTACAAGCATCAAAGTCAGCAATAGTTGAATATAAGCGACTCGGAAATATTTACCGCCCAGACTTGTGTACCTTAGAAACTACGAAACATCAGCGAAAAAGCAATATAGTAAGAGATAGAGCATGGGTTCTAAGCAAGGCAGCAGTTGAAGAACAAGAAATAATAACATCAACTAAAAAGAAAAGAACCTACAAAAAATAAATTAGATCCCATCAAAAACATTAAATGTAAAAAAAAACAAGTTTTGAGATCGCATAGAAGCCAAGCCTTGCTTAACTTAATTTGTAATAATGAATCAATATTTTGTGATTATATCAATAGTTTTGTTCACATTACAATAATAGTGACTTGGCCATGAGCACCATTGACCATAAGCTTTTGCTCATGACTCCGTTGGCGAATAAACATTGTTTATCTAGAATCCATAGCATAAGTTCTTCAGAAAACTTTATTTGACCTACCTAATATAATGTGATGTGATGATGATAATTTGGTGTGAATGTTGAAAATATTTATTTATTTTTCATTTACCTAACCAAACACCCATTGACCGAGTTTTCCGTTCCCGTGGGAATTTCAGGTTACTTTCCTTGGTGCACTTCTACCTCTACATCTCCCTAGGAATGTGTGTTTAAGCTTCAGCTCTCTACGCCTATTAGTTATGGCTGTACGTTGTCTATCAGTCACTAAGGCGAGTTTTAATTTAGGTATGTATCTGACGAAGCTCTGATAAAAATTAGAGCCCAAATGAAGTCTTCGGACTCTATACCTCGTGTGATCTATTAAATTCGTGAAATGTCGCGAAGAAAAGTATTATCAAAAGCAGAGCATCAAAAAAACCGAATTCCCTAACATTTTTAAATCCTCGTCAAAACTTTGGCTAAAGTGAAATATCATCTACGTAGGTATAATATATCCTCAACTTTCATACATATATTTTTAAGTAAGTACTGAATCGATTTCATTAAATTTCTTTGGGCCACCTCTGAATTATTTTGATCTATCAAATGAAACAAGAATCATCAAAATCGATTAATACTTGACCAATTGATCAACTAACATACACACGATTTGATAACCTCTTCCTTTTGGAAGTCGGTTGAAAAGAACTTGTGTGGTGACGACGGACCGTGCTCGCGACGAAATACGGAAAAATCTTTCTCAGGATGCCCGTATTGAATGCTGAGTTCGTGCGCAAAACAATACACGTCCAAATACAGCGAGCGCAGGCATCGAGTGCTGGATATTACATTACTAATTCCAGTACACCAATCTGTACGCTCCATAATGTAACATACTGCGCACGTTGCGTATTTGGACGTGTAGTGCGCAGAATGTTACATTACTAGTTCCATTACAGCAATCTGTACGCACCGTAAGTACCATAACGACTTCTTATACCGAACCACATTCATCCCCAAGCGTATGTATTGCTTGAGATTAAATATCTAAGTTTGATAGGTACCGAAACTTCAAGTTAATTGGATCCATATAATTAAAAAGGATGAATACGTGTAAAACGATTTTTGTTTACTATCTATTGAACGAATTCTTAGCCTCGTAGCCACGTATGATCTTATAGCTTTAGAGTAGGTCTATGGAGAAACTATTATATTATGGAACACCTATGGAGAAGCGTATTGTAAAAGGCGACTAATCCGAGTTTCCCCCTCTTAATAGCAGCGACCACTTTCTAGCGACCACTATTTATACAGGGGGAGTCTCTTGATAGCAGGACCCTTTTAGGGGCCATCTTTCTAGCGACCACTACTTATACAGGGGGAGTCTCTTGACAGAAGGGCCCTTTCAGGGGCCATCTTTCTAGCGACCACTACTTATACAGGGGGAGTCTCTTGACAGTAGGACCCTTTCAGGGGCCATCTTTCTAGCGACCACTACTTATACAGGGGGAGTCTCTTGACAGTAGGACCCTTTCAGGGGCCATCTTTCTAGCGACCACTACTTATACAGGGGGAGTCTCTTGACAGTAGGACCCTTTCAGGGGCCATCATTCTAGCGACCACTACTTATACAGGGGGAGTCTCTTGACAGTAGGACCCTTTCAGGGGCCATCTTTCTAGCGACCACTACTTATACAGGGGGAGTCTCTTGACAGTAGGACCCTTTCAGAGGCCATCTTTCTAGCAACCACAACTTATACAGGGGGAGCCTCTTGACAGTAGGACCCTTTCAGGGGCCATCTTTCTAGCGACCACTACTTATACATGGGGAGTCTCTTGACAGTAGGACCCTTTCAGAGGCCATCTTTCTAGCGACCACTACTTATAGATGGGGAGTCTCTTGACAGTAGGACCCTTTCAGAGGCCATCTTTCTTCTAGTGACCACTACTTATACATGGGGAGCCTCTTGACAGTAGGACCCTTTCAGAGGCCATCTTTCTAGCGACCACTACTTATACATTGGGAGTCTCTTGACAGTAGGACCCTTTCAGAGGCCATCTTTCTAGCGACTACTACTTATACATGGGGAGTCTCTTGACAGTAGGACCCTTTCAGAGGCCATCTTTCTAGCGACCAATACTTATACATTGGGAGTCTCTTGACAGTAGGACCCTTTCAGAGGCCATCTTTCTAGCGACCACTACTTATACATGGGGAGTCTCTTGACAGTAGGACCCTTTCAGAGGCCATCTTTCTAGCGACCACTACTTATAGATGGGCAGTCTCTTGACAGTAGGACCCTTTCAGAGGCCATCTTTCTTCTAGTGACCACTACTTATACATGGGGAGTCTCTTGACAGTAGGACCCTTTCAGAGGCCATCTTTCTAGCGACCACTACTTATAGATGGGGAGTCTCTTGACAGTAGGACCCTTTCAGAGGCCATCTTTCTAGCGACCACTACTTATACATGGGGAGTCTCTTGATAGCAGGACCCTTTCAGGGGCCATCTTTCTAGCGACCACTACTTATACAGGGGGAGTCTCTTGATAGTAGGACCCTTTCAGGGGCCATCTTTCTAGCGACCACTACTTATACAGGGAGAGTCTCTTGACAGTAGGACCCTTTCAGGGGCCATCTTTCTAGCGACCACTACTTATACAGGGGGAGTCTCTTGACAGTAGGACCCTTTCAGGGGCCATTTTCTAGCGACCACTACTTATACAGGGGGAGTCTCTTGACAGTAGGACCCTTTCAGAGGCCATCTTTCTAGCGACCACTACTTATAGATGGGGAGTCTCTTGACAGTAGGACCCTTTCAGAGGCCATCTTTCTAGCGACCACTACTTATAGATGGGGAGTCTCTTGACAGTAGGACCCTTTCAGAGGCCATCTTTCTAGCGACCACTACTTATACATGGGGAGTCTCTTGATAGCAGGACCCTTTCAGGGGCCATCTTTCTAGCGACGACTACTTATACAGGGGGAGTCTCTTGATAGCAGGACCCTTTCAGGGGCCATCTTTCTAGCGACGACTACTTATACGGGGCGACTGGTGGGTCACTTTTGAAATTCAAGGACGTGATGGTTTGAGATCATACATTAAGAGAAAAAATATAAAAAAATATATATTTACTGAGAAAACTTAACCGAAAGTTAAAGAATTGATTACGCAACACATGGTTACTCTAGCGTTGGCAGCGACCCGCGTGCTAGTTCACGTGCCGCGATTGACTCATTTGTATGTAAAGTAAATAGTAACATAGTAGTATGTATTTATAGAGAATTCTAGTGAAAAATTAAGTATCTACTTTTTTTTCATAATTATGATCAGAATCGAGTACAGAGTGCTCTCCTTCAGTATCTTAAATTTGTCGAAGGTCACCCTGTATAAATCTGTTGCCATATATCACCTCTCCAGCGGTGATTGACTTCTAAAATATTTTATGAAGATCTAGTTCCTTCTACAAACATAAAAAATTCAAACCTCGTTATTTCTTCCTTAAGAACTGAGCTATAAAATGGGACGAAATGTACAAATACTTTTTAAAAACTGACAGGTACCTGCTACGAGGGTGGATTGAAAAGTTCGCGGCCTAGTCAAGAAAACAGAATAAAGTACATACAAAAATATTTTTATTTTTCGACGTAATCTCCATTTAGCTCTATGCACTTCTTCCATCTGCTTTCCAGAGCTTCCATACCTGTTTTAAAAAAAGATTCCTCAAGGTCTTCAAAATACAGGTTAACAGCGGCTTCGACCTCTTCATTCGTTAAAAATTTCTTCCCATCGAGGTGTTTTTTCAGGTTTGGAAACAGATGAAAGTCCGAAGGTGCCAAATCAGGAGAATAAGCTGGATGTGGCAACAATTCGAAACCACAATCACGAATTTGAGCCATAGACTCGAAAGACGTGTGGACTCGGGCGTTGTCCTGGTGAAACAACACTTTCTTTCTCAGTAATCTGTTCTACACTGTTCTACACACGTATTTATATTGTTCGTAAAATTTTATTTAAACAAGATATCAAATTGAAAATTTGCGGGCTGACAATTGAATAATGACAGTTCAAAATGACGGCAGAAAAAATAACAAAAGTTTTTTTTTTAATGGCCAGGCCGCGAACTTTTCAACCAATGTAGTAGTTATCCGAGATTAACGCATTCCAAAAAAAGCTTTTTAATATTATAGGCACCATTTCTTACTATTATGTATGTTAGTACTTCTTAGAAAAAACATGTTTCGATACGTCAATCTTTCAGGAACTTCTCGTTGGTATCAGATCACGCCTACTTGTGATGTCCTGTCTAGACCGACACAAAACTCGGCGCACACGCAGATAACTCCAACAACCCCATTATCCAAGGTGCGCTGTTATCTCCAACCACTAAAACATATCTAAATTCAACCCAACACCTCACAGCTTAAGGTACATATTAACTTTTTTTAAATGACCTCTTTATGAAGACACGCAGTATCAAAGACGAATACTAAATCAAGTTACTGGATCGTAAGAAATTCATATAAATTAAGATTAGTTTGAAACTTCGTATTGCCAATTAATCATAAAATACAATGTATAATAAGTTTAAATACTTGTATCATAAGGTGCATGTAAGTCTTGCGTGATATTTGTGATCCAAAAGTTAATAATATTTCGCATCATGTCACCATGCAAAGTTGAACTATGGCCTAAAGTTATTCCAAGTAAACATTTCTTTTCAGATCATTACACCGAATAGGATCAGCTTGAAAAAAAATAATCAACGAATGCAGAGCATTAAAACAACCGACTTCACGTCAAAACTTTGGCAAAGTTTGAAATTTTCAATGAAGTTCTCAACCGATTTCGATGAAATTTATATGAGACCAACTATGAAGTATCCTGTATCATATGAAATAAGAATTTTCAAAATCAATTCATAATTGTCCGAAATATCGTGTAACAAAAAAAAACATACAGACGAATTGAGAACCTCCTCCTTTTTAGAAGTCGGTTGAAAAGAAAGATACATTCATCCAAACATACATTTCCAGAAGCTTTAAATTTTTGTCTATGTAGGGTCGGCAACATTGTATGAAGAGCCAGTTCTTTCCTAAGCCCGTGTGCTGTCGTCATCTTCAACCTCATCTTCACTTACCATCAGGTGAGGTTGAGGATAAACGCGGGTTTAGACTTAAAAAAAATATTTAAAGTTTATTTCTTAGCCAAGAATATCTATTATAAACGTGACATTTTGATAAGTTAGAGTATGTTTGTGCCTCCTTCACGCTGAAACCAATTCCTAAAGGGCATGAAATAACACATAGGATATATTTCAGCCCATTATTCCCACAGGTTCAATAATAAATTTTTTTACGTTCAACCAAAGCAAATGTAAGCAAAACTTCAGTTTTTTCTTACATAAAAATTTTCCTCGACCCAGCATTAGTAAAATTTGGAAGAGAAAACACGCTTACTTTAATTCCATAAATTAAAAAAAAATCAGAGCAAACGATATTTTCAAACAATATTATTTATTCGGAAAATATACAGTGACTATTTAAATTTAAGATGAAATCACTGTTATTAAAAGAACAGAGATCGAGCTTCCCACTTTGCTGATACTAAACATTTAAGAAAGTATTTGATTTATTTATGATGCGGAATTTGACCAGTATCTATAATATTTATTATAATATTTACAATTACAATATTGTTTATTTGAAAGCAGCGTAATTACTAGTACTAACTTATTCTTATCTCACATAATTATAAATAACATTTTCACATTTTTATTACACATACATTTATTCAATTTTTAATTTAGGTTTACATAAGTTTTATTTATTTTATATTTAGTTTATGATTTAAGTAATCCATTTAATTTAATTAATTAATTCAATTTTTAATAAGTTAGCAGTTAACAATAAGTTACCTACCCTCTTTAGGCTTTAGTTGTATATCAGCGTTTTGTTCATTGAACAATTAATGTCGCTGAGCTATGGCCCTTTGAACTGCTACAGCATACATACTAAATCCGTTATTTTTGCATTATTTTCTGTTTATTGTATTGTATTTTTGTATGTGTTGATTGTAGTTGTCAATAAATGTTTTCTGATTCTGATTCTGACTTAATAAAGTAAACAAAAACAACAATATAAACTATACACCATTTACACATTTTCACATGTCATATCTAAACAGTTTGAGGTTCAATCTAGGATTTTCTGGAGAAAGCCGAAGTGAGTTGGTATAATTTTAAAATCCAAAACACAAAATCAAAAAAAGAAAAGTACACAATATAAAACAACAAAATACTTATACGTACAACGTATACAGGCACTTTGTAAACATTAAAAATCAAAGAAAACAAAGACAACAAAATATTATACCGAGGTAGAGACAATAAATGACGTAATAGTATATCTCGGCTCATTATTAAGCCCTCGCCTGCGGCTCGGGCTCAAATCACAGCCTCGACTGTAATTAGCAACTTCGCTTACTTGTTACATACGACGTTTTTCAACACACTTGTGAGTAAAAGACAGACATACGTGGTCATAAAATAACAAACACATTTTGATAACAAAGCTGTGAATTGTGATTGAAAAATGGCGCCGAACCTCGCGCATGCGCGTAGGTTTTTTTTTCCGCCAAATGTGTCAATGTCTGTTTTGCATATACAGCCTATTTTAAGTGAAAATGTTTAATTTGGAGTGGTAAATGCAAATATTTTGATATTTTATAACAAATTATTGTAAATTGTGAATAATTTGTTTGATATACAAATTTGTTTTACTAATATAAGGCGCAAACATTTAAAAACGTATATGGATTTGAAGTGGTATAAAACCTCTTTGTTGTTTCTGAAAATATTTAATGTATAACCCGGACCAATAAAATATGCTCTGTTTACTCGCATGTAATTTGCACAAAGGTACAATTCAACTATGTAGGATTCGTTATATTATGCACTAGGGTATAATATATTAATGCACGCGTGACTTATAGCCCAGTTTATAGTTCTAAATTCAATAGAATAACGCTCACTTTACGAGCAAGTGTGTTGAAAACATTTATACAGTTCATGAAATTGAAGTATAAGTATATTATATCAAAATCATTGAGGAATTGCACTCAAACAACGCCCTACTAGTGTATTTCTAATGGTTTAGGAAGAAGATGTAAAGATATCGAATTCAGGATAGTCAACCATATTATTAATAAACTTTCCGTATGGGGTATGCAGAACACCAGAGGTAATAAAACCAACTGATGTCACGTTTGACAAATTTGGAGGCATTATAATAGTGGAGAGAGACTATTGAATATTACATATAATATAGAATACAACTTTAGAATATTAGCAACAGTGCACTAATCGTCATTGAATTTAGTGTTGCTCGGCAGCAACTACGTACAAGACATCATTGAATGTAGATCATTTACATGTAAGGGTACTACCGAGAAACTAAGCACAATATTATATAAGCATTCCTATATAACCTATATTTTGGTAACTTAGAAACTGGACTTTTTGTGATGTTTTAATTTGTAGTTATTATTTAACGTATCTCCATTAGTATGATATTAGCTTTGTTGTAGCAAGCATTGGATAATTTATTATAAAGTAGGCATATTTAGGGATATTTTTGTAAAATGTAATTATAAACTGGTTTAATAGTTATAATAGCTAATTTTCATACTGATTTTAAAACACGTTCCTTGTTTCTGTATTATGTTTTGTTCTACCATTTACCGTCTAACTTACCTACTTACTTTAAGTTTTCTTGTTTATAGTTTAGTTATGTTTGTATTGTATATTTGAGAGATACAAATAAAGTTTTTTTTTTTTTTATGATTTCTCATCTCGGCTTGCGCCGGTTTTTTATTATTATTATTATTTTTCTGAAAGTTGCTGCTGAACAACTAAGTACTTTGAGATTTCTGTATCTTTTGAGAAATCCACCGCCAACTGAACTAAGTTTGTTTAGCTTAGCTCGCATAGTTGAGCCAGTTTTTCATCCATGTGCGTCCACCGCAAGCTATGTCTATTTTTTGGTGGACGGACAACCTTAGTTTAGTTCGCGGTAGATTATCAGCTTAAGAATCTACTCAACATCTTAGCATTCTAAACCATAGTAATAGAACATCGATGAGGTGGTTTCAATGTGTGTTCCAGATATAGCAAAAGATACATTTTACTTATGTGTTTTTAAATGTAGTATTGTTATTATTTCATTTAATTTCAAGTCACAGGTCAGCTGAATTAAATTTATTGCAGAAATGATTATATTCCTTCTTTAAATGTTGCTTTTTTAACGGTAACTAGCTGACCCGGCGGGTTGTTTTGCCATATAAATAAAAAAAAAAAAATAGATGTTGGCCGATTCTCATAGATACCGGATAAGCACAAAAAAATTCATCAAAATCGGTCAAGCCGTTTCGGAGGAGTATGGCAACGCAAACTGTGACACGAGAATTTTATATATAACGGTAATTATAATATGCTGAGTTGCAAGAATTGCATTTCTGTTAATATGCTCGAGTGACATTTTCCACGCCGCAATAAATCTTAAAATACACTTCACACTAAAATATATTATGAAGGATTAAGCAATTAATTAAAGTAATAAAATTGTTTATTTATCATTCTCAAGTCTCCTGATAAGTGGTTATATCACCGTACTTTACAATCTACAAGGTTAATTAAAATATTGTTTTCTTTGTCTAAAGCGGAAATGATTTTGTCTAACTAGGGCAAACGATTCCTCGGCAGGAAGGTAATAGGTTTATAAATGAGGATGGTTCGTTTAGAATTAGACCCCTCCTGGATTTAAAGTATCTTAAAAAGCGACTCTTCAACTGACTTCCAAAAGAGGAGAAGGTTCTCAATTAATATGTATGTTTTTTTTTGTGTCTTTGTTACACGATATTTCGACAATTATGAATCGATTTTAAAAACTCTTATTTCATATGATAGAAGATACTTCAGAGTTGGTCCCATATAAATTTAATCAAAATCTATTGAGTACTTCATGGATAATTTCAAATTTTTGAAAAAATATGTATGAATTCGGAGAATGTTTACATTGGACGACATTATAATTCAACCAAAGTTTTGACGTGAAGTCAGTTTTTTTAATGCTCTGCATTCGTTGATTATTTTTTACTTTTGATTGGTATTATCTACTTAGATACTATTCATATAATGCCACCCGCCAGCTCTGCCGCGGTGATAGAAACAAATATACAATATAGTCGGTATGCCAACTCTACACAAACTAGTTCTATATTTTTTTCAAAAGAAAGGCTCACTATGTCTTTACGTTCCAAAATTTTAAAAATATATTTTATATTCTTTAAGAGCCAGCCCTGCTGTCTATTGCTGAGCAAAATTAAGAACAGTTTGATTGGGTATTTTTATCATTCAAAATCAATTCTATTTCAAATACTTTGTCGGAAATGCCTTTATATTTTGGTGCACGCCTGAGCCCTTTCAATTTTACTTTAATCTTCATAAAAGGTACATCGAACCAACTGAATCATGCATGACCCATTTTGCTGAAAATTCGTTTGAAACTGTCAAACTTCTAAGGTCTATCGCGTATAATGCACTTATGACTTTTTAGTACTCAGTAAATGTCAGTGTTAAATGAAATGATAACAAGTGTGACACCAAGGAAACCTATCTTCAAGCGAATTTCGACCTACTTGCATTTAGATGATTTGCCAAAATGATCTTGCTGTGGGTCATTATTCAGTTGGTTCGATAGTATCTATATTTTTTACCTATCTGATTACCGCTAATTACCTACTAAGAAGACCAATTACCTTTTAAGACACAAACCTAAACAAAAGTTCAGTTTGAAGATTTTTAAACAATAAACACTTCTGTACGTCCGCTGTGACGCGAACTCAGACGCCAGTGGTCGCGGGTTCGATACAAGCACAATTCGAGTTTTTTGGGCATAAGCATGTTTATTTGCTTTAATCTGCTTTTATCATTACTTATTGCTTAAGTTTTAGCTTAATTTTAACTCGACTTTTCGGTGGATTTCACGGGGTCTGCAAAGACACCGAAACATCGAGTTAAAATTTAAAATGTAATATACGCGATAAATTCGGTTAAAAAGTGTTTTATTTATAAAGTAAGTTGTCCGTTGCCCTATAATATGCAGTATCTACAACACCAGCCATGGCGCTGTCTGAATGTGTCCAACAATTATTATTCTCTTATTTCATCATACTAACAACCGATTTATCAAATCATACAAAATAGGTATTCTACTCACATAAATCTTAAATTAACAAGCTAGCAATTAAACTGTGAGTGGTGGAGTACCGGCACGCGGTTACTTGCTGCGGGCACGGTACAGGTATCTATGGTAATTCAACTCGGCCGCATCTTTGAAATAAATGCCTATAGCTCCGTGGTCCGTTCACATAGGGCTGCCCGCCTTCTTTTTTATTACATTTGCCTAAATTACAGCTTTTAAATTACATTTGCCTACTTCTTGTTTACTTCCATTTAGTTTTGTGACTGCAAATATACTTTTTTCATACATATAAACAAATAAAATAATTAGTGAATTTATTAGGAAGTGTTCAACACAATTACATTTTGTGTCACAAAACCATGTTTACGTTTGAATAACAAATCGGTCTTATAAATTAGGGACCGAAAAATACTTGCGCCTCGACTGAGACGTACGAAATGATGTATTTTTAAATTTTAATTTTAAAAACTCTGCATATTAACGTAAAGCTTAATCAACAATTGTTTCGGCATGCAGACACTCGCAACTGGCCACGTGCCGAGATCGAGCCGCGTAGATAGGTGTATCTCGCGTTTCATCCGTTTATATGAAGTTGAATTACCGCATATAGTATTACCACGCTGCGGGTGCGTTCAACGACTCAGACGTCCAAAGTTCGAGCCCCGGCCAGACGAGATGGCCCACTTTACCTTGTTTATGTATAATACTATAATAACAAACGTTTACTCATGTTTCATTTTGTTTTTGTAGCTTTAAACTGTTTAAGTAGGATCAAGGTGCAAGTAACTGTTTTTTCCTATTGAAGATTTTTTTGTCGATTCCAAAGCTTTTTAAATGTATTGACGTAGTAGCTGATGCTAATTAATACCACAGTATAGATATCTGAAGTAATTCAATTCGGCCGCATCTTTGAAATAAATGCCTACAGCGCCGCGGTCCGTTCACATATTAGGCTGCCCGCCTACGTTTAAATTACATTTGCCTACTTTGTGTTTATTTCCATTTAATTTTGTAACTCCAAATATATTTTTTTTATATAAACAAATAAAATACTTTGTAAATTGAATAGAAAGTGTTCAACAAAAATGCGTTTTGTGTTAAAAACCATTTTTATGTTTGAATAACAAATCGGTCTTATAAATTAGCGACCGAAAAATACTTGCTCCTCAACTGAGATGCAAGAAAAGATGTATTACCTATTAATTTTTAAAGTATAGCCAATCCGCATATTAACGTAAAGCTCAATCGTCAATGTTTCGGTTTCCAGACACTCGCGACTAGCCGCATGCCGAGATCGATCCGCGTAGGTATAACTCGCGTTTCGTCCGTTTGTATGAAGTTGAATTACTGTAAATATCTGTACTGTGTTAATACTTTTGTAATATCTGCAGAATTGATGAATCTAGGTGTTTTTCTATGTATTACACCTCTTTACAAAAAAGTATTATATCTACTTGCCTATACCCTGGCAAATAATTCAATGCAGTAAAATGACAGTTCCAGTGTGCCCACTTTAGGGAAGACAAATAATAGGGATGCGGTTTAAGTGAACGAATGTCATCAAGTTGGGAAAAAAAATATTTTGACTCACAAAATATTTTATACTTTCATTTTCCCCCATTCTAGAGTGGGGATGCTTTACGCTTCTCATGAATTTAAAAAAGTGCGAAAAAAAAACTTATTTTACTTCTGCCGTTTTTAAGTACTAAACATGTTTGGTAATTAATTATTTTCATCAAAGTTACTGTGAAGATAAAGTAGGTACCTACACAACTCAAATTCACTTATTCAAGCATTGCGTTGAAATTTTATGCTAAACGAATGAAAAAGTACCATTTAATTTCAATCATTCTCATTCAGTACCTTACACTACGAAGATTTTAACTGGTATCATTATTTTACAGTTTGACATTTCGAAATGTCACTTTAGTGCATTGAATAATTTGCCAGAGTATAGCAGCGCTGAGCTAAATTGGCTGACCTACAATTATACAATTGACGACCGGCTGGTGTAGCGGTAACATACATTGCCTTCTATGCCAGAGGTCCTGGGTTCGAATCCCGGCGGCCGGCGGATATTTGTGTGATGAAAATATGTATTTATTCAATATGTATTTTTATATATTTCTTAAGTATATCAGTTATAAGTATCAGTATCCATAACACAAGTTCTTTAAGAAACTTAATTTGGGCTAGATAATGTTGTGTGAGTGTCAGAAATATTTATTTATTATTATTATTACAATTACAATGGTATTAATTTGATGCAATCAGTAAATACAGATGACTTAGCAACATGGAAGACAGAAAACTATTCGAAAGGTTTTCTCTATTTCGTGCTTAGCAAGATATTACAGGTTGGATAAATAATATAAAAAGTAAATATGCAACAAAAACCACACAATGCAAATAAATGCACAAATATCAAAAATTGTAAAAAAACATACACACGAATTAAGAACCTACTCCTTTTCGAATACATATATGTATACATACATAACTTCACGCCTGTATCCTTTATGGGGTAGGCAGAACACCAGAGGTCATCAAACCATCTGATGTCACGTTTGACAAATTTCGAGGTATTATAATGATGGAGACAGACTATTGCAGTGACAGGGAGTCAGCCTATCGCCCGCAAAAACGCCAATAAAACCTTTGTCCCTTAACTGACTTTTACAGTATGCCCGGGAAGAGAAGCAGCTGGCACATTCTATGTATTTCTTTCGCTCCCAGTCCAGCATGGTTACACTTACACTTACAATGATTAAACAACAGTGATCACACACGCTCGCTACCCCTAATATTACCCCTAGAAAACTAGAAAACTGTCTGTCAAATGCAAAGCACTCTTTTCCCAAATTAAATAACGCTTTTCGATCCTCAATCACGGGAGAACGACTCAACGGATTTGGCTGAAATTGACATGGTGATAGTGTTCTTTTTATCCCAAAATTCCCGCGGGTAAAACCGCGCGCAACAGCTACTAGTGATTAAATAAAGATTAGTGAGTTCGATTATCAAAAACTACGCCTCTTATTGTAGCGCAACGTATTTATATACAAAAATCCTTAGAAGATAACATTTACACATGGCGTGATAACAGCAGTCTGGCGGTCTGTCTACGAACCTTGAACATTGCTATTACAGACGGCTAATAGTGCTCCCGGCTTATCATTGTCATTGTTTCTGATAAGGATTAGGAGGGAATGCTGTAATTTCGAAAAAAGAACAAAACTTAGTTTTTTTTTTATTTACTGCAGTTTTATGACATACCGTTATGGGTCTTTAGAATAAGTATACTATGCTTTAAAAAAACGATTTAAAAGTAGGAATATTAAGCTTGAAGAAGAGAATAAAAATAAGGGAGTGGAGAAAATCCCTCCAGTACCTAATTAAATCCCTAAAATCAAAACGAGTAAGTACGTTTGTTATTTCGGCTCCAACAGTTTGGAAATTATTATTTATTTATTCCATTATTTAGTCATTGGTTTGGACATATAAATAAAGAAGATAAATGTGAGCCATCTTTTTATGATCTGAATTTCGAAACAATATTTTTAAGTCAAAATAGAATTAAAATTATCTTCAAAAGATGCTGTTTGGCTTAGTTTTCTATAAGCATAATTTCTTTGTAGATGTCGGATGAAATAAATAGATACAGAAGTTAGTTGTTCCAGCTCAGAGGCAATAGTGATATTCGAAGTTCCATATATGGGCAAAATTGTGAAAGACTAAAAAAGCACACAATTAGCTTTACAGAATCAAACAAAATAACTTGACTGCACGCACGTCGCTTAGTATCGATGGTTGGTTGTCAAAGAATAAGAATGACTGCAACGTTGCGAAACTTCGCGATTTGATGTCTCACAAGCACTTACATATGTTCAACTTAGGGCTGCCATCTCTAAAATCAGCCAACCAGGACAAAAAGCGTGAAAACCCCGCTCTTTGAAGCTTACAATTCGGACATTTGAACAGAGATTTTATCTAAGTTACTCATGCCCAGTTTCTGATGACCTTTTAACTTTTTTTTAATCAGGCAAATTGAGGATAACTGCTTGACGTTTTCTATGCGAATGAAGCGTTTGACACTTATTTTCTTACTTTTTCTACTTTATAGATGAATAGTTCAAGTCCTCGGAAACTGAGCATCAGTGGAATAAAATATAGTTGCATTGGTTATTATAAATTATTTTTTTATTAATATTCATATGATATCATATTCAATAAGCAATCTACATACATAAAAATCTTCTTCTAAAAATCATCCTGAAATAAAACAACCATTAGGTGTAGTTTATTATGCGGCTTTCACTGACAATTTATTTTCGAACTCTTCTCTTCGAGTACAACCATGGCTACACTCACCCCTGATCAAGGACTCCATAAGAGTTCGAAACTAGTCGGACACCTCCGACAATAAATTGTGACTAAATAAAGTATAGTTAATATGACTCACAAAATATTTTCAAATTTAAATGTCCCCGGCCACTCAGAAAGTTTTGCGGAAAAAAGTTTTTATGTATATACACTGTCCATTTGTAATTATTTTGAAAACATCAATTATTTAAAAATAAAAATACCACTGCTCGATTTTAAAATTTCCTTCCACATTTGATCGTCTTTCTTTAGGGGAATAACAAAGAAGTGTTCGTCCTATGACAGCTGTCACCAAAGAAAACGTGCTGGCAAAAAAATCAAGAAAACAGACGAATTACGTACGAAGATATTCAACATACCCTGCAGACTGGTTTCGGTAGTGTTCACAATAATTTGTATAAGCATCTTCGCCTAAAGAGGATCTTATTAGTTTGCTTGCTGACCGTACTTGATCTCACTATTTCCTACAATAAAGTCAATGTGACGAATCACAGAACAAGAAATAATATTTTTTTGAATTCAGTGTTTCGTCCTTATGGGACGATGATCTGGTGAGACGAATCACTGAAGCAGTCTTTTAAAGATTGATTTGTATGCTTTAATTTAATTAGGTACTCTTACTTTAATTGGGACAGGCACCGACTTCAAAGAATACATACTTAGTTCTATCCATTCCAAATAAATCTATCCATTGCCGCACGGCCAGCTTAAATAAATGTGTGCCTTGTTAATTTTGAATATTTGTAAACATGTTGTACTCTTAAATAACTGTAGCATAAACAATTACAATGTTACTAAAAACTTGCAACTGACTCCATACCATACAAACATTCATAAACATATGAGTCGATAAAGTTATGTGCTCGCACTGCTGTGTAATGTGGCCACTTCATGGCTATAAGTCTCTCCTCCGGGTGGCGAGGAGGTTTGGGCCGTAATCCACCAAATTGGCCCAGTGCTGGTTGGTGGATGTCAGATATTTCAGGGTGCCGAAATGGCTTCTGACAAACCCTAACGACTACTGTATACAAGTATACAGCACCCGGGACCAACTGCTTAACGTGCCCTCCGAAGCACGGAAGTCGTCGTGAGAAATAAATTCGGCGGTCACCCATCTTTTTACCGACCGCGCCGAACGTCGCTTAAACTGCGATATCGTATGATATGCACAGTATCCAACCCAATTCATTACCTACCTATGAATGCTACATGCACAGTATCCAACCCAACTCATTACCTATGTATGCTACTATAAGGTTTATTTTGGGGTTTTATTTCTCTGGTATCAAATCATATTTTTATCGGGCATGTCGATCGCTCACTCACAAATTGCGGAAAGAAAGTTAAAGCAAAGCATACAAATAATAACAACCTGTAGACTGCACTGATAGAAAAATCCTGAAATCTAATTTTTTTCTTTTTTCAAAGCATATTTATTTAATACAATCATGTTACAGGCGTAAAATATAAATATGACATGTCAGGTCATAAGATGAATAGGAAGAATAATAACCATGGACACAGAAAGAGAGGAAGGTAACTACCTCCTTATATTCAGAGGGCAAGGGACATTTTAAAGCCAACATTAAAAATACAAAATCAGTTGATTTTGTATTTTTATATCGCCATAATTTTAACACACAGATAAATATATTATGAACTCAACATAATAAGCTTCAGTTCTATCATATAAGGTCCAAATATTTATAGAATATATATTAATTTGACGACCAGCTGGTGTAGGACGACCGGCTAGGCCAGAGGTCCTAGTCGAATCCCGGCGGCGGCGGATATTTGTGTGATGAACACAGATATAAGTCGTCAAGTCATGGATGTTTATATGTTTATTTAAGTTAATTGTAATAAAAAGTATGTATTTATTCAATATGCTTATGTATTTCTTAAGTATATCAGTTACCTAGTATCCATAACACAAGATAATGTTGTGTGAGTGTCAGAAATATTTATTTATTTCACAAACACAAATAATTTTGTGTCTTGTCCGCCACAACAATGCCTTAAGCTGTGCAGGCTTAAAATTATTACTGCCACATAATAAACATTGCACGAATAATTCCATTCATGCAACTAAAAAAGTAAATAGTACTGGCCAGTTATATTGTGTCAGTAGTGAGCGAGATAAACTCGGCGACGCGACGTGGAAAGTTCCCTACGATACGCTGGCATCCGGCTAGTTGAACCCTGATATCTTTCTGGCAATTCAATTCATTCAAAACTGACAGATGATTCTAAATTTAAAATTAATCAATTCAGTTTCAACTGCTAGTTGAGTCGCTGGAGCTGTCTGTACACATAACTTAGAGAAATGTCCTCCTCTGTGTCTTATCGCACATGGCAGCCATAAAATTTAATTACTTACCAGCTCATTAATAGTAACGGGAGCTAAAAGCATGGCAGACGCCAAGTCTGCATACAGTTGACAAAGGATACCCCTGGATTTCTTAAAAATAGGCCTCCTAAATCCACCTGGCTTCCATCATTCCCCATTTAAATCGGCTATAGTACGAGTCTGTTCCGAAGCTGGTAAGTTTTGTAAGTTTTTTTTTTTTTGTTATTATCAGTTTCCATCAAATACATCGTGACAAAGATCTCCTAATGATAATGACGCTAATATGAAAATGAAAAAAATACTTTTTAAAAGCTAGCATAGTTTAGTATAAGTTCTTGAAGACTATCAAATGGTGGGTTTAGCAAAATTGATTTATTGCTTAAACATATTTTTAAATATAAATCTAAGGGTAGTACCACACCAATCTATCGACGGCCGATTCTAATATCGTGTAATTTTTGCTTTTGTAAAGTTGTATCCGTAACGTTATTAAAATTTTATATTAGGTATCTTATATGCGGCCCTTGGATAAACGTGTCATAAAAGGCGAATAACCCTGTAGGACCTCAACAGGGATCACTTGGTATGCATCACTGACGGCAATGTTTAACCAAAAGTCAGTTCTTACTTAACAACAGCACGAGGCACTTCTAATTCATTTTATGTCAGGCAATATTATCAGAAAAAAACAATATTAAAAAAAATCCTAAGTTTTCACCTTTCATTAATGCGCTTTAGATGTAGAGACACCCTTACGTCGCGGTCAGGTAAAATATAAAATATAATCAAACGCATTACGATCCTTTTCAAGCATTTTGTATTAATTAATATCTTGATTACACACATAAAATTTTTTATTCTCATCAAGCAAGGAATCCGTAGTTAAAAGACAAGCTGGAATAATGCCGGAACAAATAATTGCTGAAGCCATGATATTCGGAAGGCAATCACAAGTTACAATACACTATAATAAGACTCTCTCAACTCTGATCTTAAGATATGCTAAATGTATGTAATTCAAGATCACTGTTAGAGCGCTAACGCATTACATCCGCTGCCTTATCACGTAAATATTAACGATCAGCTATAATGGCGCAGTCATCACGCCATGGACGAGCGATCCATTGCTTTACATCATAAGTATTATGTAAGCGATAGCTATTCAATCGTTCGATAATCGCAGAATCCATTTATTGCTACGATACTAGCGCCAAAAACAATTTGGTAGCTAAAAAAGAAACTAATAAAATGTGAAACATGTGCTTTTAAAATTTCGCAAAAAAGTACACACGAAAAGTATGAAAGTCAAATGGATTATATATGCACTTTTAGTACATCGATTGTACGATAGAGGCAGCACAGTCGTCGGATTGCTATGACTTTGTTTTTGCTGTAACGTAATACGAATTAGTTCTTTTTTAGCAAATCTTGCGCAATTCATGCCATCGATTTGCTCTTGCAAGTTACGTGATAAGGCAGCCGATTCTTATCCGATCCGAATCCAAGAAATGACAGTCCTTTGCTGCATCGTAGTCGTGGAACTATTTCTATTGTAGCTTACACACTACATCCGGCATCTCGTACAAAATTTCTAGATTCTTATTTTCTCCCCATGCTTCCCATTAAGCTATTCACAAGAATCTCCAGGAAAGTTACTACACGCGCACACTGTAAAGTCCAGAAAGATAACCGTGATAGATTTATTTGTGCAATCAACAAGTGTTATCTGTCTAGACGGCATTACTTAGCTTGCAGGGGCCAAAGAACAGTAGGGATGCGCCTGGCTGTGGCCAACACTAATTAATGAGCATTGCCTATTACGATAGGAAGATTAACAGGTCTTATGCAGGTCTATTTTAAATCACCGACTTGAAACGAAGGAAGTTATAAGTTTGACATGTGCTATGTGTGTCTGTGACATCGCAGCTTCCAAACGAATGAACCAATTTGAGTGTGTTTTAATCGAAAGTCTTCTGTGTCTAGCTAAACAGTTCTAAGCTTTATTTGTTAGAAATCGAAGCAATAGTATCCAGGGTAATCAATTATCATTAAAATCATACGTGATACGGATGTCAAAGTTTGCAATCGAATTTGTTTATTGTTTTTTTTTAAGAATGTCTTAGGCATTCTGAAATCTTGTTATCCGGATAACGTTGCCTATTATGGCTTTTTAAACTGTTTGATTTGTAAATAATTCACTCTCAATTCTCAACAGAGAATTGTTAGAAATCAACTGATGTAGAATTCTAGATGATTCCAGTCTGAGCAAGCTTTAATAATACATACAAGACTTAGTGAACTGGTTTCGCAGTTAAGTTATCAATTATGTGTTGTACCTAAGTAACTACTCGTTAGTATTATTTTAATAGTAAGATAAATACAGTCACACTTAAGACCAGGTTTCCGTTTGAAAGGTAGGTCAATTTGTACTTTACCTATTTGTATTAATTCATATAATCCTGACCGAAAAAGAGTGCCAAGAGTTTTTTTCCGCCGGCTTTTTTTGTCTCTTGGTCTACTGTAATATCTTATTCAATAACTATCAACACCTTGTTAAAGCCGAAGTACAAAATTGTGACGTCGTTAAGCGGCCATTCGATGGTCTTATGATGAATAAAAAATTTTCATTTATTCATATAAAAAACATCTTTATCCCGTTCTGACTCATTAATCACAAAACAATCAAACTTGTTTATTTAGTCGCCAATTAGAACGTCTCCCGGACATCCCTAACAAGACACGCAAAAGTCGCCTGACAGTCTCTCCGGGAATTTGTTTAAAAAATCAGGCCGACAGATAACGCCATTTTATGCGTGACCAATATAGCGTAGCTTATTATCTTCCCTTTGGACGAATTAAGGCCGTTTTGACCACATACTCGCACTACTTTTACCGCGTAAACGCCACGCGGTCTACGTGTGTATTCGTACAAAACTGCTGCGGACGTAGCTATGCGCGTACGCGCGTGGAACGTGGGTAGCTCCCGGGCTTTCTAATGTCCCGGGTGTACTGCGCCCGTATATAGTTTTTTCTATTTTAATCGAAGGTTATCCAAATAGTAAGAGGTTAAGTATTCCATCGACGCGACGACTGTACAAGCACTCTAATGAAATTTACTAGCGAAATTGCGATACGCGTGCCGTACGTGCGTACAATACGGACGTACGGTACTCACGTAGACACGTGCGTACAGATTGCTGGTAATGCAACTAGTAATGTAATATTCTGCGCACGTTGCGTATTTGAACGAGTGGTGCGCAGAATGTTACATTACAAGTTCCATTACAGCAATCTGTACGCACCATAAGATCAGCTTCGAAGAGACCTACGGTCGAGCCTGCGAGCGACCACCGCTTTTTCTTAGCACCGCTTCAGGCTTAGCTAGCCAGCAACTATCGTATAGAGTAGGATATTGTATAGAGTGTCGCCAAATATAATCGCACCAATGCACAGTGGTCCCCTCAGGTCGCAGAGCATGACTAACGATCTTCGAATTATGCACTAGTAAATCACTAAGGTATACTCATTAGTTGCCATACTACGCCAGACTATTAAAGAAATTACACATTCCTTTTTTTGCATCGGAAAGTTAACACATCAGATTAGCCCTCGCAATTGTTTTCGCCGCGCGCTAATTATACTCAAAAGTGATAATGCATTTTCTAAATTTAGTTTCACATGGAATTTTTGTTTTGCAATAGAAGTTCAAGTTGAAGGTTTATTTATTGCGAAATATAATTCAATTCTAGTTGAATTACATTTTATTGTGTACGTGCTACGCCAAGATGACAGAAATCGCAAATATTTTTCTCATTACTATTTTTGATGGTACTTTTTACTAATTTTTATCAAATTGTCGCGGTGCTATTGTATATCAAAATTATCATTAAATAATGTAATTAAGCAAAAGCTTGCTGCAAATATTTGCGGATGACGTCACCACTAGGTGTCTAAACTTTCGTAGCAAATGTGTAGTACTTTCTTGAATCAACGTTAATTGTCATTTTTTTTGTTTTAGGTACCACGTACAAGTGCTTATTTACTTGTAATGAACACGTGTTTATCTATTCGGGACATACATACATAACTTCACGCCTATATCCCTTAGGGGTAGGCAGAACATCAGAGATTATAAGACCAACTGATGTCACGTTTGACTAATGAGGTATTATGATTGCGAGAGGCTATTGTAGTGACAGGGGGTCAGCCTATCGCCCACAAAAATGCCAATACAACCTCTGTCCCTTAACCGACTTTTACAGTATGCCCGGGAAGAGAAGCAGCTGGCACATTCTATGTTTTTCTTTCACTCCCAGTCCAGCATGGAAGACGCAAACTCTGCTTGATAGTTTGAAAAACAAAATTTCTAATAATTTTCAACGAATATCAATCTACTGGGAGCAAGTTCAAGGTTCTCGCCCTCCTCGACTGGAGGAGTGACACATACAATGATGGAAATACTGCCCGCACTTTCTTTTTGATTTCCGCTGTATCAGCTGAAATAACTATCGATAAATCAGTAATTGATAGATGCTGTCGCTTGCTGCAATGCCTTTCGTCACGATTCAGGATACAAAATTAATCTGGTTACATTTAAAAGTTACGATAAAAGTTTAGATTTAATAGATGACTTACTTGACTTAAGTTCCTATGTTGGGGCAGAGGGCTTCCACAGCGCTTCGCCATCCCGCTCGGTCTTGAGCTTCGCGCTTCATTTCGCTCCAGGTCTTCCCTATCTTCGTCGCCTCTGTGATGATCGTCCGCCTCCAGGTCTGTTTTGGGCGGCCACGCTTACGCTTTCCTTGGGGATTCCATTCTAAGGCTTGCCTCGGTATATGTTCAGGGTCCCTTCGCAGAGTGTGGCCGATCCAGTTCCACTTGCGGCGTTTGATTTGGTGGTCAATCGGAGTCTCACCACAGCGATCCCACAGTTCAATATTGGAGATTTTCTCGGGCCAGTAAACTCCGAGAATACGACGAAGACAGCGGTTGATGACGACCTGTAGCCGGTGCGAGATGTCTTTAGTAACCTTCTACGTCTCGCATCCATACAGCAACACGGGTTTGACGTTGGACCGGAATATCTTGAGCTTAACTCTCCTGGTCAGTTGCCGCGATTGCCATATGGGGCGGAGCTGTGCGAAGGTTGCTCTTGCCTTGGCGATTCTGGAAGTTATGTCCTCTTCGGTCCCTCCAGTTTCCGACACAACACTACCGAGGTATGTGAATTTGTGGACTCTCTCCACATCCTCTGTGCCAATACGCAACGGCAAGGAGCTCGTTGCGCCGCACCTTATTTCCTGGGTCTTCCGAGTGTTGATTCTGAGCCCTGTCTCCTTTGCCTCTCGTTGTAAGTCGTCTATCTTGGCTTGCATGTCGGCGCGTGTATGACTCAGCAAACATAGGTCATCGGCATAATCCAGGTCTTCCAAGACACTGGAAATTCCCCACTCTATGCCGCGTCGCTTGTTATTTAATGTTTTTCGCATGATGCCATCGAGAACTACGAGAAAAAGGAGAGGCGAAAGAAGACATCCCTGTCGTACGCCCGCATGTACCGGTATGTCCTCCGAGATGAGACCATTGTGTGTCACTCTGCAAGAGTAATTCTTGTAGATGGCCATAATGATGTTGATGATTTTTTCGGGGACTCCAATTTCACGCAGTCGGCTCCAGATGCAATTCCAATTAACCGTATCGAAAGCTTTTTCGAAGTCCACAAAGGTCAAATAAATTTCCCTCTGCCATTCTGATGCTTGTTCGAGAATTATGCGCAAGGTATTAATCTGGTCCGTGCACGATCGGCTGGGTCGGAAACCTGCCTGCTCTTTGCGAAGGAGAGGTTCAACGGCCCTCGATAATCTGTCTAGTATTATCCTGCAAAGCACTTTAGACGGTATCGAGAGCAAAGTGATGCCCCTCCAATTGCCACATTCACTTAGGTCGCCTTTCTTTGGTACGGTGATGAGAAGGCCTTTATTCCAGTCGTCGGGTAATTCTTCTGCTAACCAGATCTTTTGTAGGAGCGGCGTCAGCGCGTTCGCGGCGGTGGCTACGTCAGCTTTCAGCATTTCCGCCGTGATGAGGTCAACTCCTGGAGCTTTGCCGTTCTTTAGTGATTGGATGGCTTTCACTACTTCATCACTATTAGGGGGAGACACGTCAATATCGATACCTTTCGCGGGCAAGCTTGATACCGGTATTGAGGCAATGGGGTCGTTCGTGACTCGGAAGATCTCCTCAAAGTGCTCTCGCCATCGTTGAAGCTGCCCCTCTGATGTCACAATGAACTGGCCTCTTTTATCTTTTAAGGGCTTATTCCTCTTGTTACGTTTTCCAGCTAAGGTCTTCGTTGTTTTGTACAGCTCTCTGAGATTCCCAGAGTCGGCAGCACGTTGGGCGCATTCTGCTAAACTATCCACCCATGCTCGCCGATCACGACGGGTACTGCGGTAGATGTTTCTGCGTATCTGTCTATACTGCAGCCTCAGGTCTTCACGCTTCGCCGAATCGCTGGTTACCAAGAGTTGCAGATGGAGTCTGCGCCTTTCTTCTATGAGGTTCCACGTTCTTTGTGACATCCAGTCTTCGCGTGTATGTGTTTTGTGTCCAAGAACGACGGAGCTGGTCTCTAAATAGGCCATTTTGATGTGATTCCACTCCGCGTTGACAGAAGTAGTAGAGTCCGTTACAAGGGCGGAGAAGCGATTCTGAAGCTCTAGTCTGAAGGCGTCGCCTATATCCGGGTCTTGTAGCCTGTTTACCTCAAACCGTTTGCCAATCTTAGTGGTCGCTTTAGCCGTTCGGGCTGCGGCTACCTTAAGCCTCACCTCCGCTACGACAAGGTGGTGATCACTGTCGATATCTGCACCACGACGATTGCGAACATCAAGCAGTGATGAGCGCCACTTGGAACTGATGGCAACGTGGTCAATTTGGTTTTTGGTAACTCCATCGGGCGAGTTCCAGGTGTATTTATGGTGCTCTCCGTGGATAAATAGAGTACCTCCGATGGTGAGATCGTTGTCTTGACAGAACTCCAAAAATCTCTCCCCGTTCTCGTTCCGGACTCCCAGCCCGTGTCTGCGCATGTGTCTTTGACAGCCGTCGTTATTAGCACCGACTTTGGCATTCAAGTCACCCATGACGATAACTATATCCTGTTTGCGGGTGTTTTTCAAGGTTAGGTTGAGTGCACTATAGAAATCATCTTTGACTTCCCCAGATGCCAAATTTCTAGGCGCGTAGCACTGAACGACGGTTATCTTGCGGGCTTTGCTGTTGAATCGAGCTGTGATGATTCGCTCTGAGATCGGCTTCCAGTCGAGAAGGCTCTTCTTCGCAACATCAGAAAGGAGGAATCCCACGCCGGCCGTTTTCATGGACGTCTTCCTCATCTTCTTTCCCAGAGTAGAGCAATGTAAGGCCTTTCGACGTTCTCAGTTCCCCGAATCCGTTTCTGCGCACTTCACTGAGACCGAGAATTTGCAGTTTGTATTTAAACATTTCTGCTTCTGCTTGGGCTAGTCGGCTATCCTCGGTCAGCGTTCGCACATTCCAGCAAGCAATTCGTGTACGTATTTTCATGCCAAAGGTCGTTGTGTTAATTGCGGTCCGGTTTTGCACTGTTTCGGTTTCTTTAATCACTTGTGTTTCAGGTAAGCGAGTGATTAGCCCACTATACCCTATCCCATTGGTGGGGCTGCCACCTCAGAGCCTATGGAAGTGCTCGGTTTTGTGTCGGGTTTCCTCCCTAGTGAGATAGATTCTGTTTTGAGGCGCAGAAGATTCGCCTTTCGCCCTGCACCCTCAGCTCAGCTGCAACTCGAGTTGGCGGTCGCGCGTCCGCGCGGTTGCAGCAGGTCCCGGGAGGGACGGCGAGGACGTGGGTGACTCGGACTGGCCAGGGCCCTGCTTTAACTCGGTGTTCCGCCACTAACACAGCAGGTGGTTTCTTGGCACTTTGTAGGTAATGATGTTCTCACGTGCATCGATTCCCACCAAGACCATACCCTGACTTCCCCCCCCTTTAGATTTAATAGATAGAGTAGATAATTCCAATTCGCGACGCGCCGCTTGTGCTAAAACGAGGCCTAAAAGGCCTATTAAACGAAGACTAAAAAAATTATAAAGGAATACTAATTAATGAAGTGAACCAAACAAAATGCCCTTTTGTTATAAATAATGGTATCGAATAATTGAAATCCAAATACCCGTTTACAAAAATAAGATAGTCTTTACATAATATTTAATGATTCAGATCCCCAATTTTTCACTTTGAAGTAAAATATCGCCTAAAATGTCGCCTAAAAATGCACTTTTAAACACTTTGAAAATTACCTAAATTCTTACCTTGAGCATCCAAAATATGATCGCTCGGGTGACACGTGTCAAGTGTTCCTCGATCCGCTAGTACACGCACACCACACACGCATTAAAATGACAAAAGTTAGATACAATGTTTTAATTGCCCCCTGTTACTTTTGCCTCCGGTCTACCCTACGCATTTGAACTGCACGAATGCTTTTTGAAGCTTTTCCGTGATACAACATGCCTTTGTCAATAGATACATATAGTTTTAATTCATGGATCAGAGGTGATTGAGTATTCCTAGGTATCAATCGGCGAGTTTTAGGAAGAGGCACAGAATCGTGTAGTAAGTTAATTAGGCACATTAGACATGAAAAAACATGAAAAATTATCTGAGTTGTGATCTACACAGACCTCTTCTCAATTCTGATCCATTTATTTATAGTTTGAGAAAATTACCGAAAACGAAGAAGTCTATGTTATTATCAGAGGTAACATTATTTTTAAAATTGTGTCAGCTTGTTTACGTGTTATTGACTGAAATGTACCTATATTAGAAAATTGTATCGAGTATGTTTACAATATATTAGATTAAGTTGTTATTGATACTTTGTACCAACTTTGGTGTAAATATTTAGCAAAATTAGACGTATAAGTATTTTTTTAATATTTTAGATCTGCTTATTTTTTTAAACAATGATATTCCATATAAATGCAGTATTTGTCGCAAAATCTTACTATTTCTCTTATTATTTACCAGACCAATCACTAAATAAAAGAACTGAATACATAACTGGCTCATTCAACACCTACAAATCTTGCAAGGTCTAGTAAAACCCGTGTGACCGCCCTTCTTAGAGCGTGGGAACACGTGCAGTGGAGATATATTCCAGCAACTCTTTTCAGTCCTTTCTGTTGCCCTAATTCATTGGTCAAACGCGAGTTGAGTCACCGTTAAAAATAGTTTATTTAATTACTAATATATAAACAATGGTAAAAATTACAGTATATCTTAAAGGCTAAATAATGTAGATACAAATTATAAGTAAGTACTGAGTAATTCTAATAACTAGTTGCGTTTTTACCAGCTAACTTCCTGGAGTCGGAAATGCCAGTATTCATTGGGAAATGAAGATATCAATCTTAACATCAGGTAACCCACATGGTCTTAGCCCCCTATTATACCAGAATAAAAAAAAGAATAGAATAGAATGTTTTTTGTCCACTTTTCAATTTAACAATTCAAGATAATTATATTACCTTCTATGGTATACACGAACTTTACTCACACCTTGAGGGATAACTGAAACTGTTACACCGTCCTAATGTCTGTTAGCTAATTATAAAGTAGCTAAATTAATAATTAGCAATGCAGCATTAGTGCGAGGTAAACAAATAGATAAATAAATAAATAAAAACCCCAGACAGTCACACCAACTACATGGCCCCAAAGTAAGCATAGCTTGTGTTATGGGATACCATGTAGAACTAGGGGGGGAACCTAGAATATAAATACATAAACAGATAAACACCCAGACACGGAACATTTTTTTTTCTTGTTCCGTGCGGGAATTGAACCCGCAGCCACCGGCGTCTGAGGCAGAAGTGCCAAAGTGGTCGTCAAAGATAAATTTATTTATTTATTTATTAGGCATAACAACAGATTACAAACGTTGACATGACAGATGACAGTTACCAGATGACAGTTACGCACAGCATTTATATAATAATGATAATGATTAAAATAAAACAGCAAAATATAAAATAACTAAAATTAGATAATAATGTCAAGTTAAGTCGCAAATCAACTCCAAATTAAGTGCAAATTATAAAAAAGATCGAAAATTAAAAAACATACAAACACAAAATGTCAAAAAGAAGAAGACAAATAGGTATACAAACCAAATTAATAAGTATTTCACATTATTTAAAATTACAAAAAGAAAAAGTCAATACACAAACCAGAATTAATAATTTGTAAGTATTTAAAATTATTTAAAATAATAATAAAAATAAAAAAACACAATGTCAATGTGTATTAAAATTTAGTAAAGAATAATATTTTTTTACAATTATTGATAAAAGTCTTAAAATCCAAAAATATATCCAGTTCTTTACAGTGCTTGTTATAAAGTCTACATAAACGATTCATAGGGTCATTATTTGTTACGTTGTTGTTGCAAGTAGGTATACCTAAAGAATAATTTTTGAAGCCGCGTTGTACCCAATTTAAATGATAAATGATTTAATAGATCTGTACAGTCCAGTCCACCGTTAGTTATTTTGTGTAGAATTGCTAAGTCATATATTGTGCGACGTGATTGGAGAGTACTTAATTGGAAATTTTGCAGCCTATTTTCATATTCAGGTAGGTAGCTTTCTTCTGACTCCAAATTTGATGCATAGATGACGCAAAAAACGTCTTTGTATGGCTTCGATTCTGTCAATGTGAACCTTGTAATACGGGGACCAAACAACACAAGCATACTCCAATATAGTCCTTACTAAAGCTGTATAAAGAGTTATAGTAGTGCTAGCGTTCCGAAATGGTTTTGCTGTTCTCTGTATGAAACCTAACAATCGGTTAGCCCTAGCAATAATGTGCTTGTAATGAGTAAATATTTGACTTAAACTTATCTTGATGACTTTATTAAAATACTTAATAATTATGAGTGGTTCTTTTAAGAGTAATCATTAACATGGACTAATGTATAAAAGAAATACTTAGATAATAAGTCAAAGATTAAACAAATATGGTCACATGGCGAACATGTCTTTAAAAAATTATGAGTAATTAAAACCTAAGAATACTCATAAGTAGTTAAAGGTCATACATATAATATATCAATTCTTTTGCCATATATCTATATCAAAGCATCAATGGATCGCGGTGATATTCTACGCTGTTGTCACGTGGTCTAAGCACCTAAATTGGTACAATAAAGTCAGTTACAATGTAAAGCAGTAAGTCTTAGTAAAACAGCAGACTTACGAAAAGGGTCGGTTATAAGTAGGTAATATTGCCGGAACACATCAACGATGATGATATTTAGCGGCAGATATTGAATGAAGGGTTGTGGGATCCGGGATTTTTCCTGGCATCAAGAGAAGGGCTTCCATGGGCGGAAGGGCTTCCAAATTGACCCCAGCGAAGTAAACCCCAAACTAAACTGAGTAAATCCCCAGCAAATATACGCAGTTCACTCCAAATCCTATCTGCCTATAATGGTCAATCGCAGTGAGGGTTCGTACGGTACTTCAATAAAAAACTTACCTCGCAGTCGAAAAAACGTTTTTGAATTACCTAAATAATTGCCTACGTGTTGGATTACTTATATGATTGTTTTTATCGAAAAATATTATTCATACTGATTTCTATATAAAACCACCAACTTATTTGATAATAGTCAGACAGACTACGTTAGTAGCGTCACGTAAGCTTGTTCTAAAATATTTTACGGGAATCAATTAAACCGATATCAAGAAAATAATTTGAACAAATCTATTCTTATTTTAAATGTGAAAACAATAAAAGGAGTCTAGTAGGTACTTACAAAAAGAAGATTTTTATACATCACCAGGTGACGAGAAGGTTTTTAAAGTTTTATTCAAATTTACAACAACGCAGTTAAGTACCTACAGCAAATTCCAACAAATTACATAATCTTTTTGTATAAAACGGACAATCAGTTTTTTTTAATCTAAGCGATTGTGCAGCATGCTCACTTTTCATCGAACGCCGTTCGCACCTGATTTTTCTTTATATCTTATACCTCCTCTATCACGTGTTCACTGTGATGTGAGATCTATCATCAGCATATTTTTATACCCAAAACTTACCTCTTCAAACTCGAGGCTTATAAGGCCTTATCTGCTTAATGAAGGAAGACATCCCATGAAACATATTTTTATATTTACTAGGACCACAGATAGAAATTACATCTTATACCTAATCAATCATACATAAACATCATGTAAAATGTAACCTCTGCTTAGGGTATGTAGCAACATAATTTACACACCATCAAATCCTAATAATTTTTATAAGGCGTCGTCCTAATTGGCAGCGATCGTACGATGGCGCGATGCGTTCTCGTCGTGCGATGAGTTCAAACATACAGATGCTCGCACAATGACTTGCGAAGTTCAAATAGGACACTCTGAAGATATATAGAATTAATTTAAAATTGTTCGGTGAGTCACAACCTATGGGTTCACAAATATTGTTTATTGAGCGGATTTTACTCTCAAGTTATTGTCGGAGTAGTTATGTAAGCTGTGACAGCACTCGCCCCTAAATAGTCGCCATTAGAGCCCGGAAACCATACAGGGGGACTGGTGACAAATTTTGGATACTGAAAAAGAGCACTCAGTATTATAATAATGTAATAAAAGTAGGTACTTAATTTTACACTAGAAAGCCTGTAAATAAATTAAATTTTGTTACTACTGAATTTACATACGCCTGAGTTTACTCAGAAAATATTTAATATTTATTTTTTATTATATTTTTTCTGTTCATGTAGGTATGATATCACACTATCACGTCCTTGAATTTCAAAAGTGACCAACCACCTTGTATAGTCGGACATATCCAAAAGTAACGATTAAGTAAAAGCCGCACATTAATATTTATGAACCCTCTAGCTAACTCTACATAATTTCTGAAAGTGAATAACAAAACTTATAGGTAAGCACACAATAAAAGACAGATTAATAAACTTCTCCAGAAACTTTACTAAAATACGATGTAATACAAAACTATTAGCCACCACTTGACCACCACTTTGGCGATGGGATAAACCTGTCTACCTCAGACGCCAGTGGTTGCGGGTTCGATTCCCGCACGGAACAAGAAAAAAAAAAGTTTACCTATTTATGTATTTATATTCTAGGTTCCCCCCTAGTTCGCTACAAGGTATCCCATAACACAAGCTATCCTTACTTTGGGGGTAGTTGGTGTGATTGTCTGAGAATTTTATTTATTAGGTATTTCTTTTTGTCTATCTCAAACGCCGGTTGCCAAGCAACGATATGTTTTTCCAACGTTTCGCTACGAAAAGTATTTGAATTTCGAACTTTGTCCATTCACCCGCTGACCCGGACTAAGATAGTCGTATCTCGCCAAGTGCAGAGACGCCGTGTAAACATAACCGCTATCCTGTTAATATTGCGACTAAATTAATAAAACTGTTGACAAACACAGTCAGCATTAAAATAAAGTAGCCTAGAATTTTAAAGCTTTATAGTAAGCCGGCTCAGTTCGGTCACAGCTACTTCCAACCGATTTCCAAAAGGAGGAGGTTATAAATTTGTGTGTATCGTTCTGTTTCGTATCTTTATTACGCGATTGTTTGGTAAGTTATAAATCGATTTGATGATTTCCAAATAGATTTCATCAAATTTGATAAAATTTGCATTTTTTCCAAAATAAACTTATGAAAATGGTAAATATACCTATAGGTTTTGACAAGGACTTGGACTTGAAATAAGTAGGTCTAAAGTACCTAAGCTTTGAAATTATTCTCTGCCATTTATTATCTACTTATAATTATTAAATTAAATTAAAATAATGACCTACATTTAAAACACTTTTTGCAAATTTGTTTTTGTAGGTAATCATATATTATGCGAAGCTGTGAGAATATAAAGCTGTAAGTCTTCTACCCTTAGCAAACAAATGAGTGTTGAGTGTTGAACGACATGCAACTAGGTACTTATGTAAACCGTATACAGACCCAGAAGTCATCATCAGCTAATGTAGCTCCATGTTTCTCGTGAGGTACCTACCTACTTGAAACATTACTAATAAAATTTTCCTACACCTCTACTCTACTACATTAAGATTATGAATGATCACCAATTTCGACCTGACCAAGTAGGTGTGCTTTGAATACTAAATTAAAAGAAACGAAATTAACAGAACAATGAACCAATCAAGGCTACATTCTCATTGAAAAGTCTTATTCACAACACAATGCAACTAAGATCTAGAGGTTAAAATCACAGGTTGGTTAATTAAACTTTATTATTATCAATTGATAAGAGATGACAATTATTTCAGGCAGCTGAAAATTGTTTAGGTAACACTTGAAAAACCCTATTAGGTATAACAAGTTTACATTACGATATTCAATTCTGTTACTAAGTATGTAACTAGTTAGATCTCTCTCACGTAGACAATAAAATCATGTACTTTGTAAGTATACTAGAGGTTTTTCATAAAAAGGCTATATTAGCTATTAGAATTAGGTACATGCTAAATTTATTTATTATACCTAACTTTGTAGGAGAATTCTGGGGCATGAGGATGGAACGGACGGCTTTTAATTTGGTTAGGTACCTGTTTATCTAATTACAGTAATAAAAACAAACAAGTAATGTAATACAGGTGATGATATACTTATAATGGACGTTAGTACATCAAATGATACCTACTCTCGACAGCAGGCCTGCTGATGAAATGTGGTTGAACTTAACAACGCGACCTAGACGTTTCTTGGTGGGCATTCACAAAGGTGATTTCTGCATACATTTTGGATACTTACCTACAAATGCTTTGTTCGTTAAAACAAAACATTTGTAGCTGCAAAGGGCGTTGTCCTTGAGTGGGGCTCACACCTCTTACGCAGAAGTCTAAGGCCTGACCCCCTTCACGCTAAGCCACCTAACCTGGTGATATAACCGATTATAGGTAGGTAGGTATATTGTCTGAGCATAGGTATACCACTCAAACAAGCCATAACCTATATTAAAGATCCACCCATAACAAAGTTACCAACCTTCATTTTCAGTAGTTTCTTAATTTTTATGTCCCAAAGAAATTGTACTGTTTTATTGTTGTTAACAAATTGTACCTAAGTAGGTTATCTAAAAATGACGTTTTCTTGCTACCTTGGCCTTTATTACGTTATAGGTGGTTATAAAAATAAACAAGGACAGTCAAGGGCTTCTAGAACGCTATAATCTAGGCCTACTTAAATGTTAAGAAAAATGAATAAGGGAATAATCTGTATGGTACCTACTAGATCAACTCCAAAGCGAGCCTCCTAAATTAATAAAAACGATAAAAACTCGGAAGCTACCACGCGTACAATACGTGATCTAATGGCGATAGTGCACTTCTATTTGAGGCAATTAGACAATCTAGTTTAAGTTATTATTATCATAGATGAAAGCAACGTGAGCCGGGATTGAGGAAGTATTCTCAGATACTTATTATTGTGAACTCTTGACTTGTGCATTTAATGCAACGATAAACGCTTTCATGCGCGGAAATCGTGACGGAAATATTTTTGAGACTTAATACTAGATTATTACTCATTGTTTCTTTGATATGAGAGATAAGGGTTTTAACGTAGGTAATTACCAAATTAAATCTATCACTCTATATTTACCTACTGACTATTAACTATTTTAGGTAAGACCAAGAAAAACAAGAAAATACTTCGTAAAATCAACTTTTATATTTTTATTGCATAACATATAACTTATGTAATAATAATATTCGGTATGTACTTAAGTTATCTACTTAGTAGTTACAAACATGTCATATCGTCCCCCGGGTCGTCGACTCGCATTTATATCTGACCAAAGGACGACAGACTGAACGAGCGCGACACCAGATAGGGCACAACCCGGCCCGCCTCACTCACGCACTATTCAGGTACTTGAGTGTTTTAAATAAAATAAGTCCCACATTAAATTAAATTCACATGATAAATTATCACAGAGGCACATTTGGAGGAGTCTTGCAAGGTTCTGGCGGTGGTAGTCTGCGATCCTCCGACCGCGATTGATAGTACGCGCAATACGGCAAAGGATCCCAGAAAGTAAACAGAGCCTCCCGGGTGTCCAACACCGTGTTCAACAACTTCCCAACGGTGGCTGTGTGGCCGCACTTGACGGGGGCCTGGCAAAGGTACGGTAGGGACACTCCGGTCCGAGCGCCTATAGCCACGATTCTACTCGTGTGCCCATTTGTTGTAGATTCCTCGCGGATAAGTCTGAATGAAACGTGCCCAGTCATTGGCCTCGCAGGGCCCAGGAATGAAATGAAACGCTGAACCCAAGCATCAGCCTCTTCGTCTTTCTGCGGCACTAAGCCTTTTTTTGAGGAGTCTACACGACATGTGACATTATTGACTGCTCTCGATTCCTTCAAAGTTGTGCATGTCATAAGTTTTTCTCCTTTAGGCTCTCTAACTATCACCCATGGCTTCTCCGCGCTGATTTCCCGAGGAAACCTGAAATTTGTTCTATCTTCTGGCATCACGAAACGTAGACGATCTCTGGCACCCCTAGCTCCTGCGCTAGCAATGAAGTGTCTCCCTTCCTTAGAAGCTCCACTGTCGTACCAAGATCTTACTTCTTCTTCATTCACCACTACCCAAAATTGAGGCGTGGGTAACCCGGCAGCTCGGCATACACGCATCAGTTCTAGTGGGTCGTCCAATGTAACTACATCACGTGCACATGGTACAAAGCACTGGCATCCGATCACTTCTAAATGAGGTTTAGCCAAAGCGTCATAGTAGGCAGGAGTGGTTGAACTCACAGGAACATAAAACACAATAGATTCTCTTTCAACGATTTCCTTGAGTGACTTCGAATACGCCAACGGATCTGCTGGGTTTGGTCGAGGCACAGTGTAGAACTTGTCGACGGCCGCTGAGTACTTCAATAAGGCGAACTGGCCCTCTATTTCGAAAGCCACCACTCGAGCTCCTGCCGAGTGGAAGTTCCGCGCCAAGTGCAGCGCTTGCACAGAACTACCGCCGCTGATGAGCACAGCGCGAGGTTTATTGGAGTCATTGTAACGTATCGCACGACCGATCATTTTCAAAAGACCTATTGGACACTGCATGCACTTCCAGAATATAAATAGCGAAGCGGCGATCCATAGTGTAGGGAGAACGACGAGTATTTGTTTCCATGCGGGGTGCGATATTATGTTGAGCAGGAAAAACAGTGGTCGCAGTAGTTGTCGCGGGAACCAGGTGATGATTCGGATGAGCCGCGGCAGGGACGGCGGTCGCTCGGGGCCCACTGCACGTTCCTCCGGGATGAGTGAGAAAGTGGAAGAGAACGATCTCCTTAGAGCGGTGAACGGCGGCGGCTGGTGCGAGCAGCGCTTGACGCGGGGAGAGAACACGAGCTCGGTGTTGGAGCGCGCGAGGCGCGAGTACTCGGGCGCGCAAGCCGGCATGGCGCAGAGTGACGCGCGCGCGCTCCGCGCACGCATATAAATCGGTTCGTTATCTCCACCGGCCGGCGACGGCGCTTCGCCCGCCTCATCTTTGCACCCAATTATCTACCTAGTTACATAGTAAACAATCATTACTCTAACTCTTCATTAATTACTATTGGATAGCAATTAGCAAATTAAGAATAATTCAAACAAATAAAGAGTAATGAGGATTAAAAAATAATAAATGCAAATTAATTTGTAAAATTTGATTTTATGAATTATGTATAACTACAATTTTTCGAGACTATGAATTATATAACAATTCTAGCTACTTATGCTTATATCATCAAGACTAGTAATAATATCAACTATTTAACACTTCAACACACTACAACAGTTTCATTAATTGCTTTAGACTTTACAAATGCAAATCATTAAACACTGTGAGTATTGAGAGTTACATCAGCTACTCAGTTACACAGTTAATAACTATGAAATATAAAAGTAATATATTTTATATCCTGTATGGAAGTACACATTGCAATTGATCACAAACAAGTTTAGAAACTACATCTAGCACTTTAATTAGAAGCCACAACAAGATAACATACTATGTTGTTGGAAGTATAAATATTATATGTGAGATGTCAATAAGATTACATGATTCAGTAAACAAACAGCTTTCAGCTTAAAATCACATTGTATAAATCTAAAGTTGTGAGAATTTAAAACAAAGTCAAACCAAGAATTAATTGAAAATATAGCATCTGAATTAGGTATATAATTATCATATAAAACTATTATGTACAGTCTATCTGGATCTACCTTAGCTTTATATAATTATGATGTAAATAATATTACATTGTAAATGGTAGGTCTGATTCTTTCAATTCAATGGAACCATTCTTACACACTACATGCAATTCATTCTGAGGCTCCTTTTCAAACCTAAATCTCTTTGGATGAGCATCATCCATTAATCTACCCATTTTTAATATTTTCTGACATACCATTAGTTTATCAGCTATTAAATTTGTTGCTGGTAAATTTTTTACTATGTCAGGAATTAATAATTCTACTTTTCCTTTTTCATGAATAAAAATACTGCTTTTTTGAGTTAACATAGAGGCAAGCATAAATACTTCTCCACTTTTCAATGATGCTTGGACATTTCCTGCCAAGCTTGTGATTCTCAAGTTCGCTCTTTGGATTACATCAATCATGACTGATTTGTGCATATGATCTAAGGTAATATTACCCATCAAAGTAGTAAAATGAGACTTGTCGCTGTAGCATGATTTCACAGCAATGGGGCCCGCATGTGTTATCACTGTGAACATGTTAGACATAATGTTGTTACATTTTATTCCAGAGTTATTTCCAGTTTTGAGTTCAATACTACTTGCTTGTAATCTACCATCAGCTATTACTTCTCCTTCATCGCTTTCAACTTTTATGTACTGGGCTTTTAAATCCTTTACCCGGACACTGCCTTTCTCAGTTTTGACTACAAACTCTTCACCTTCCAGTTTTTCAAGTTCAATTGATGCAAACTCGCTAGCTGACACCTGGACTTTCAAGTTGTAGGGCACTTTAATTAAACAAATGTCATTTTTATCGCTTGAAATGTTCTTATTAACTAATTCTAAACGCTTAGAGGTTTGTTTTACTTGCAGATCGCTGGAGCCTTTCCCTCGGCTATAGAGTATCATAGTTAATTTGTCATGAGCATTCACATCATTCACATCTATAGGTTGAACTTTTACGTGTATTGGACTTTCAATAAAAATGCTAGTGTTTGATTCAATTGTCTTCTCTACCGTTCTTACAACATTAAGATTTTTGATATCTGGTAGGCTGCTAAAGTCGATGAAACTTAACCTTAAAGTCTTGAGGCATTTTTGCATAAGACGAGGTTGAACCAGGGAAAACATTGCGAATCATTTATAAACATAAATTAATCAAAGAAACATATTTTAATTCAATTTGTTTTAATTAAACATAGCCTCTCTTTTTATCACTTTTGACATATGTCTGTTTGACTGACCATCACCTGACATTGACAATTCCAATTTTAAATTTTTTTATTCTATTTATTTAGGATTAAATCTTAAAATATTACAATAATATTAGGTACAATTACTTTAAACATATAAAAAAAATGCACGAAACTGACTGGTGAATAAAAATATTTAAAAAAAATCAAACCAACTTCAAAATTGTTCATAACTAACTTACCGATGTAAAGAATATACCTAACTGAATTAAAAAGTAAAAAATAACCACGATAACTTCTGTCTTAAGTAAACTCGCTTTGATATAGCAACTAAGGGCGGCTTGCGCATCGTCGTTAAATACAGTTTAAGAGCGACGTAAACGCATTTAGTCTGCTAACTATAATTAGCGTCTTGCACAACAAAAATTTAGGCACTAATCACGTTTAACGAACTGTCAAACCTTTTTTATTGTATTTAGGCTACACATATTTAGCAAGATAAACTCATTTAACTAAATTCTGTTTAGACCAAATGTTACGCAAGCCGGCCTTAGTATTTTTTAAAGTCGGTGCTTGCCCGAATTATAGGAAAGTAAGAGTTGAAATTAAAGCATACAAACCCATCTAACCAAACACGAAGGGGTTCCCGCAGAAATTAGATTTCTTTAAGCTTCCACAAACCGAACTCAAAAAATACTTAGTTGGTATATCAAAGTTGAGTTTACTTAAGACAGAAGTTGTCGTGTTAATGTTATTTATTTTTTACTTTTTAGTTCTGTTATATTCTTTCTAAACATACATTGGTAAGTTATTCTTATTATCGTTACGTACAATTTTGAAGTCGGTTCGACTTTTTATAAACATTTTCATTTTTTTAAACTTAAGTTGTAGGGTAAACGTTAAATTAACAGTTTTATTCATTTTGGTGGAGTCGCAAAAAAAGTCGGTTGAAATTCTCTTTCTGAAAAACTAATAAACTGATTGAAGGACTGAAATCGGATTTGTAGTTCCGTAGATATGCGAACACAAACATAAAAACATACGAAAATACATATACCTACTTTTGAAAGGACTCCAATATAAGTGGCCCATTTGAGGTACCGAATTACACTCAGGGTTTATAATACCCGTGATAATACCTTTGGTTCCACTAAAGCAAACTGTATTTACAGTTCAGCAGGCCTATTACGGTTCTTACATGACATGACATGATAAACAAGATTTCTATGATACAATGATCAAAAATTATGACATAAATAATAAACGAATTCCCGTTACATTTGCATGCAAGAGGCGTTGCATTACCTTTTGAAATGACAGTTTCAATCATCATCTATGACTTAAAAACGTCAATTGAAAAAGGTGAGATCGCACCCACCTCTATGATATGTTGGTTTCTTGATTTCATTTGTGTTCTTCCATTTCGTTTGTTTTCATAAATAAATACTTAATTATTATATATGGGGGTTATTGTATTCAATTTACATGGTATACCAAATAATTATCGTATGATAAGTTTTAAGGCCGCTCCACATTCTCGCGAGAATCTCGCGAGTCGTTATCTATATATAATATAATTATCTTCATACATAGAATATAAAGCCTTGAGATCAATATGTTTTTATCACAATTTATCTTTATTTGTTGGTAAGTAAAACATATTAGATATGAATTTTTATCTTCCTGGACCATTTTCGATACTAACAATATAAAAAAAATTACAAAAACTCTTAAAATCTATTACGAGTTACTTCAAAACTCTCTCTCTCTCTCTCTTAAGGGAGTTATGCGGGTGAAACAGCGGACACAAGCTACCTGTCAATGCATTCAGTCATTCAACTAACCATTCGAATGCTTTCTTTCAAGGTCATTCTGAGGCCATATTGAGGTTAACCATCGTTAGTAATTACGAATATTAGAAGTATCATTCGACTCAGGACGTTTGTATATTACTATCGTTCAAGTCGAATATTCAAGTTAGTATTAGTAGTTTATTCGACTGATATGATAATTCGCAGACGCGCATCGCTGAGATATACTCTGCGATATAACCGTTCAAATCGGCGGCTTGCTCGTTACTGAGAAATATGCGTTCGTGACCCCCAAAACCCACAAAAAGTAGAGATAAATGAGAAATTGAGTAGAATACGAGAATGAGTTTCTCGCGAGAATGTTGAGCGGCCTTAACGCCAAAACTATTTCATATCATCGCATGGTTTTGAGATCCATAATAGGCCTGCTGGTCTAAGCTGGACTTTAAACTGAGAAAAGAATCATGGCTTTGTACACAAGTAATATTCCTGTACTACCTATGCAGTAAAAAGACTGCTATCCCATTGGGTATCCATGCCAAGAAAATGCCTACCATAAAAAAATACTATAACTGTCTAACCGACAGTTTGTCATTCTGTTATTTATTGGAATAACGACTTTATTTGAATGACTAACGGCGTGGTACCATACTGACATTTGCTGACATGTGTCAAAAAATAATGACCATAAGTTCCAAAACGGCTACTTTTACAACTTTGAATTATTTATTTCATAGCATTTATTCATGCATAGGTAAATATATCCTACATTTTAGTTTCTCGGTTCATGTCTTACAATTTGGTATCCATGTACCTCGCGGTACAAATGTGGGCCAAAATGTATACAGATAAAATCTTGTCCTTTGGCACATCTGTTCAGACGCTGAAGAATAACATCGAAGACTAGGGTCGAATTGATAACCTCCTTTTTTGAAGTCGGTTCAAAAGGAAGACACGATTTACGATTTCAAATTTGGCATCACGTCTCTTTTAAAATGCACAAAAAAAAAATTAAATCATTTTTTGATTGTAAGATTTTACTCAGTGGCTATCATTGTAAGTACCTAATACTTTATTAAATGTCTTTCTCTTCATCACTGAAATAAAGAAAGCCTTAAATATCACGGAACAAAAGAAAACTGGAAACTTATGCCTTGAAACTTATAATACTACCTAGTTAACCAATAAGATTGATGTTTTGAAAGTGATTACCACGAAATAGAAAAGTGCTGTAAATTCTATGCAAGTAAAAATATATTATATAGGTGACATGACATATATGTATTTTTTGTGCCAGAGCACACAAAAGCGGAATAAATTAAGATTTTTTTGTGTTATCTACAAGTTTTTAATATAGAAGATAGAATAGGTAACACGAAAATATCAAAGCACCATGCACAAAATACTTAGTTATGTAGGCGTGACTTACCTACTAAGCATCAGTAGATATTGGCGTGACTTCCAAGTCGTATATATTTGTATCTGTGTAAAATCCGGGGTTTTCTTTATTGTCGCATTGTCACGCAGGCGCGGTCCCAGGGGGGGGTCACAGGGGACATGACCCCCCCCAAAATCATGAAAAGATGAACCCCTCATAAGAGAAGGAGGAAGAAAAAGATACTTCTGATACAAAAAAATTGTCGTGACCCCCCTCAAAATTCAGTTGTGACCCCCCCCAAAATTTCAGTCTGGGACCGCGCCTGTTGTCACGTTATGTCATCGTTATGTATAGGAGCCGATGTCACTAAACGCACGCAAAGAAGCCGTTTGTCTTCTAATCCATGAGAAAAACAATCAAATTCTGTCAATTCAACAGTAGTTCTTCCGTTCATGCGCCTTTTTATAATTACAGATACACGAGATATTTGATATTCGTAGATATTCGTAGATATTCGCGATCAGTTACCTCGATTTTTTTTATATTAACGTCAGTCAGCATCTGTGGTCAGAATCAGCCAGCAGTCAGTCAATCAATAGGTGAACGATTTTCATGCAACTATGTCACTGTCAGTCGCAGCGGTCAATTTTAGAGAACAAATAAATTAGCAAGCAAAATTGCAATCTTTGCAATACTTGACTGTACCATTTTAAAATCTATTTATATGCTGAATATTTATCAAGAACAATGAATGCGGAGTTCAAAAAAGCGTTTTCCAGGATAAAGCCAGTTTGTGACATAGTAATGGTATGCCCATCCCCAGAAAGTATATCAGCCTTTGTCAAACAAATATGTGAATTAAAGAGCGAAGCTTTACAGGAACTTCAGCAATATGTATTATTTCCTTTTATTACTCATTTAAAATCAACTGAAATTGAGTAAGTACCCACAGATCTCTGATAATCTAGGACCTACCCTCCAAAAAATCTAATAAGATTTGGTGAATAATTTATGTATTTGAAATATTTCAGAAAAAAATATGAATTACAATGTAAATTAGTAGACGCCATGCAGGTGGTTCTAGAAAAAGTAAAAATAAACAGTTTTGAGATGTGTTTGAAGATTGAAACAGCTTTAATGAATTTAGTATTTGATTATTCTAAAACAGGCATGAGTAAGTATCATAATCAGCCAATTTGGAATTAATTTGTGAAATTAAAATCCAATATTTTCGAAAACTATTTAAAAATTTCAGTTGCTGATGTGCCTGAGGAATTAAAACATAGTGTAATGAAATGTCTCACAGTCCTTGTTTTGAATTTGGACAATGTATTCAGGGTACAGCTTCTTAAAACTCAAGTTCCTTTAATTGCACAGGCAGTGTTTGTATCTGTACACATAGCTAAGTTGGAAAAGTTACGGGCTCTAAGGTAATTGACATTTAAACTTACCCTACAACTTTCTAAATTATCTGAATAAATCTTAAGTGAAACCCATTTTAACTGGATTTATCATATAAATTTTATTTTACATTTTAATTCAATGTTTCGATGTGATTGCATACTACAGCGTTTAATAAAGTAAAAACGTAAGACAATAATAACTCAATAAATAAATATGTCTTCAGAATTTATACAATATTATAATACTTAAGTATTATTTTTCAAATCTAAAAGAAGAAACTTGATCTTTGCTAAATAGTAATTAAACAGTTAGATGAGTATGATACTAAGCAATATAAACAGTAAAATATATTCTTTTAACCAGTGGCCACATGTTGTGTTACTCGCATGCTTTTGATTCTGTATTAATTCCTTGATACAATATAGAGAGCTGGCCGACACATGCAAATTGTATTATTTCAGAGTGTCCAATAGCAGTTTTTAATTATTTATTTGTACATAAGGTGTTGCCCTATTCCAATCATATAGATATGCAATGTAGGAAATCTAGTGTTGCTGTAACTGATTGAGAACAAGTAATAAATAAATACATATTTTTCAGATTAGCAGCACTTAACTGCTTAATGGCCCACACCTGTTGCCATCGGTCCATGACTGTAAATTACCATATAACAGATAGCACTGTGGAGACTCTGGCTGTGGATATGTTGTCAAGCATTCTGCCTGGTGTGTTGGCAGCTTTACAAGATGTTGCTGCCTGCGGTGAAAACCCAGGACATGCCGTTATTGTGGTAAATTTATTCATTTATTTAAGCATCTTACATACTTAACTTCATGCCTTTCTTCCTTAGGGACAAGAGAATGTCAATTGCTTTTAAAATCATTGCTTTTTTTATATCTAAATAACAATATTTTGTTACCTGACAGCAGTTGTTATTTTTAATTGTTGTAAATGAATTATTTTGATTTTTAAAATATTAAAGAATATTAGCGTCAATATTTCCCAACAACTTCATTAGTGATGTGTAAGGTGTGCATAAAAGAAATAGGTATAATACAGGGTGACTGGTGGATCACTTTAAATTTGAGGATGTGATTATTTGAGATCACACAAGAAGAGATTTAAAAAAAAAAAAAAAATATTATTTACTGAGTAAACTTAACTGAAAGTTAAAGAATTGACTACGCAATGCATGGTTACCCTAGCATTGGCAGAGATCCGCCAGGTCATGTGCCGCGATTGACTCAGGCATGAGTAAAGTAAATAGTAACAAAACTTTATTTATTTATAGGCATTTCTGGTGAAAAATTAAGTACTTACTTTTATTAAATAAATATGATCAGAATCGATTACAGAGTGCTCTCCTTCAGTATGGAACTACTTCCATATTTTTCCTAATAAGATTCCGATTAGACTGATGTCATGATGCAAAATGTAATTGTTAAATGGTGTATAAAATTTAAGACAGAAGGACACATGTTGAATCAGGTCAACCAGCCTTAATATTACTTAAAGTTTCACTTAAAAATAAAATTTTTGTACTAATGAAAAATTTTAACAACCCTTATAGAATGTTATATTCTGAGGCTTAGATCACACTCACTTCACTTAAAAACTTCTGCTAAGTGCTTATTATATTGATGCAATACTTTGGCTGTTGATCCAATTTAAATGCTAAATGGATTTTGACAAACTAATTTACTAATTTCACCTGATTGTAAGCTAAATATAAACCAATGAACCTTATATAATTCCTCTAAATATTACTTATCCAAAGCAAGGTGGAATATTCTTAGGTTTTCTTGCTTGACTTTTTAATGAGAAATAATAACAATTCTAGAATCAGAATTCTAATATTAACTTTCATTGCAATCGTTTTGTTTTATTTAGTTTCAACTAAATCATAAAAACATAATACTTGAGCATATTCAGTATTACTGTCAGTTGAATTTTCATCTGGGTTGATATCTGTAGTAATTATAGCTACTTTTTTGCTGTTAAAAAAACATCACTATGTTAGCAAGTAACTGATGTTTTGAATTAAGCGAATGACACTAAATAAACAAATATTTTGACACTCACACATATCTAGCCCATATAACTTTTTTAAAGAACTTGTGTTATGGATAATAGATATGGGAAATATATAAACATATATATTGAATAAATACATATTTTTTATTAGAATATAAATTATATAAACATCCATAACTTGAGGACTAATGTTCATCACACAAATATCTGTGAGGATTCGAACCCAGGACCTCTGGCATAGAAGGCAATGTATGTTACCACTACACCAGCCAGTCATCGTTACTATACTATAATACTATATGAACTAAAACTTATAAAACTTTTCAGAAAGCCTTAGATGCTACTCATAGAATACTGTGTATAACAATGCAAGACAAGTTTGTGCCCGTGCAGTCAGAGTATCTTACAACTAAAGACTTTGCACTGATGATTTTTGAGAAGAGCAAGAATAAAGACAATGAAGTAAGCAATGAGGGTAATTAATTTTAGTGCACTCATCATTATCAATGTGAATTTATGTTTTAATAGTGTGAAAGAGATGGATAAATATTTTTTTTTTGTTTTGGCTCCGTAACATGTCCATATGTTAAATGAATTTTTATTTAAATAAATGCCACTTAAATATGGATTCTTATGGCATTATTCGACGTTGCATTCTCTAATGCAAAAGTTATGGAAGTTAGATGAAAAAGTACTTAATTTGAAGACTCTTGGTATTCTTTCAATAGTGGCTGTTTAGCAGTCTCAGATGGTATGTGAAGATGAGATCCAAGATCATAAATGGCTCTTCATAAAATATGATGAACAGACATTACTGTCGGAGCGATAATATATGCTGGAAAACTTTATAAACCTTTATAGGTGGTTTGTACAGACGAACCCTGGATAGGTATTCCACCAAGCCTCGCTGCGGTTTAGTTACATTTTGCGACTAGCTTATCTACTAGTGGTAGGGCTATTCTTAGCTCACGTGGCGATCTTTCTAGAATAAAGTTTATGAAGGAATGGACATTTTATATAGAATGGGTGTTGTTAATTTCAAAAGCCAATGTCTATAATATGAATACAAATAATATTTTTAGCCCAAGCTTTTTGGAGGTCATTCTAGCATTAATCTCTAAAGGGAAATAAAACTGTACTTCTGTATATCAGCAAGTAGAGTGAGACTGCGTCAACATCATCAGATGGCAGCCGCTCACTGCCTTATTGTTAAGCCTTCAAAGTGTTGCGATGCGGTGTATGCGGTTATCATCATGTATCATGTTATCATCATCACAACTCCATTTATTGAGCCCACTGCAGGGCTTTGAGTCTCTCTGGGTGACGAGGAGCTTTAGGTCGTGATCCCGTTGGTAATGGGTGGATGTCAAAATTTTCAGAGTGCCAAAATGGCTTCTGACAAACCTTATAACCCGGGATCGATTGCTTAACGTGCCTTCTGACTGATTCATGCCATAGTTCGCTCGCGCTATGAGAAGTCTAGTAAACAACTTACAGATTTTGTCATAATAACACAATAAAAATAAAATAGTAGGTAATAAAGAACTCTCTTTCAAAACTTTATGAAAAGCTTGGGCAAGAAAGCTTCATGCCAGTTCTGATCGAAGGAGTTCGCAAAGTCCAAACTAACTGCCAGTGTTTTATCTTTGATATATGTTAAAATATTGCATATGAGTAGGTATATTTACCTATAACATATGATATTTGAAAAACTATCATGATGATTGGCTTTCCTTCCTTGAATTATGCCTCTATCATGCCTCTATATTGACGACAGTCAAAAGAAAACAAAATAAATTCTGTGCAATTCTGATTCATTAACTAGGGTGATTGATATAGTTATTGGCCACTTAAGGAATTTTTCTTTTTCAAAACCCTATAGCAATTTAGTAGATAAAGATATGTAAACTTTAGAAATACCAAAGAAAAGAAATTTGACCTGATCAAGTAAAGGAAAATAAAATGAAATTTACGAAACAAACATATTTATTTGGAAAAAAGGGTCACTAAATGAGATCTTCTCCAAAATTCAGATATTGGCCGATAAAACGCAGTAACTGGCATATTACTTATCCAGTAATTGGCCACAAAAATAATTAAACAGTACACGCATTTAAAAATAACAAACTTAACAGTAAATAAACTTTTCCTAACACTCCATATTTCTGTCACCAATCTCTTTTTGAGCTTCCCTGATAATATCAAAAAATCCTCATTTTCTTGATAATTTTTCTCAGAAAAGCTGTTATCATTGTCTAATTGAAAGCCTAACAAAAACTCAATTTCTACCTGTGGTATGTGGGTATTCTGGCCTTTGGGAATAGAAGACCTGCGAAATGCTTTTGTGTTATCAGAGCTCCTGAATTTCATAATTTTTACCCCAGTTTTGCACACACCACAGGTAGAAAGAAGTAAAGTTCAACTTCGTTTTTTTTCTAAGTTTTTGATTTTTATTTCCTTTATCTTTGTCTTTTTTTCATCTTTTCTTTGCTCCCTCAGATTTTCTTCTTGGTAGGAGAATATTTGGTAGGAGTTCAGCTACCTGATACGGTTTTCCTTTCTTGGCTGGATATTTAGGTATTGGTGCGAAATCCCTAAAACTAGTTTTTAAACTTTATAATATCATTTGCATTCAAATTTTATCTTGTCTACGTGAAGTTAGTACTATCTGTTGATTGTGATTCTATATTTTCTATATCTTAATTTTAATTAATTGCGATATCGTGACTTAGTTTTGCTCTTGAAATATAAAATAACCATAATCAAAAAAGAATGAAACACTATTCATTATCACGCACACACACACTCTAGGATTTTTAATAAGGAAGTTTTGTACTGAATCTAAAACATCTCATTTCATGCAACCATTCCTGTAATAGTTTTTCTTCATTTAAATTAAGATAATGAGACGACCACTTTGGCGATGGGGTAAACCTATCTGCCTCAGACGCCAGTGGTTGCGGGTTCGATACCCGCACGGAACAAGACAAAACAAAAGTTCCGTGTATGGGTGTTTATCTATTTATGTATTTATATTCTAGCTTCCCCCCTAGTTCGCTACATGGTATCCCATAACACAAGCAATGCTTACTTTGGGGCCATGTAGTTGGTGTGATTGAGGATTTTATTTATTATTATAGACTAGCTGCTGCCCGCGACGTCGTCTGCGTGAACGCTATGCAGCACCAAACGCACCTACGATTATAACACTGCTAGCGTGATAATATGTAGCCTATGTGTTGACCCGACTTCTTAACTATCTTCATGCCAAATTTGAAGTAAATCCATGCAGTAGGTACTTTTTGAGTTTATCCCGGAAAGACAAACAGACAAACAGACAAAAATTCTAAAAACTAAATTTTTTGTTTCTGTTTCGATTGTAGATCATACCCCAAGTATTCTTTTAAACAAATATTCAATGTACAGTTTTGACTTTCCTACCATTTTATTATATGTATAGATAAGGGACTGGACCAAAATCAGTTTTGGCCTCCGGGTGTTTTAATTTAAAGTGTAATGTCCTTCTTGGCCTACCATACTCTTTCTCTGCTGCTTTAACAGAATTATCTCTCTTACTTCTTCTTGTGCTTCTTCGAGCTGTTCTTTAACATATTGAGGAAAACCCCCTCAAGCATCTGTAAATACTCTGAAGAAAATAAGAAGAACTTTAGCTGGCCACCTCATTTTCTAGTAATTGGCCACCCGTCCAATAACTGTTCACATGCACCTAGAAGACATGCTGAGATTTTGATAAAACGTATGGCTAACTAATATAAAGTCAATAATGCAATAAAATTACACATTGAAGAAATTCAGTTATTGGCAGGGGCTGGCCAATTATTATCTATTCATCTCATAGTTATTGGCCACTGAGAAAAGGCTATTTTCTGTGTACAAAGTCGTGTATTTTATTAAATTTAACAGAATTCATCACACAAAAAATGCACAAAGTAACTACAAGCTAAGAACATTTGAAACACTTCCCTCAATTTTTATTAACAAACTACCACACATTCCGCCGTTTTTTCGAACTGAACTCTTCAGTGCACACTTACGCTATCTATGCAAAATATTGTGTGCTTATTCGGCAGTAATATCATCAAAGAACCATTTCCTAACTCTTTTCCTCCTGTGCGTTATTCAATTACCTTATTTCATTAGATTTTGTTGGAAGTGGCCAATTACTGTATCGATCACCCTATATAAAAACGTTCGCTTCGTTCAGCAGTAAAGTTTTGAGCGCCATGTCTATGTCAAGCTTTCTCCACTCCAAAATTTTAGGCCACGCCTATTTCATAGTAGTGTATAACTTTAATACGTATTTAAATGTTTAACATATTTCATATTCTAGTGAGTTAATTGCCTTATAACTGCTTATGCAGAGTAATATTTGGCTTTAAAATACAGATTGAATGAAGATTTGAAGAATACTTAACCAGTATGTGAGGAAACAAAATTAAAAAAAAAGTAGTTTTATGTTCACATTACACATTTTATCTTCTCTTTTTCAGAGGTCACAGTGAATAAGGATCTAGAAAAGCGGTCGTCGGATTGGTACGCTATGGCCGGGGAAAAGTTGACCGTTGTCACAAAAAGTCTTATAGGGTTACGAGCGCACGAGCATTACAAAGTGAGGAAAGAACTAGCAGTGTTCTGTGCTAGAGTCCTTACGGAGTGTAATATGTGAGTATTAAAGTTATACAAATACAGGTTGTTCGGGGAGAAGATACACTGTAAGAGTTTAAAGAAGAACTTTAACATTCGAGCTAATTTAGTCATGTGATGTAATGTCTAAAACTTTGACTTAAATTTAAATTCACTTTGGAAACGGGATATTTCTAAAGTTAATTTAAATTCATGTTTTTCGGTACTGTACCGTCATGATCATGGCGCTTGCAACAGTGCCAAAATATCGAGAACTCAAAATAAATGAAAAACATGGTAAATACCGTTTATAAAGTTAATTTAAATGTTAATGTAGGTACATATCAGTTTAAAAACTTATACTTTGATTAAAACTTAAATAATATAATGTATTGTCAGAAGTGTGATTGTCAGGCGGGGCAGTTTCAGATCAAAGTTTATTTATTCCGGTTTTAAGATGTGGGTGTTTCAAAAGTAGCGATGGTCTCCGTAACAAACGTCTACGGTTTTTGGGACTTCATATTTTGTAGTTTAATGAAATTGAAAAAGCCATTTGTTGAGATTCTTATTGTTCAAGCTTGATTTAGATCGAGATAGAAAAGCCTTCTGTGCGTTTTATTACCAAGCAAGTGACCTTTTAGGATGCATACGCTATTAAGGGACACTACTTTTCAACCAACTTCCAAAAAAAGGAAGAGGTTCTCAATTCGTCTGTATGTTTTTTTTTTGTGTTTTTGTTACACGATATTTCGGAAAATTATGAATTGATTTTGAAAATTGGTGTTTCATATGATAGAGGGTACCTCATAGTTGGTCCTATTTAAATTTCATCGAAATCGGTTGAGTACTTCATTGGAAATTTCAAACATGAAAAAATATGTATGATTTCGGAGAATGTTTACGTTGATGACATTCTCAACTCAGCCAAAGTTTTGACGTGAAGTCGGTTTTTTTCGGCATTCGTTGATTATCTTAAAACATCTCCTATTTTTACAGCTCAATGCAGCGGTCAATACCAATGGTGCTTGAAGTGTTAATATCACTTTCAAAGGACGACTATCCTGAAGTGGCTGAGTACTCGTCAAACGCAGTCAACAAATATTTGGCGAATACTACGGACGAGGGCCGAAATAAAGTAGCCGATAAACTATGCGAGAACTTCTTCGCGACTTTAAATTATTTGCCGAGAATATTAAATAATATAGGTAAGTTATCTTTATACTAAGCCTTAAATAATTTGATTGTGCTGTAGTCTTTGGCAGCATCAAGTTTGAGCTATTTGTTTTTGCAGTTCGTATTACATTGACCTGGGACATAAATAGAACTACAAACTTTTTTACACCTGTTTATCATGTTGGATGAACATCTTAAATTAAACACTTATAAACTGGATTTATCGCGTATAATTAAACAGGGTGACTGGTGGCAAATTTTAGATACTAAAGGAGAGCACTCTGTATTCGACTCTGATCATAATTATGTAATAAGGTCCTTAATTTTTCACTAGAATTCCCTATAAATAAATAATATTTTGTTACTATTACTTTACTTAAGCCTGAGTCAATCGCGACACGTGACCTGGCACGCGGATCGCTGCTAACGCTAGTGTAACCATGCGTTGCGTAATGAATTCTTTAACTTTAGGCTAAGTTTACTCAGTAAATAATTAATATTTACCTTTCAATCTCAAATAAATAAAATAGGAATATAACTCCTATCCTGAAAAAAGACACATAATAAAAATCACCTTTTTTTGTATATTGTAAGGATAGGACGTTTGTCTTCCATGCCACCTGATGGAAAGTGCGCATGAAGACTATGGTGTTACACGTCCATCCACGAGAAACCTATTCACTCGACACTTAAAAGTTCGAGGATTGTAGTGGTCAGGAAAAACAGACGCAGGCAGATTGTTCCACACCTTGGCAATCCGCACCAAAAAGGAACTATCGAAACGTTTTGTTCGACTTCTTAGTATATCCACTTTATAGGGATGGAAGTTCTGTCTGCGTCTGGAAGTCTGGTGGTAAAAAGGGGTGGGTTCAATTTGGTCAAAAAGAGCACTCACACACTCACCAAAATGTAGCCGATAAAATACTGTATTACATTACATTACATTTATTGTTACCTATTGTTTATTTTATGTTTTCTCTTTGCGCATGATCTCAAACAATTTCAAAGTGACCCACCAGTCACCCTGTATTATTGTTCAAAATTTTAACTTGATAAAAAGCATTCGCTTTATTTTAGTTCTGGATTGACTACTATGAGTCGTAGACTAAGCCGGCAGAGCCACTGTTGTCTATGATAATCACAAATATTTCCAGATACATCACGCAAACTCTCCGCTTTGAACCTTATTCACGGCTATATAAAGGTGCTATCGGAACAGCCGGACGGCGGCTACCGCGTGACGTCATCGCTAGCGCAGAACAAAATGCAGAGTCTTTGTCTAGCGCTGATTGAAGCGGCTAGCTTGCAACACGATGCTCAGTTGTTGACACATGTCACTACGAGAGGTAAGGAGAAGTTATGTTATCTCTATAAAAGCTGTGCTCAAAAGACACATAGCTTCGTTACTTGCCATCAAATAGCAACAGCGAAGCGTAATATAATGTACATAAATACATACATAACTTCACGTCCGGATCCCTAAAGGGGTAGGCAGAACACTAGAGGCTATAAAACCGACTGATGTCACAAATTTGTAGGTATTATTATGATGGAGCGAGACTATTGCAGTGACAGGGGGTCAGCCTATCGCCCGCAAAAACGCCAATAAATTCTCCGTCCCTAAACTGACTTACAGTTTGCCCGGGAAGAGAAGCAGCTTATTTAAGCTTAGAATAAGTAAATTACCTTGCTAATTCCGCGATAACAAAGCACTAGTGATGCGGGATTTTTGTATGTTGGTCGTAGGGACCTCAAGAAGAAAGCTCTTCGTGTTTTTTGGTGGTAGTCGTTGCAACCTGAAGATGTTTCTGCTTAAAGCGCAAACACGTCTTGGTAAAACACGTATCTGGTTAAGGCTACCTACCTATGGTACGGGTTATAGTGTTCCGGGTGTGTGTTTATTGCATTCCTTGCTTCTTGAGGTAGGAGGGTCGGTGCACAATCGCACCGCAATCCTGCATTATTCGTGCTTTGGAGACGCAGAATTAGCAAGGTAACTTAGTTATAGTAAGCTGTCATGGATTTCCGCAAAGTAACGCCTGATTCAATTAATAATATTTAAGCTTATCGGATTTCTTCTTAATGTGCCTCTCCGACTAGTGAAGGTTAGCAGTTAGCTTTTCACGAAGAGTTCTGGCGAAATATAGCGAAATATGTAGTTGTGTCTGTAGCGCTCGCTACTCCAGTCCATTTTTTTTATCAACAAATAAAAAAATATTGTTTAAAGCGTTTACGCGACGACTTCCCACTAAGTTTTTAGCTGACCTCCCCTTTAAAAGATTTTCTCACGAAAACCCAACAACGGAAATATCCTAGTATACACTCACCATAATTGACGGTCTCGGTGGTGCAGTAGGGTTCGATTCCCGCATGGAGTAACAAAAATGTTCTGTGTCTGGGTGCTTATATTTTTTACACTAGGTTCCCCCCTAGGTCGCTACATGGTATCCCATAACACAAGCTATGCTTACCTTGAGGGCATGTAGTTGGTGTGTATGTCTAGGGATTTTATTTATTGTTCATTATTTATTATGATAAAATTTCCCTTATAGACGTATCCGCTCCGCCGCCCACAAACTCTCCATGGTGCAAACTCCGTAACCTAGACTCGATAGAATGCGAGAAGAGATTTCAGGAGATCTGCTCGCTACTGGGTGCTTTAGAGTGTGCGGAGCTAATAGTGGATCGAATACTGGAGATGTTTCAGGAAAAAATGCATGCTGAAGCGGTGTATATCATGAACTATATGGGCTCGGGTAAGTTTAGATGGCAATATATTTCTTACAATCAAACTATATTACATACATAACTTCACGTGTAATATCTGTGTACTTGACATAAATATATTTATACGCCCCCCCCGGTGATCCAGGACCTTCTGGGTTTGAATCCCGCTGGGGGAAAATATACTTAGCTCCTATGTAGAAGAGATGTTATAATGGAACTAATGGGTTATACTAAATAAGAACATCCAAAAAAATCCTACTAATACCTACTAAATAGTAATTAAAATAAGAATTTAACTCCTATCCTGAAAAAAGACACATAATAAAAATCACGTTTTTTAAGCTATTGCATAGCTTCTATCGCGGGCCTTGAGCGTGGGGACCGAATCCAGAAATTCCGTAACGAAAAAAACCTAACACCCCCCACTCCGACCGGCACAGATTATAATTGCATAAGTTGATAAAAAATGCTATGCAATAGCTTTACCGCGGCAGTCTCCGAGTGCCACACGTCTTTTTTTATATTATAATGATAGGACGTTTGTCTTCCATGCCACCTGATGGAAAGTGCGCATGAAGACTATGGTGGTACACAATACACATCCATCCACGAGAAACCTTTTCACTCGACAATTAAAAGTTCCAGGACTATAGTGGTCAGGGAAAATAGACGCAGGCAGATCGTTCCACATCTTGGCAATCCGTAGCAAAAAAGAACTATCAAAGCGTTTTGTTCGACTTCTTGGTAAATTTACAATGTAGGGATGGAAGTTCTGTCTGTGTCTGGTAGTCCGGTGGTATAAAGTAGTTGATTCAATTTGGTCAAAAACAGCACTCACACACTTTCCAAAATGTAGCCGATAAAATACTGTCAAATAAACAACCTTACGACGATGGTCTAGCGTCTGTATTTTTTTATTTGTAAGGTTGTCGTTATTAGTAAGTTTCCGGGCTCTTCGGTCAACAAAGACTAGCGCTTCGAGCTGGCACTTGTCAGAACCATTCTAAAGGTGACTACAGTACTCCATGCACGACCTCGCTTGGACTGTGAATAGGTTCAGCAGACTAAGACTCAATTTATTGTCCGAAGTTTAATTTGGACATTATAGTGACGCCAAAAGCCCAAGATAGTCGGTAATGGGGACAGATACATTCTGGAAAGTGGGCGTAAAGGTGAAGGTGCTCTTTTTGGCAGAAAAAAGATCTGAAAACGTTGGTGTAAATCTGACTTCATTCACAGAAAAGTATGCAACTTTATTTATTCTACTTCCTTGCAGCACCCAACTCATCCTACCACCTAGTGAAGCGAATACTAGACGCGTACGTCGCGGACGACTTTTGGTATTTGCCGCTGGAAGTCGCAGACACAAGTCCACAGAAACCCCCGGACGATTACGCCCCGTCGCTTTGGATCAAAGAGAGCGTGCCTGGTACGTTTGTTCAGAAAAATATAATATAATCTTCTGGAAAAAGGGCTCATTCAGATTTTTCATACATAGCGGTTTTAATTGTTTTATGACATTTGGGAGCTAAATAAGCTATATGAATTGAGCGTGTATATTTTTATGGTTCTATCGGTCGAAAAAGCACATTTAGGCCCCGCCACTTATTTTGCCCTGGGAATATAAAAAAATGATCTGGCAACTCAGCGCCTTACGTAAATGTCACAATTTCCAGTAATTTTGACGTTTTAGTGGGAGTTGACGTAACATTTGACTTTTCAAACTGCCATAAATTATTATTTAATTTGACAATAACATTTCAATAATCTATGATAGAAGATAACATCATTCATACATAAATAAATAACACTCAATTCCCTAGCTATGTTCATTAATTTGAATGTAGATATGAATATATTGGTGTGCTTAAATCATGAACGCATGTTTAATCATTTTTAAATTAAATTAAATAAACGGCGGAGCGAAAAAAGTATTAAACATATGAAATCAAATAAAAACCAAGCTAGTAAATTATTATCTGCCGATAATAATTTACAAAATAAAACCCTTTTTGAATAAGCCCATAGCTGATCTGACGCAAAGAAAATGAAAACACGGTTATTATGGTTGCGTTCAAATAAACATATTTATAGTTTTGTTGTAATATAGAGCCTCCGCCTTTGACCTCAATCTCAATTGAAGTTCAGTGGATATTTCCAATAAAGTCGATATTTACAAAACACGCTGGAATTCGTCATAACAGTAATACTTAATAATCGGTATATTTAGGCAAGGGTCAGTCACAAGCTACATGAAACCTTAAGGGATCCTCTTTTTAATTTAATACTAAACGGCTCAATCTTCTACGATGTGTTATCTAGAGGTAGTTGGACCTCAATGGAATTGATTTAGCACTTAAGCTATTCAAAAATGACAACAGTGAGTCAATTCTGTTACTTTCAAAAACCTGTCTGCCCAAATAACTATAGATTAGAAGAACGAGGGCTTACTGTTACCATGCGGATCATCAATCTGAATTGTATTATGTTACAGCCCGTTCACACATAATCCGTTTTACTGGATACCTTTTTTGTATCGTAATTACGTATACTGAATACTGTGCCATATGTGAAGTCGCTTATACAACTCCATGCGCCATCAATGAAAAAAAAACGTATCCGGTAAAACGTATCCAGTAAAACGGACCATGTGTGAACGGGCTGATATGTAGCGTGGCCGATAATTACTCTTGACTTAAAACTTATAACTTACCAAAAAGTAAAATAGAAATTCCCGTACTATCTTGAGCTCAATTGACAGATTTGTCCGATCATAAATCAAATATATTGTTTGCTATGATAACGAAACTTTTTTTTTACCCGTACCATTTACCTTTATCGTGAATGAGTTGTGCTCACTGTCAAATGTTCATAGGATGGAAAAACAATCATAATTTAGTAGTTTAATGTAACTTGAAATAAACCTCACCGTTTCGTCATCTTTGCAGAACACGGTGTAACAAGAACCTAAGGTAGTATGCGTTTATTGCCAGTTGTTAAAAATACTAGTCTGTAGTGTACACCATCTTCATCTGTTTCTCAAAATCATCCCCAAAAATATTCAGGAATGAGTTTGATACTGGTGGTCAGAAGCAGCGATAAGTGACCGCAGGCTTGTCGCTGTCAATCACTTGTCGCTATCAGACGCTTGACACTGTCAATCATTTGTCGCTGTCAGGTGCTTGCCGTTGATACCGAACTCTATAATTTATAGTACCTAGCAGAATTAAACCATAATGATTTGGGCTTTCGCGGTATCTGGATTGAGAATTTCACATTGCATCGTCGGTAATTAGAGAAGACTGGCATGCAAGACGAATTAATTTTGATTAAAAATGTATTCCATAAACAAGCCTTGTCGTCAAATCATGTTGAATCAGAAATTATTTTGAAAGGGAATCACAATTACTAGCTATTACGTAGAACCATTGCTCGTTTATCGGCTTTTAAAAAGTAATTAGAAAATGCTCTACTAATAAACTGTTAATATATGTATTTGCTTGGTAAAAGTAGTTTTGGAATCCCCAAAATTCATGGTCACCACTCTTTGGAAGTCTGATATGTGATGTTTACTGCTCAGTAGTTTGATCACAGAAATTTATCGATTTGTATGTCAACTAAGGTTCGCCTCGCTTGGAGTCGGTTGCTTAGATGCCCCAAGACCTAACCATCATCATCATCACAACTCCGTATAATGAGCCCACTGCAGGGTTATGAGTCTCTCCTCTGGGTGATGAGGAGGTTTAGGCCGTAATTCACCAAGCTGGCCTAGTGCTGGTTGGTGGATGTCATAATTTTGTGACAAACCCTAACGACTCCTGCATACAAGTATACAGCACCCGGGCTCGACTGCTTAACCTGCCCTCCGAAGCACGGAAGTCGTGGTGAGAAATAAATGATCGGCGGTCACCCATCTTCTTACCGACCGCGTCGAACGTCGCTTTACCTGGGATATCTTATGATATGCACAGTAACCACGGCGCCACAACGACTTGCCGACAAGACCCAATACCGCAGGACAATTGTAAATAACTGTGTGCCTTTTCAATTTTGATTTTTTAGACCATGTTGTAATGTTTAATAATTTTAACTTATAACTAGCAACTGACTAGTTATAAGTTACAATACTAGGGAAACCTTCGTAAACATACGAATCGATTAAGTTTTGTGATTGCAATGCAGTTCCTTAAACGAAAAGTGAAACAAGGTCCATCCTTAAAAAAAAATCCCCAGACAATCACACCAACTACATGGCCTCAAAGTAAGCTTGTGTTACGAGATAACCATGTAGTGAACTGGGGGGAACCTAGAATATAAATACATAAACAAGGTGTTCCTGTTGATTTCCCATAACTTTAAGGTTTTGTTCCTTACTAAAAAACAATACTTTCCGCCAAAGAAATGTGCTTCAAAGTGCATAATTTACAAGATATCATCAATCTCAATATAATGAGTTCATAAATTATCACCCTTGTAAAATATCTTTAACATTAATTCAATAGACGCGTGTCACTGCAGCAACACAATAAACATTTTAAACGTCGAGGAACATTGCATACAATGTACAACGCAATGCGTTGCGAACTGTACCTGTTAAAAAGGGATAGAAAATGCCACGTATACGTTGCATTAAAGGTGTTTTACATAAGATGTTTTAATTTAATTGTATTATTTTATATGAAAAATAAAAAGAACTAAAAATTAAAATAGAAAAATTATTTACGGGTTTTTTGATTATATTACATGGTCCCATTAATATCCTAGAGTTATGGGAAATCAACAGGAACACCTTGTAGATAAACACTCAGACCCGGAACATTTTTTTTCATGTTCCGAGCGGGAATCGAACCCGCAACCACTGGCATCTGAAGCTGATAGGTTTTTTTTGACCCATCGCCATAATGCTTTGCCGACCTAGGGCTTTGATTGCAAAAGCAATTAGTTCTCTCAATGGACCTGGGCTTTAATGTGCTTCCTTGAAATAATATATCCGTCCGTATCTACTATAGTAGATTAGTAGCCAAGGGCTGTAAGGCAATTGCAAAGCAATTGATGCTTACACCCGAGCTGACTATTCTGCTTTACATCTCAATTGTGAGGTAAGTAGAAACAAACCGGCATTACAAGAATAAAACATTTTATTTGTTGAAATTTATAGTGAAATGAGAACAATTTTCAAATTTTAGGGACAGGCAGGTGTTTTCTATTCCCGCCTTTTTGATTAAAAAGAATCAAGTAAAGAACTTTTTAATTTTTTTTTTCAAGATCGAAATTGAGCTTCGCCATTCGATATTTAAAATTGATGACTATTATACTCACACGAATACAAGGCAGTGCGATTACAGAACTTTATCGAATCGTTTGTTAACGAATGTTCGTATAGTATGGAGACGGTTTTTAAGAAAACATTGAAATCTATCCATTGCCGCACGGCCAGTTTAAATAAATGTGTGCCTTGTTAATTTTGAATGTTTGTAAACATGTTGTACTCATAAATATCTGTAAAATAAAAAATTACAATGTTACTCAAAACTTGCAACCGACTCCATACTATACGAGCATTCGTAAACATTCGTTAATATACGATTCGATAAAGTTCTGTGATCGCACTGCTTAATAGCAAAGCGACCTCTTTGGTCATTGGGCTGAATGCATGATGTCTATTGCCAGTATGATGGTTAGATGTACGCGAACTTTTTGTTGCTTTTTGTTTTTTTTTTTAATTACTTACCGCCATAGGGTTTTTCTAGCTAGATTATTACCCTAGAGCGCTTGGAGGTAATAAGAACCTACTTACCGAACATGAGAGATGTAAATACAGGGTTCATTTGACAACATCTACCAAATTTTTTTTACGTAATAAGTATCATTAATATAAACCATTTCTGCAAAAAAAAAGTAGTTATTTTTTTACACGGAAATTCATATCATTCACTAAAATGTTAAGCACAACATGGTCATATTATTTTACGAATGAATACTATAAAGACTACGCGCAGTGGTATAACTTGTTTAACCGAATGAATTACATCACAGACGTCTAAATTTTCAAAAAACAATCGTATCCTCTTGACAATAAGTGCCATTACATCGAGCAGGTAAGATACCGACATGTTCGCACGTGAACGAAACCGGCCGGCGCCGCGGCGGCGCCGTCGCAAACCCGGAAACACTTGTCTGTTGCCATGACCTTCAGTCGCTCGCGCATCCTCGGCGAAAGTGCACGCGCAGCGTGCGTAACTCAGCTGCGTTCGCGAGAGCCCGCGAAACCTGCGCCGAATGTGTTTATTAGACAGTGAGTCGTCGCTAACTATCGATAATGTTTACAAATAGGGAATCGTTTATCAGAACGAAGCTCGAAGCCTTTCTGATTTAAAAAACCAAATAGTGTGTGAATTTGACAAAGTGACACTGCAGTGCTAAATAAAGCCCATGAAAATACTTACGTTAAAACGTGCTAGACTCTGCCTGGAGAAAAATGGTATGCATTTTGATCACTTATTACACAGATTAGAGCTTTAATTAATGTACATAAGTTTATTCAATCTTTTTAAATACGCCGAAGTGCAAAATGCTTCTTCTTTCTATCTATTTTTGCATTCACTTAAAAGTATTATGTTAAATTTTCTCATATTAAATCTCTCAAACCTTTTGCAATTTGCCGGTTCTAAGCCTGTAAAAGTATGAAGAAAAGATTGTACGTAACTTGTGTAGGTAACTTTTTTTATTGCCTGTAGGTATGCATAACTACTGAACTCAAAGTGTGACCTTGCAACCTCATATCATTAACATCGTAAACATCTTGTGGTACTACGTCTTCGTAGTATTATTAAACGTAATCAATAAAGTGCCACGTCATAGTATCGTATTGTGTATTGTGTATATATATAGGGCATTCATCAATAACGACTATTCGTGAAACAAATGAAGGTGCCATATCTTTACTTTTTTCTACTGAGCGATACTAAAATAAAAATGCAGGTTATTCGTATTATATCAAAGTACGTAATATTTAAATTTGGCAAGGGCCTACAAAACAACCCTGTATAATTAACCCATTAACGGCTAGCGATGCCATATTGCACCACTACATAGGTAGTTCAAATATTCGCGCCTTTCTCGGTAAAATCATGTGATTTGAATTAACCAATCATAGAATAGTTTACTAGAGAGACGAAGCCGCGGATTGGTTGGTTTTTATCCAATTACAGCCCGATTTGGATGCATGATCGTCGAGTGAAGTTTATTGTCAAAAAATTTGCGCCAAAACATGGATACCATTTTCAAGTAAGTAAAGTTTTTATAATTTTCGATAATATTATGTGCTATAATTGGTTTTGATTTGTTCGTATGAAAGTATATAACAAGGAAACAGTTGAATACAGTGTTGTTTTGTTTTCATTTTGTTATTATGAAGTGATAAATGCTATAGATGCAATTTGGCATCTCTAGCCGAATACGATAACACTTTTTGTTGAAATTCTGTAAATGGTTTATTTGCATGTATTATTTTTATTTTCCGAGTTCCGCACCCAAAAGATAAGCGTGGTGGTTAAGCAAATGGATGGGTGATCATTTTTAGGGTTCCGAACCTGAAGAGTAAAATTGTGATGTTATTATTACTAGTAAAGTCTAACTAATACTACGAATACTAACTGTATGCCTGTATACCTTTCTGTTCCGCTGTATGAATGCCTGTCTGTCTATCTGTGTGTAAGTACGAATGTCTGTCGGTCCGTCCGTTAGTTTGTCACCTGGCAATTTTTTATTACATATTATTACATAAGGTTATTTTTCCATTACAGAAATTGTACCCTGCACGAAGTGGAACTGATCCTATGGATCAGAACATCAACACTTACCGTATTGGAATAAGAGGAAAGAAGTGGTGGTGGTCGATTTTTACTTATTTGATCGATGTAACCGTCTGCAGTGCTTGGGTAGTATATAAGCAAGCTGGAAATTGTATTCCTCAGCTAGATTTCAGGCGACATCTTGTACAGACTTATCTCAAAAAATATCGAAACATCCCTTTGTCTGCTGGCCGACCCGCGATGTCAAAATTTTACGTGAGTTCCAATCGAGTACCAGACAGTATTCGTTATGACGGAGTTGCTCATTATTTGATACCTAATGCTGAAGGCAAGCGTCGAAGATGTGCATTTGGGCCATGCAAAAGTCAAACCCGATCTGAGTGTTCCAAGTGCGGTGTAGGTCTGTGCTTAGAGTGCAATTACCCCTTCCATAACTAATTTTATCGCTACTTCTTATCTATGATTTTATACTACTTTATAATAAAAAGTTTCCTACTGCATTTGTGTTTCAATTACCTAATTACCGAAATAAATTAATTTTTAAGATAATAACTTTATAAGTGCCAGACATATCAAATTCATTAGTAAGCATATATTAAAAAAAGACACCATATTAGGCTAGCGGTGCGATATGGCATCACTCAATATTTCAAAAAGTATATAATATATTTATATTTTTTCGATGAATTTATGTAATGCTGACCTATACTAACAATATATTAAAATTTCATCAAAATCAGAAGAGGTCATAAAATCTGGGCGATAATGGGTTAAAAGGGGAAGTCATTTTTTATGCATCAACTAGCCTACTACTGTGTAACTACTGTGTTTTGCATCGTCATATTTTATATTATTTTGTTATTGTACATCAGGTGAGATTGAGGTCAAACGCGGACGCCAAAGAAAGAAGAATGTATGGTTTAAAAATCGAACACCGTTTTTTATATTTAATCAAAAATATGAATTCCCAGTCATTTTAGAAGCTTCATGTACCTTCGTCAAATGTAAGGAATGTGTAGTAATAGTGTATTGCAGAAAGGACAATACAGTTGTATAAGAAAAAAGAATTTGACACTATTGGACAAAATCAATACCGATTTAAAATCACAATTACCATCCAGACTGATATGAAGCAGACGAACTTACAATAACAACAATTCCAGATCTCTACGAAGGTGCAATAGAAACTCGATACACAGACATAAGTTACCAAACCCCGAGAACTCAGCCGACGCCAGACCCGAACACTTGTACGAACTTAGCAATGGCGCAGAAAAATATGACATTGTCTTGTCTGATCACGGAGGGAGTCGGGAAATTGGCGCTGCGGCTGAGAGAATATTTCGGGCCGTATTTACTGAGGACTCTGTGTCTTTTGTTGGAAAGAGTTGGTGAGTGTTTGATATTTGAGTGTAGAAAAGGTGGACGATATCGTTGGTACTTAATATAATCATAGACGAATAAAACTTTCGAGAACCACAAACTAGAAATAAATGTATAAATAACTCATAATATTGTACCTTCCCATCCGGCCGAGCTAAGCTAAACTCGTTGGACTCGATTTTTTTATCGTTTTGTCTCGTGGATATTTACTAAATAAATAAAAAAAAAATCAAGTTATAGAGTTAGGGAAAATTGATTTATCAGTTGAATATAAATTAGGTTTGATTTCATGGTAACACTAGTTCGGAAAGCGTTTTAATGTATTTCGCATCCCAATTTCTGTTAGAATATATTTTGCGTGTCAACTCAACACGCTTTAAATTTAGTGAAAGTGAATTTTTGTGCCGGGCCTAGCGACGATTTTGTCTTAGCAGAAAGAGTAATGTAAGAATGGAATTACAGTTGATAAAGTAATGAGATAGAAGATATAAGATAGGCTCTAAAACTCCAATAATATTTTCCAGGCAGTAAATACGAGTTACTCCACCTTTCTGGTTTGAAAGCTATCAACGACGTAGCAGAGTCGTGTTCGCACGCAAGCGTCGCGGAACTCATATGCTGTAATGCGGATTATTTTACACATCAGATCACAGTGCGCCTTAAAAAGGTTAGTCTGCTACAATATAGGTTAAATACTCCTACAGGTTACTTCTATTTTGGATATCTATTATGCCAATAGATATTAACAAATCCACTTTCTATCTGATGGAATGGATGCTGCTTTTTCATATCATAAAAAATAAAGTAAATTAAAATAGAAAATATAAACACTGGGTTCAATTCCATATTGAATGCTGTAATTTTAAGTGAGATTCCAAAAGCAGTCTTTCTTTGATTTCTCAAAATAATAAATAAAGACGCTGGGTTTTCCTCAGTTGAGGTATGAAAAAATTATAACCATTCTGATTAGATAGTAAAATCTCATCACAGAAATTATTGTGGTACCCACTCCACTCCATAGTTACCATAAAATATGTATTAAATATTGTATAGCGTAAATTCTTAATGTCCAGAAACAGAATATCCATTTAATTTTCTAAATACACTTTAAACAAAGTTTTTTATAGTGGTTTTTTAAAAATTAATATTGCATGAATGTTTCAGGCCTGGGACACTGAATCAGCATTGCACATTCTGTCCGTAGTCATGGAATACAGTGACAGAAATATACTGGATTGCTTAATTGGGATCGTTGAAAACGTAAGTTCTGAAATTAATCATTTACTTAAAACTACGAAATAAAACAATCAATCTTTGGATAAAATATGTTTGTGTATATAAAGTTCTGTTACCTTTTAAAGGGTCTCTCAGGTAAAACCAATGAAATCACTTTTGACACTTAAGTAGTTTATTAACACAAGTCCACAAACAATAGTTCACTCCACAGAAGGTCACGACAGTCACAAACAATAAGTCACACAGCTGCAATGAAATAAACATTCAATATTCGACTACGGATCGCTTACTTGGCGTAGTAACAAGACCCCGGTAAGATTCGGACTGGTTCGCGATCTATCTACGTCACGCCGGCTAAGCGCCCGCGCTGCCCTTTTGGAAGCCTCGCTATGGCGAGTACACCCGAACATAGCCGAGGGATGTTTACGTAAAACTATAACGCGGCACGTTAATAAATTTTTAGTCAAATATTAGTAAATCATATTTAGTCCAATATGTGTAAATAGAGTTTAATTGAACTATGAAAATGGAATTATTCACTCACGTTAGCTACAATGCACAACAGTCTATTTCAAATCAATGTAGGAACTGTTTTTTTCCGAATCCCCAGGAAATGGGGGACCTTGTTGGAAAGTATTATACAGGGGGGTGTTAAAAAAATTACTTTTGAGTAAAATATCACAAATAGAACTAGTCTTCCCATTCGACTATAAAACACCGTTTTTTATTTGGTCTTACAGTTTTTCCATAAAAATTCCTAAACATTTAAAGGAAAGCGCGCTTGCGATCTTTCACCTATCCTGTTAACGCGCGCGCCAATTCATCAGCTTGGAGGTAGGTATTTACATAATAGACAAAAATAAACTTGGTCATCAAAGTAGGTACTTATTTGCATACACTCGTACACGTTCGTCTCGATTCCAATCTTCCTTCCTACTTATTATTTCTAGTTGGCACTGTTTTTATCGTAAATATATATTTTCATTAGTGTGTGATTTTATCTCGATTCCCCGAAATAAACTCCACTATGAACAATTATTGTGATAAAGTTTAATGAATTTAGGGATATTAAGAATAACTTTTTGTTTCGCGCTACCGACTATTGGCTGCTGTTAAAAAGTCGCGAGCACGCGTTTTCCTATAGTTCTAAGAATTTTTTTATGGAAAACTATAATTCCAAATAAAAAACGGTTTCTTGTAATCGGTTGAGAAAGACTAGACCTATCTGGGATATTTTTCTCTCAAGTACTTTTTGAACAGCCTGTATATAGGAAGATGCTATGTAAACACTGATCGCGCGATTTAGGGATATTCGTCACATTGTCATCGCCATGTATTGTTAAATGTAGCTTGTTAGTCATACCAATAAAATCTCATAAAAAAGAAATCTTGATTTACTAAGTTGGTTTATGTTCTTTATACAATTTCTTCAAAAACTTTCAGGTCCTCATCCAAAGCTGTGATAAATACCATCAAAAAGATTTATACGCGTTTCTCAAAGTTTTTTTAACATTTATCGAGTGCGTACACAAATGGTTCCTGCCAATATGCCATACAGAAACTACTAGTGACATAGAAGAGGGTAGTGAAAACATGTTCCACAGTGTCATAGACTATGCTAAGAATATAGAAGAATCTGAAAGATTATTAAGTACAGAAGAGTTTGCTAAAGAAAGCGGTATGACCGCTGAAGAGATGTATAATGAGGATAAGAAAAAGAAGGAAGATGAGATTTTAGACTATGATGATGCAGTGGCGGGTAAGAAGTATCATAACTTTATTATGTAAAAAATGTCTAATACCAGAGACTAGTAAAGTAAATAGACCTACAATCCCGAACAAAATTTCGTTTATCGCTATTTGGTACCTGCTAAGATACAAGATGTCGCTAGGTGTTACGAATCATGAAATATAATTAAATAAAAATACTACTGCTAAGTGGTACAATATAAAACTATAGGCGGCGCTATTTTGAATTTTAGTGAGCCAAAATAAACATAGTTTGACGCGTCGCACGGTGGGCTAAAAATAAGCTTTTTTCCTAGAGAATGGGTAAATTTTACGAAATAGTAACCTTACTTAACTCTTACGCCATCCTACGACTATATTGCTTCAGTTGCTAGCGTATTGATGCTTTCTGGATGTTCCGTATTCTTTAAAAAATAAAGCAAAAGAATTGTTATTATTCAATTTGCTTAAAACAAATTGAATAGTCACTTTTAAATAAATACAAAAGAGGACTCTTTAAGGTGTAAAGTTCCGGAACTACCTATCAAATATGCGTTGTGAAAACCATAATGATAACACCATTATTGATCACATATTTGTTCGATTTATAGTTACGAGCGTTAGGAAATCCGAATTATTATGTTTAGAGACCTAAAAAGGTCTCGTGGCAAATTCTTTGCCCCGGTATGAAAAGGTTCAAAATAACGCGTCTATTTAGTACCTATTTCGATTTATAAAAAGGTAGGAAGGTAACAATCTCTGCATCGATAGACTCTGTGCATCTAACTTTGCAACTGTAGGATCTTTGTGGAAGTAGGTACAGTTTATTAGCTAGTACAAACTATTTGTACCTATAATAGTAATAAATAAAATGTTAATAAATAATACGTTATGTCATTTATTTATTTATTTGGTACAACAACAAATTATTGTTATCTTATAACTATTATATGTATGCTTAAATTAAGATATAGCATAACAATAATTCAATAAAAGTTGTACACAAATTTGACATAATATAGTAGGTTATAAGGTTACATTGACTAAAAAAGAGAAAAGAATTTAACTCGAATAAACTCAAACAATGTTACTAAAATTTTACATCTACACTACTTATATATTAATAATGAACACAATATGTTAAAAAAGAATAATAATAATAACTTTTACAAAAGATCACTTTACGTTTTGCAAGGCACTAACTATCGATTTTTTGTAGACTGAAATCGATTGGTTAAATATGTCTACATTTTCTGGCAATTCATTATATTGTTTACACATCCTATTTAAAGGGTTACTATATGATACATTGTTGTTTGTCAAGTGTAAATGAAAAAGCTGTGGTCGCCGAACTGTTCGCCCAGGTATTTTAAAACTTATATTTTGTAAGAGATTTCCATAAATGTGACCGTTGACTATCTTGTAAAGAACAACACAGGAATCAACACTTCGCCGCAATGCAAGAGTGTTACAATTAAAATAGCTTAGGTGGTCCTCATAGCAAGTTAAGGTGTTTTTTTTGCCTATCTTTTTGACAAGGTGTCTTAACAGTTTCCTTTGCACAGCCTCAATGCGATCGGCATGAACTGCATAAATAGGTGACCATATTGAAGAACAGTATTCAAGAATGGAACGAACCAGTGATTGATACAGCAAAATAAGGGTGGATGGTTTCTTAAATGGTACTGTCGTTCGTAATATGAATCCCAACATACGATGTGCTTTTGTAACAATCGAATCGTAATGGCTGCGAAAAGAAAGTTTGCAATCAAAAACTACCCCTAAATCATTAATTTCAGAGACTTTACCTAGTATATTTCCTCTTATGTTGTATGGATATAATATGAGATTTTTATTTTTGCTGAACGAAATAACATGACATTCATGCCTTGTTCAGCGCCATCTATTAAAAGAATATTGTTTCTTTTGTATAGGTACTATTTTTATACGCCATCTGCCAAAAAACATATGAAACTGATCCATTTTTGTGGAAATTCCATGTAAAATAAAATCGTTGAATCTTATTTTATGCGTAAAATTTTATATTCTAAAAAATACCTCAACATATTTGTTGATTTTAAAAAAAGTTTAATTATGATTTCATGGTAAGATAACATGGCCTGTAAGAGAGTTACCAGGCTATCTGCCAGCGCCATCTACAAATAGCACGCGATTTGGAGCTTTTTTCGTGACACGATTGTTTATATGGGGATTGGTCAGTCTATTTACTTTACTGGTCTCTGCTAATACTATTGTCACTTAAGAATTTACTCACGTGAACTCTTTTTTGGCATTTTTAAGATTTTGGACGGTATTTATTTACTATAATATTTTCACTCAAAATGTTGGTTGTATATTTTGTTAAACTTCTTTTTTAGAATTTACATTATCATCCGTTTTAAAACCGCGTTTTCTTTTGCAGCCGAAAAACCACCATTACCGCAAGAAATCAAAGTTACAGTAACAATTTTAAAGCGATGTATCAATTTTATTTCAACTCGAAAGCGAGAAGATGCTATACTGGTGCTACAAGTTCTGAACCTAGGGCTTCGCTTGCTGAAGCCTTACGAGGATGAGCTACTGCCGCTAGTCCACTTGACCTGGGCTCCGTTAGTGTCTAAGTTTGAGATCGAAGACTATGTAGTGTTGCGAAGGGCGTTGGAATTGCTAGTCACTTTGGCGGAATTGTCCAGAGATTTTATTAGGAGAAGATGTGTTAAGTAAGTATGTGGTTGAGGTTTGATATTTACTATTGAACCAACTGAATAATGACCTTATTTCCTGATAATAAAACTTTAAAACTGGTAAGGTCTGTCGTGGACATTTTAGATACTATACGATTTGTTTAGCACATTCAGTAAATGTCAGTGTCGAATGAAATGATAGCAAGGTCGTCTCCAAGGAAACCTATCTTCAATTGAATTTCAACCTTCTAGCATGTAGACGGTTTGTCAAAATGAGGTTATGGTGGGCCATGACATGATTCAATTGGTTCGATAGTATGTGTGCTAAAGTTCTTTTTATCCCTGGTTTGGCCTCAATCTCAAAAGTGATGATGAAAGATGGATTCTCACTAATTGTAAGCATCACGATAGCCAGATCAAGCGGGCCTACAAAAGAACACAAGAAAAGTCGCAGATCACAAATCTGTCAAATTTCGCCAACCGATTTTGAACTTAATGTCGAGGGAAAAAAGTTCAGATTCAATTACAATTTTGTGACAGGTTTGGAACGCTTGATCTGCTGTCTTCTGTACAATCAAACGTTACCCTTAATTTATTTGATTGTATCAAGTATACCAAAGGCCAAAATAACAGTTATAAACGACTACTTTTTACTGTTTCACGCACGGAAACTTTGTGAATAAGCGTGCTTCACCGAATACGGAATTAGTTTACAAAAAATAATAATAAAAAGCTATATGTGCTACCGGAAAATTCAATTAGTTTAGTCGGCTGCGAGGATTTTCATAAAAAAATCCATTTCCTATTGCTACGTAACCCCTTTTTTGCAATAAAAAGTAGTGTGGACCAATTTTTCCATTAAATTCGGTTTTGTGGGTGTCCAAACTAAATTTCATCCCCTATTTCTACCCCTTAACCCCTTTTTCGTAATCTACCGCCAATATCGTGGTGTTTTGCAAATGGGGAGCCTTTCTCATACTCATAATATCTAGAAGTTTTTCCTGCTCAGACCCATGACAACATGACAAAATTCTGTAGATGTACATTTCCAACCCTGTTATATGCTTTAGGGTGTTACCAAACCAATCGATGACCTCGATCGACGTTGATCAAGTAACCTTGAGTATATTCCATCTGTTTATTTCGAAATGTATCCAGAAGAGGACGTGTTGTTCTTAACCAGTACGATGTAACTCGTTTAATTAAATAGCTCGAGTGTCGTTTACTAATCCACTCCACTATCGATTGACGCCCTCGATCGACGATCGATCGATTGGTCTGATATAAAATATCGATCAACGATCGATCGGTCTGGTTTACATTATTGATCGACGTCGATTTATCCATTCTTTAATCGATCGGCGATCGATCGATTGGTCTGGTATAAAATATCGATCAACGATCGATCGGTCTGGTTTACATTATTGATCGACGTCGATTTATCCATTCTTCAATCGATCGGCGATCGATCGATTGGTCTGGTATAAAATATCGATCAACGATCGATCGGTCTGGTTTACATTATTGATCGACGTCGATTTATCCATTCTTCAATCGATCGGCGATCGATCGATTGGTCTAATAATACCCTCAGAAACCGCAACCTCTCGTATATCAACCTGCTTCTCTGCCTCGCCATGACCAAGATGTCAAAAAAAAATTGGAATAAGAGTTAACAAAATAATTAAATCTATACTTTCACAGGGAGGTGTTACCGAAAATTTACGTAAACCTCCGAAAATCGTCGAAAGCTAGCTACTTGAAGGACGCCGGGTCTGCGTACAGAAACAGCCAGGCTTTCCAATTACAGGTAAGATAATAATACCGGACCGGGGTATTTTGTAGGTTATGTTTCTGTCGGTCAACGACTGTTGGCCAGTCTCAATAACTTAGAAAAAAGTAAAGATAGAAATTTTTACTACCTTGAGCTCTAGTGTCAGATTTGTAACAGATTTGACATAAGATAGCATAGGAAATTATAGATTTACTTTTACTTTTTGGTAATTTATTAAGGCAGGTCGCCCTAAGAGTCCGCCGCTCGCTAAGCCAAACTCGTTGTGGCGCTCGGCAAAAACGTCTTGCTATTTCACTCGGCTTCACACGCAGGTTGACATGTTAGGTAAGACAGACGATATATTCTTACAGAAATGAAAACACAAAATATTTGAAAATGCTTGGACTTGTGTTTGTATCATAAAATTATCTAAATTAAATCCAATAAAATTACTTATTTGAAGAGATGAATAAATTAGGTTTGTATATTATAACGATTGATGATGTAATCCGCTGCCTTATCACGTAACTTCCAAGAGCAAAGCGATGGCAGGTATTGCGCAAGATTTGCTAAAAATTAACTAATTCGTATTACGTTACAGCAAAAACAAAGCCATAACAATCCGACGACTGTGCTGCCTCTATCGTACAATCGATGTACTAAAAGTGCATATATAATCCCTTTGACTTTCATACTTTTCGTGTGTACTTTACTGCGAAATTTTAAAAGCTAACATCTGTTTCACATTTTATTACTTTCTTTTTTACAACCAAATTGTTTATGGCGCATTCTGCGATCCACGAACGATTGAACAGCTATCGCTTACATAATACGATGTAAAGCAATGGATCGCGCGTCCATGGCGTGATGACTGCGCCATTATAGCTGATCGCTAATATTTACGTGATAAGGCACCCGGCCGATTTCGACCACGGCGACTGTCTTCAACTCCGGTTTTGCCGTTGGTGTGCTCGTATGTGGCTTATGTAGCCAATTTTGTTTGTAAAAGCTCTCGCACATTGCAGGCATTAGAGCACACCGTTCACATAATTATAACACATAATAATATAACTTTAATATATTTCTAAATAAATACGAATTATTTATTTATATATGGATTTTTCAATGGCCATAATCAAATAATGTTTTCTTTAAGCATAATGCTGACTAGCAACGAACTTTATCGACAAGATCAAACGATATTATACTTATTTTTGTAGTTTAACAGCAAATAATGACGCTATGAGGATCCTATGTTTGTATTGAAAAAATGACGAAATGAGAACTCTTAAGACGTGAGATTAGAATGTCAGTTAATATAACCAACTTTTTTTATATCAATTCACGTTAAATTGTTGTTATGTAATGCTACGAGTAAGTATGGTGTATACAGGGTGACTGGTGACAAATTTTAGATACTGAAGGAGAGCACTCTGTAATCGATTCTGATCATAATTATGTAATAAAAGTAGGTACTTAATTTTGGGTGCTAATTAAACAGACTTCTTTTAAATAGCATTATTAACCTTTAAAAATCTAAGTTGCCTTCTAAATTACTATGTCACTCACAATCCGTGCCACAAACTACGTCGCATAATATTTTTCATCGCAATGTTAATTAATATATTACTTCGTATAAATTATTATGGTATAATTATAGTATAAATTGCTTCAAGACACATTTTTCGCAATTACAAGTTATTGTCTCGTGGCTAAGTTATGAAAATAGAAGCTTGATCACGTTGCCAAAAAATATATTCTGTAGCTGGACTTATTTTTTCTCCTTAATTTTTCATTAAAATGCCCTATAAATAAATACCTCGTGACCTGGCATGCGGATCGCTGCCAACGCTAGCGTAACCATGCGTTGCGTAATCAATTCTTTAACTTTCGGTTAAGTTTACTCAGTAAATAATTAATATATTTTTTTACGATATTTTTCTATGAATTAAGGTCTTCATAGAGAATCAACTTCCACGCTGGACTGTGAGGGAAAGAAAAACATAGAATGTGCCAGCTGCTTCTCTTCCCGGGCATACTGTAAAAGTCAGATTAAGGGACAGAGGTTTTATCGGCATTTTTGTGGGCGATAGGCTGTCACTGCAATAGTCTCTCTCCATCATTATAATACCTCCTAAGTCAAACGTGACATCAGATGCTCTTATAACCTCTGGTGTTCTACCTACCCCATAAGGGATACAGGCGTGAAGCTATGTATGTATATATGTATTTTTTTCTTCATGTATGATCTCAAACTATCACGTCCTTGAATTTCAAAAGTCACCCTGTATATATTTCAAGAACTCTTTTTAAACTATTCTATAGGTACATTTCAACCGGTGAAACTTTTAACCTGGTGTGAATATAATAAATTTTAACCTCGATACTTGTCTATCAAATGCTTAAAAAAGTCCTTTGAGGGATGCTCTTGTCCAGCAGTATAACATTTCCTGGCTGATGATGATGATGCTATGAAATAGATTTTTTTGTTTTTACGTTAAATTGCTAACGTAGCTACATCTAATGGATAGCTTTGCAGCTAAACCACCCGAGCGAGACCAATTGCTTTACAGAAATTGTAAATCTCAGTTAAAGTGAAGCACTGCAATGTTTTAAAATTTAATTTAAAAAGACAAAAACAATATTTTAAGGAAGAGTACTCGTCCGGCAAACGAGAGGTCCCAGGTTCGAGTCCTGGTCGGGTGATGATTTTACTTAGCATACTTGTTCAGTTATTTAAGAGTAATTAAGCTTTGTTAAATGCAAACATTTTAAAATATTAATATATTATTTTTCAGTTATCTATTAGATTTTTACTTACTAATTTCGTTTTCCAGATAAGCGCCTTGACAGCTCTGCCGCGATTGACAGTAGACCTCGGCTTGGAAGATGAAGAGTTAGAAGAAAGCATGGGTTGTGTCGATGCCTATCTGTCTAATAAACAGCCGAAGCCCTTACAGGTAGGTTTTAAAATGACCGACATTATTAAGCCAAATAACATTACATACCATAAATTTCTGAGGTAGTTCAAGGTGCAGAAGAACCCTATGCCATGGACATTAATTCAAAAATTGGTTGGGGAAATTTGACAAGTTTGGAACGCTTGATCTGCGGCCTTCTGCACACCTACTCTAATTTAGAGATACAGTTCATAAAATCAATCCACTTAACCAGGGGCAGTATTTATTGATTTGATTATTTGTCTTCTATGTCGTTAGATGTTGCAAACTAGTAGAATTGTTTCTCTAATGCAGTGGTTCTCAAACTTTTTAAATGACGGAACCCTTTTGGGAAGCAAAATACTTGATGGAACCCTACCATAAAACAATTGTTTTTATAAGTGTATTTTTTATTAATCAGCATAATAAAAGTACAATGTAACAGTTACAAATTATTATTTACTTCACCACTTGGCTAGGACAATAATAGAAAACATTAAAAAAGAAAAAATCTGACTAGTGGGCGGTATGAAACTGTTTTTTATTTTTCATCAATTGGTTGATATCAGGTTTGATGGAAGAAAGTTGGAGTCTCATATCAGCTTCGGCGTCCAGTCTATTGCGATATTTTGTTTTCGTGGCTGCGTAGGTAGAGAATCCTGTTTCGCACAAGTATGTAGTTGGGAACGGGAGAAGAATATCCAGAGCCATTTGGCCAAGCATTGCATATTCATCTTAGATTCTGCACCAAAAATCATTGAGAGGCGTCGTTTTAAACAGTGACTCCATACTTGTGTCTGATGACATTTCTATAAGAGATTCATATTTCTGAGTCGTTTTCGCAACAACAAACTCACTGAGTAACGTAATGCTTTCTATTTCTTTCTTTCCAATGCAAATGATCCTGAGAGCAGTTATTTTATCATAGGCCTGAAACACTGTTGTCTGTTTACCTTGCAACGATAAATTCAATTCGTTAAGTTTTTGAAAGATATCCGCCATAAAAGACAATCGGAACAACCAAGTTTTATCATACAAACGGTCCTTCAAATTAAAAGAAGTATCTGCTGAAAGAAACATTTGTAACTCGGCTCTAAGTTCAAATAGCCTTGTTAAAGTTTTACCCCGAGACAGCCATCGCACTTCTGTATGGAGCAGCAGTGTTTTATGTTTACTGCCATAATCTTCACACAATAATGAGAACAATCGGGATTGTAGTGGTCGTGATTTGATAAAATTAATTATTTTTACCGCTTCATCCATAACTTTTTTTTTCTAAATTAATTAATGAATTTTTTTTTCTAATTAATTAATTAATTTTTTTTCTAGGGTTCCGCGGAACACACTTAGAGTATAGCTGCTCTAATGATATGCGTGACAGTTCAAAATTGACAATCTCAATAACTTGCTGAAATGAATTTGTTCGATCTTCAATTCGACTCTATTATTTGAAATTATCAAATCAGTTATTTAAAAATGTTTTCAGAATTACGATAACAAGACGGCCACTCATATTCATCGATCAAGTAGTGTCGATCCCTATCGAGTGAACTTTCCGTTTTTGCGTCTGTTGATTTATGATTTTGTATATTTTTTGAATATTTTTTAAAACATAATTTAATTACATTGAATAATAATAATAACAGCTGCTTAATAGTTTCATTTGTAATTTTATAATACACAATTTCATTTACATTTTTTTTATCATCCCAATTTATATTTTATTACTTCTAAGTAAGTATGAGAAATGGAAATGGAAAATGACAATCGTCACCCATATCATTTAAAACAATTCTACTATATGTTGAGTGTTTAACATGTCTATCCAAGAGAAAATTTTTCACTCAACCCTCATAGAAGGACTATAATGGCCAGGAAAATATTAGCAGGCAATTGATTACTTTTATAATGATTTTTTATTTTTACTCTGTTACAGGCCTTAGCGGTATCCTTCTACAGAACAATACTAGTCTACGACGACGGAGCTGCGTGGCATCACCTAAGGAATTTCTGTTCCAATAAAGAAGAGTTAAACCCTCCAAAACTTGAAAATGGTGTAGAATTAGCACAAATAATAGGCACGCCGTATGAATGTCCGAATAAAGAATTTGAATCTAATATAAAATCAATTTTCTGTAGTACAACTGAATAAATTATTTTTTATGAGTATTTTTTTTTATTGTTATATGTATGTCAACAATTTATGTTGTAAAGCTGTAGAATCTACCGCTTTTTCAAGCCCTAGTGCGGTGAAAGCTATGATATGAAGTTGTGAAGCAATGATATGTCGTCCTTAAGCTTGGGTACCAATGACCTCCTTCTGTAAGTGATGTCGTAGAAGAAGGTGGCACGAGAGAGGGAAGGGGAAAGAGATATGCTCACCTTCTCCCTCCCTATAGCGATAGACCGGTTTCGGCTAGTGGGCCAATGAAGTGTAGAATGTTCAAGTACGCCAGACCTGCCAGAGCTACTCGTACTCTTTATTGTATTTGATTATTTTATTGATATGTATATATATATATATATATATATATATATATATATATATATATTGTTATCTATCGCACCCATTTATATATGTACATAATAATATTAATTAATATATTAATCTCATATCCATGTATAACAATATTATAATTTTTATTTATAACAATAATTATCATTCACTTAGCGTAAAGCGTCCGTGAAGTCAATAAGGTGAGGCGTGCACTGAAAATCAGCGCTGAAATTTATTAATAAATTTTCAGCATAATGCTGAGTGCAAGCCTTTTCGGCGTAAAAATTAGTACTGTAAATTATTCTTTGTTTTTATTTTTTCGGCGGAAAAGACCGATTATTATTATTATTAACGGGTAATGCTATATTCAATAACGATTTGCCACCCGATAAAAAAAGGACATGTTAACGTCGAACCCAACACATTTTCTAAAAAACTTATCCTATTGTCTTAGTAATTACACAGATTTTTATTATGAAGGCCGTAAAAGCTAACTTCAGAACTACCGTTCGAGCTTGGTAAAACATTTTTGCAGTGAGTAGCTTCTAGCGAAAGAACTAAGTTGATCTATTTAAAAAAATGCCCAAAAACCTCCTCTGTAAGCGTCAAAATCTCGGATATGCTTCGGCTGCCACGAAAGAAAGGGATAATGTATAAAAAAAATAAGGAAACTGGTTTTATGCCACCAGCTGTAATTAACGGCTTATCCGTTCCCACCGTGCACCCTTGATATATTCCTTAGCTTTACCAGAAACTGAATTAACATACCTACATTTCATTCGATTTCATTTTATGTCTATGTGCAGACAACGAAGTTACTGTTCCACACAAACCATCACGGATACTCGGTCGAATGCGCTGAATCCAAGTATGGCTGACTATGACAAACGCGATCTCGAGCAATTACTCCTTTCTAAAACGTCTTATGAGGGGGATTCTCATAACCTGGACTTAATGGAGACTCGCCACCGAGTATTGTCCATATCATTAGCAACGGTGCTGAAAACAGCAGAATTACCTAATATTTAAAGCGGTGATGCAAAGATAAGATATTCGCCATGTAGTATTGCGCTGGAACCTTATCGCATTACCGCCCGTGGGACGTCAGTCAGTAAAGTTTGCATATATATGATTGGTTAAAGGTACCTACTGATTGTTCGAAGTGTCTGTCGTCGTGATTCTGAGGTCACAGTAATGGCGGCCACATATATGTTTAGGTGCTAATAAACAAATAGTAATCATTCGAAGCCATTTATTACCATCTAAACAATTTTTCAGATCATCTAAGGGCGTCTTGGCACCACACAATTTGCGAGGCTTATATCCAATTTATGCAATCTAACCGTGAAAATAACGTTATCGCTAAATACTTACATATTAATAGATCTGCAGTCCACATCGGTTATTTAAAAAGGTTTATTCGGCTTATTATTAAGTATTTGAATTGTATGAACGTTGTCATTAATACTAGGTGGAGTCTACAAAAATATTTTTAGGTATTAAGCTTGCGTTTGACCTCAATCTCATTCGATGGCAAGTGAAAATGAAGTCAAAAATAACATCCATCCAAGTCCTTGGAATTACCTGCCTGACTCTTCATATAATATGACTGGAAGTGGGAACACATCGCCGCCGCTGCCACGCCAAAATGGGGTCACTCGAGCTAGTAGCCTTTTTCGGACCGCTTATCCAGGGGCGGAAAGGCTGTTCTAAGCCTGCACTACGCGGCTAACATACTATCGAAACCGATTTATAGAAAAATCTTATTACAGTGAGATTATTAATTAAAGAAGCGCGATTTGAGAGCTAACCATAGAACGTACCTAACTTTCACACGTGGTCCGTTTTACTGGATACGTTTTTGTACCGTAAATACGCATACTGAATACTGTGCCGTGTGTGAAGTCGCTCATACAACTCCAAGCGCCATCGATGAAAAAAAGCGTATGTCCAGTAAAACCAATGAGAAAAGAATCTCTATAGTCCAGTCAATAAATGACCCAAAATGAGGTGTAGAGTGCGTGAGCAGGTAACTAAGCGATTCCTTCAGAAACTTGTTCAGGGGGCTTAGGTTGTTAACATACCAAAAGTCCCGACTCCTAGGTGATGAGCGGGGTAAAGGTACGAATTTTGGGTTTTTCGCTTATATCTCGAAAACGGTGCATCGGAGAGAAATATTTTCAATTAATAAAATGAAGTTCCTAAAATTATCTAAAACTTTTATATTATATGTTTTTTTCTAATTCCTAACCGTTTTCGAGCTATACCCTCGGAAAAAGTTGAAATTTACAAAAAAAAACAATTTACGTCAAAATGTTCATAAACATTGCATCATATTGTCTAAACCTATTCATTAACGAAAATTATGAATAGGAAAGAAATTGTAGATTTTTAAATTCCCTTTAAGAATATATATATACATGTGCTGATTAATGTCCAACCCGCCTAAAGTTACAGCTATTTTAAAACTTGTATAGCATTTTAAGTTATCGCGCAAGGATCGGGCATAGCCAATATCTTCTGTCAGCTCATCGATAAAAGTCCACGATGAAAGGGTAGTAGTTGACCCAACATTGCTCTTTCAGCGGATATGTATAAGCAAACGATCAGATGAGGATTTGATGACATATTTTGAGTATGAGTTGGTCCCATTTCCCTTGGCACTGTTCAACGAAAGTGGCATGAGAAAGACAAACAAATCAGTGCTGTACAACTTATTTGAGCCAACCAAGAAAGATATTCTTCTGCCTCAAATGAACATTGTAGTCGATGGAGGATTTCTACTCCACAGAGTTATTTGGCCAAAAGATGTATCGGTTGTGACTATTTGTAATAGTTATATCACCTACGTCGACCACCATTATCTTGGGACTACTCGCACTGTGGTGTTTGATGGGTACGCAAACACAGCCAATAGCACTAAATCACAAGAACAAATGCGTCGTTACAGACTAAAAAGGTCAGCCGACATCAATTTGACATGGAACAATACATGTTAAACTTTTTGTCAAATCCTACCAACAAAACTAACTTCATCTCCTTACTGGAGATAAAGCTGCCGAAGAAAGGGATACATACTCTTCAGGCTACCGATGACGCTGACATCCTAATCGTGAAGACTGCTGTTGAACAATCCACTCACAACTCTGTGGCTGTCGTTGGTGAGGATGTAGACCTTGCTGTCCTGTTGATTGCTTCCACTCCTGCGACCAGAGGTTCTTCTGAAAACTATATTTTGCCGCTGCACCAAGGATTGTGTAATTGGAAAAAGTGGCTGCCGAAAAGCGATGCTCACCTGTTCTGCAGCGTGCATCCACTGTCAAGGGAAGTGCCTGAACAGTGTAACTGTTGACGATGAGGACGATGAAGACGATGTAGAGCCCATTCAGCAAGAGCAACGCGCTACTGAGGAAGAAGATGCCATGGAAGAACAATCATTGCCTGGGCCCTCAAGTTCAAAGAGGATGAAAATTTGATTACTTTTAAAGTCGAGAGTAAAACATTAGGAATATATTGAGAACAATGGGGTTTACAATTATTATTGTATTGGTGTAACGAAACTATCTGTAGAATAAAGTGTGAAAGTCATCATCATTATTTTTTCTACTTTATTTAATAACTTCCATATATTATGTTATAAGATGAACGAACAAAGGTTGTGGGTCAAGAATATGATATACAAACTAATTTTCTGAAAATTGCAAAATGCTATACAAGTTTTAAAATAGCTGTAACTTTAGGCGGGTTGGCATTAATCAGCATATGTATATATATTCTAAAAGGGAATTTAAAAATCTACAACTTCTTTCCTATTCATACTTTTCGTTTATGAATGGGTTTAGACAATATGATGCAATGTTTATGAATATTTTGACGTAAATTGTTTTTTTTTGTAAATTTCAACTTTTTCCGAGGGTATAGCTCGAAAACGGTTAGGAATTAGAAAAAAACATATGATATAAAAGTTTTAGATAATTTTAGGAACTTCATTTTATTAATTGAAAATATTTCTCTCCAATGCACCGTTTTCGAGATATAAGTGAAAAACCCAAAATTCTTACCTTTACCCCCCCCCCTCCTTCCCCCCGCTCATCACCTAGGAGTCGGGACTTTTGGTATGTTAACAACCTAAGCCCCCTGAACAAGTTTCTGAAGGAATCGCTTAGTTACCTGCTCACGCACGCTACACCTCATTCCTTGACTGGACTACTATGAGCACAGACTAAGTAGGGATACTACGTCTATGAGTAAAACGGACCATGTGTGAACGGGCTGTTACTTTGCAAAATTTTTTACTAAACATAAAACAGTGACGTAAAGCATTTACATCATGCTAGTTTGTCTTCCATACAATTGGGAAATTCTGATATAAACTAACGCCACCATACCCTTGGGCTCGGAACTATTACGAGTAGAAAAAATGCGTTCAAATAGCGTTCATAATAGAGCTGCCACTCAAAAAAAGTAACAATTAATAGTAGATTTAATAACACACTATTAAGCTATTCACTTTAATTCAAATAAACCTATTGTAGCTTGCCTAATGAAAAACACGTATTATTACTCACCTAATTATTGAGTAGGTAATATTTGTTTTACTAAATCTTGAATTAGCATATATATGGCTACAATTTTACAGATCAACATGGTCTGAGTTGTCCCTTAGTGTTTTTTAATATTTTTTTCATCAACTTTGGTGTTTTTTCATATGTTTCCTGTAACAACTTTTTGTGAGCAAATAAAAAAAACATACCTACATTTCATTCGATTTCATTTTATGTCTATGTGCAGACAACGAAGTTACTGTTCCACACAAACCATCACGGATACTCGGTCGAATGCGCTGAATCCAAGTATGGCTGACTATGACAAACGCGATCTCGAGCAATTACTCCTTTCTAAAACGTCTTATGAGGGGGATTCTCATAACCTGGACTTAATGGAGACTCGCCACCGAGTATTGTCCATATCATTAGCAACGGTGCTGAAAACAGCAGAATTACCTAATATTTAAAGCGGTGATGCAAAGATAAGATATTCGCCATGTAGTATTGCGCTGGAACCTTATCGCATTACCGCCCGTGGGACGTCAGTCAGTAAAGTTTGCATATATATGATTGGTTAAAGGTACCTACTGATTGTTCGAAGTGTCTGTCGTCGTGATTCTGAGGTCACAGTAATGGCGGCCACATATATGTTTAGGTGCTAATAAACAAATAGTAATCATTCGAAGCCATTTATTACCATCTAAACAATTTTTCAGATCATCTAAGGGCGTCTTGGCACCACACAATTTGCGAGGGTTATATCCAATTTATGCAATCTAACCGTGAAAATAACGTTATCGCTAAATACTTACATATTAATAGATCTGCAGTCCACATCGGTTATTTAAAAAGGTTTATTCGGCTTATTATTAAGTATTTGAATTGTATGAACGTTGTCATTAATACTAGGTGGAGTCTACAAAAATATTTTTAGGTATTAAGCTTGCGTTTGACCTCAATCTCATTCGATGGCAAGTGAAAATGAAGTCAAAAATAACATCCATCCAAGTCCTTGGAATTACCTGCCTGACTCTTCATATAATATGACTGGAAGTGGGAACACATCGCCGCCGCTGCCACGCCAAAATGGGGTCACTCGAGCTAGTAGCCTTTTTCGGACCGCTTATCCAGGGGCGGAAAGGCTGTTCTAAGCCTGCACTACGCGGCTAACATACTATCGAAACCGATTTATAGAAAAATCTTATTACAGTGAGATTATTAATTAAAGAAGCGCGATTTGAGAGCTAACCATAGAACGTACCTAACTTTCACACGTGGTCCGTTTTACTGGATACGTTTTTGTACCGTAAATACGCATACTGAATACTGTGCCGTGTGTGAAGTCGCTCATACAACTCCAAGCGCCATCGATGAAAAAAAGCGTATGTCCAGTAAAACCAATGAGAAAAGAATCTCTATAGTCCAGTCAATAAATGACCCAAAATGAGGTGTAGAGTGCGTGAGCAGGTAACTAAGCGATTCCTTCAGAAACTTGTTCAGGGGGCTTAGGTTGTTAACATACCAAAAGTCCCGACTCCTAGGTGATGAGCGGGGTAAAGGTACGAATTTTGGGTTTTTCGCTTATATCTCGAAAACGGTGCATCGGAGAGAAATATTTTCAATTAATAAAATGAAGTTCCTAAAATTATCTAAAACTTTTATATTATATGTTTTTTTCTAATTCCTAACCGTTTTCGAGCTATACCCTCGGAAAAAGTTGAAATTTACAAAAAAAAACAATTTACGTCAAAATGTTCATAAACATTGCATCATATTGTCTAAACCTATTCATTAACGAAAATTATGAATAGGAAAGAAATTGTAGATTTTTAAATTCCCTTTAAGAATATATATACATGTGCTGATTAATGTCCAACCCGCCTAAAGTTACAGCTATTTTAAAACTTGTATAGCATTTTAAGTTATCGCGCAAGGATCGGGCATAGCCAATATCTTCTGTCAGCTCATCGATAAAAGTCCACGATGAAAGGGTAGTAGTTGACCCAACATTGCTCTTTCAGCGGATATGTATAAGCAAACGATCAGATGAGGATTTGATGACATATTTTGAGTATGAGTTGGTCCCATTTCCCTTGGCACTGTTCAACGAAAGTGGCATGAGAAAGACAAACAAATCAGTGCTGTACAACTTATTTGAGCCAACCAAGAAAGATATTCTTCTGCCTCAAATGAACATTGTAGTCGATGGAGGATTTCTACTCCACAGAGTTATTTGGCCAAAAGATGTATCGGTTGTGACTATTTGTAATAGTTATATCACCTACGTCGACCACCATTATCTTGGGACTACTCGCACTGTGGTGTTTGATGGGTACGCAAACACAGCCAATAGCACTAAATCACAAGAACAAATGCGTCGTTACAGACTAAAAAGGTCAGCCGACATCAATTTGACATGGAACAATACCTGTTAAACTTTTTGTCAAATCCTACCAACAAAACTAACTTCATCTCCTTACTGGAGATAAAGCTGCAGAAGAAAGGGATACATACTCTTCAGGCTACCGATGACGCTGACATCCTAATCGTGAAGACTGCTGTTGAACAATCCACTCACAACTCTGTGGCTGTCGTTGGTGAGGATGTAGACCTTGCTGTCCTGTTGATTGCTTCCACTCCTGCGACCAGAGGTTCTTCTGAAAACTATATTTTGCCGCTGCACCAAGGATTGTGTAATTGGAAAAAGTGGCTGCCGAAAAGCGATGCTCACCTGTTCTGCAGCGTGCATCCACTGTCAAGGGAAGTGCCTGAACAGTGTAACTGTTGACGATGAGGACGATGAAGACGATGTAGAGCCCATTCAGCAAGAGCAACGCGCTACTGAGGAAGAAGATGCCATGGAAGAACAATCATTGCCTGGGCCCTCAAGTTCAAAGAGGATGAAAATTTGATTACTTTTAAAGTCGAGAGTAAAACATTAGGAATATATTGAGAACAATGGGGTTTACAATTATTATTGTATTGGTGTAACGAAACTATCTGTAGAATAAAGTGTGAAAGTCATCATCATTATTTTTTCTACTTTATTTAGTAACTTCCATATATTATGTTATAAGATGAACGAACAAAGGTTGTGGGTCAAGAATATGATATACAAACTAATTTTCTGAAAATTGCAAAATGCTATACAAGTTTTAAAATAGCTGTAACTTTAGGCGGGTTGGCATTAATCAGCATATGTATATATATTCTAAAAGGGAATTTAAAAATCTACAACTTCTTTCCTATTCATACTTTTCGTTTATGAATGGGTTTAGACAATATGATGCAATGTTTATGAATATTTTGACGTAAATTGTTTTTTTTTGTAAATTTCAACTTTTTCCGAGGGTATAGCTCGAAAACGGTTAGGAATTAGAAAAAAACATATGATATAAAAGTTTTAGATAATTTTAGGAACTTCATTTTATTAATTGAAAATATTTCTCTCCAATGCACCGTTTTCGAGATATAAGTGAAAAACCCAAAATTCGTACCTTTACCCCCCCCCCTCCTTCCCCCCGCTCATCACCTAGGAGTCGGGACTTTTGGTATGTTAACAACCTAAGCCCCCTGAACAAGTTTCTGAAGGAATCGCTTAGTTACCTGCTCACGCACGCTACACCTCATTCCTTGACTGGACTACTATGAGCACAGACTAAGTAGGGATACTACGTCTATGAGTAAAACGGACCATGTGTGAACGGGCTGTTACTTTGCAAAATTTTTTACTAAACATAAAACAGTGACGTAAAGCATTTACATCATGCTAGTTTGTCTTCCATACAATTGGGAAATTCTGATATAAACTAACGCCACCATACCCTTGGGCTCGGAACTATTACGAGTAGAAAAAATGCGTTCAAATAGCGTTCATAATAGAGCTGCCACTCAAAAAAAGTAACAATTAATAGTAGATTTAATAACACACTATTAAGCTATTCACTTTAATTCAAATAAACCTATTGTAGCTTGCCTAATGAAAAACACGTATTATTACTCACCTAATTATTGAGTAGGTAATATTTGTTTTACTAAATCTTGAATTAGCATATATATGGCTACAATTTTACAGATCAACATGGTCTGAGTTGTCCCTTAGTGTTTTTTAATATTTTTTTCATCAACTTTGGTGTTTTTTCATATGTTTCCTGTAACAACTTTTTGTGAGCAAATAAAAAAAAAACTACTAAACTGAATGAGTATCAATAGCTGGGAGGAATATTTTTTTAAATCCTGGCAACACAAATTTTGTGTTGTACGTACTATGCGATTCAAAGACGTTGTATCACTAAGAATCCGTTGGTTTTCAGTGAAATACGTTTGCGTTTTCAACTTTTTACCAATTTAGACTTTTTGTTGTTCGAGGATAAATTTATTCTTAAGTTCGAGGATTATTTCCATTTAGGCTGAAGTTCTGCAAGTAGTTCTAAAACTTTCTTCAATATTTTAGATGAAGCATCTCCCGCCCGCACCCTTTCCCCGCTTTTTAGTTCCGGTCCCGGGGTCTAGTTGGCGCCCTAGTGCAAAATCGGCGAGACGGCCATCTATACTTTAGTACTTATTTTCATCTATGATTTACATCCTACAAACAATTAGAAAAGTTGTTGATTGAATGTAGTGTTGCTACTTTATAATCGTCACTGAGGTGGACACAAATAGATTTAAATTTAGAAATCATCGCTTAAAATAAATAAAAAAATGAATAAAATGCTCTCATATTGTGCCGCCAGATCTATCGAATGGGGAGTTTTCTGACAGCTCATAAAAATAAGTTCAAAAAACCTCTATAGATGGCACTTTTAAAAAGCCGAAGGCGTTAAGTCTGTATACATGCTGTATACTATAATGAAGGTAAGTGGTATCTACCATCTATGGTTATTTATACGTTAAATTTCTGATACAGACGTCAATTAATTTATTTTACTTTTGAAAACGCAGTGTGGAATAAATTCTTCGCCTTCGCCTTTTGTAAAGCGCCATCTATTGTACCAATTTTGTACAGTTTTGTTTTTTTAATCAGCTGTCAGAATACCTCTCATTGGCTTAAATCGGTTTTCATCTGACAACACAACATAAAGACATTTTATACCTGTTGTTGTTAAGATAGCACAGTTAAGTTTATATTTGGCTTCAACGGTAGCCGAAAAAATAGTAGGTACTTGAAGATCGTCACCGTTTTTTACAACCTTAATTTATTTCTCTCCACTTAAATGCGATCAAAATAGTTGAAATATTTGCTTGGCAAGTTGAAAAGATCATCTATTCTTTGCTTTAGTGCATCGGTTATCATCTTACCCTCTCATAACAACATCTTTAAATTTTATTAGAATTGAGTACCTAATCGAAACTATTTCATTCGTATGAATCAATTTTTTGATAATTTATTTGTAGACGCCTTAAATTAAACCTTAACAGCAAATGTCAAATCGCACTTCATTAATCTTAGTGTATCACTCACACAATAATTACAAAGAATTTTAATTAGTGTTCTTTACAACTGTGCTGTTCCCAATAGTTCAAACCAGGAAACTTCAGTTTGATCTTTTACTAAAATAACATTATTTGTATGTTGTCTTTGTATAAAACAGAATAATTATTTGAAAAAGAATTTTTGTATGAATGCGATTCTTTTAAAAATGCACGCAATGTCTAGTGTCAAAAGTTTCCTGTCGTCTGTCAACTGTCAGTCAGTCACGTCAATCCAATAAAAAATAGGGATGCTGCCGATACAGCTTAGACCTAATTTTTTAGGTTTATTTAAGTTATTAAACAAAATGAACTGGTTTATTGTTTTCTTAAGTTTAATTAATTTATCTATGTGCATTTATGAAGATCAAATTGGCAAATTTGACTGGTAAGCATATATCATAATAATAGGTTATGTCGCTTATACTAATCGCCGTATATCAAGGAGCAATGCATTATTAATTCTTATAATTGCAGGCGTCAAACATATGTGGGCAGGATAAAGTTCTCACAGTTGGACACAGTTTCTATAGCGAAAAAACTAATTGTCGCTACTGAAGAAAATGTATTAGCTGCTTTGAACATAAAAACAGGCAAGCAACCTAAGTTTGTTGATTTATAGATGACTTGATTTTTTTTATCTCATTTGATTAAATAATGTGTGTTTACTTCTTAATTTGAGAGAATATAGTCCAGCCTTTTATTTGATTAGTCAACAATGAACTATTTTAATGTAGATTCCATGTAATTCAACATTCAATAAATAAATGGAATGAATAATTCTATCATTCACTCAACATAATCTAGTCCAAATTAAGTTATGAATGATATGCTTAAGAAAAAGCTAATTGCCAACAGCATTTTATTTCTGTTCTGTTATCTTAGTTCTGTTTACTTAATCTTTATATTTACAGGGGAAGTGGTATGGCGTAATGTATTTGAGACAGCAGCCTCTGGCAATATTCAGCTGTTGCATCTTAGTGATGAGTTAGTCACAGTGTCTGGATCTAATCCATACTTAGTGCGTGGTTGGGATCAAGATTCAGGTAAGTTGAAATTGTTCTGAATATGAAGTGTTATAAATATGTGATTAATAATTGAATATATCTATTTGTGTTTTGTTCACTATATATCATATACAATATATATTTTTGTATACAAAAATTTTGGGAGACAAAGTTTCATTTTCACTGTAATTATTGCTTCTATTTTTATAATGCAAGTATTGAGTTGTACTTACTTGGCTGTCATTTTACAAAATAGTTGTTTTTGAATACCGATAACAATAAAACCTTATAAGCCTAGTGATTGCATACATGTATATGTAATTGTATATATGATTGAACATTTATTGGCCATGTTTAAAACATTAATGAGCATTGAACAACTTTTTAATAATTATAATTCACTCTTTTGTCTTAAATCTTTTTATTTGTATTTTTCTAGGAGTATTACTTTGGGAATGGTCTATGACACTTCAAAACAATGAGTATGCTGATTTCTCCGAGTTTTGGGTTCAAAAAGGGATGTTGGTCCACATGGTTCCAGTTTTTGGTTCGCATATTGAAGTTTCAATGTACAGTCTAGCCACAGGCCACAACAGAGGTACCACATCTAAACTACCAGCAGTTTGGACTAATGAGGGGTATGTTATTCATATAATTAAAGTTAAAACATTATGATAATTTTACATCAATTGTAGCAAAGTTCCCAATAAAAAATAGACAGATTGTAAATTCATTTAATTCAGTCAACTCTATTCTTCAATGAAAATTATTATGAAAACAAATGTTGATGGAACTTCATTGAACTCATGATATCAATATTTTTATGCAGGAGAGGTCATAAGACCTAAAGTGCTTGGAACGTTACTCTGTTACCCTTTTTTTGCCATGCCTGCAGTGAATTTAAGCATACTTTAAATTGTATTAAAACTTCTAGTTTACCTCTGTGTAAACCCATTTAAAGCTACCTTAGTAATTAAAATAACCATCAATATTTTTAAGTATTAAGTTTTACAATTCATTATACTAAAGTTAGCACTGGGTCTGTAAAGTCACCGACAAATCAAGTTAAAATGCAAACTATAGGTTAAAAAGTTTTTGTTCAAATTAAAATTCAAACACATGACTATACATACATCTATTGCTTTGCCACATGCCAAAGCTATATACTATTCAGTATTTTATTTGCTTACAATGGAGAAGAAAACGAAAAGCTTTAAATAGATGTCACTTCATACGCTTGACCCATTACAAACCGTCAATCGAAATTGCTTGTTCACTGTTCTTTTTTTGCGGTAAATCTATATGATCATTTGTTGTTCTGTATGAACATGTGGAAAATATGAACCGTAATATGTGCATTTCCATAAAAGTTCAAATCAAGTACATCCACAACTTCCTCATGTGTATATCCTCAGAAAAACTTTGGTATCCATTTTCCATAAAACTTAAGGCAACTCAATGATGTATAAAATTAACTTTTACTATGGTATTTGACAGTTGTTATGAGTTAAGTGTTATTAGCGCCTCTAGTGGAAAAAGTAGGCAGTTTTCTACCATTGATCCAGCAAAATAGAACAACAAAGTTATAAGGATACCAACATAAAACAATTAAAGGCTTATTCATGGTATAGTCCATAATACTATGTATTAAAGTTCGCAAAAATAAGATATTATTAAAAGACATAATTGTTTTCAGATGTGTTCTATCAGCACCTTACTATACTTGCATCTCTGGAACCTCAAGTCAGCAAATCTTAATAACACTAGACGTAACTTCAAATGCAGTTCAGGTCATTAACAAGCCATTATCCAGTTTGATAAGTTTGAATACGGAAGAGAGCATTTTGCGAACGCTGGATGGAAACAGCATCCTGCCTGGGTTCATTGTTGATGATTCTTCGATAATAGCTATCCGGGCGGGTGCTTTTGAAACTATGAATGTGAAGTTATCTGACCCATCAGCCAGTGTTGCTGTGGTGGACAGCAGTTCTGGACCAATGGTGATACAAATTTGGCAAGATGAGCATAAGGTGAGTAAGAATTTAGTTGTGTTTTATTTTTAATTAAGAAAGGTTTTATCTGGGTTTTATTAATGTGTATGAAAAGCTCATAATTTACTGCCACATAATTGGCATAATACATTAGTAGGCATTTTAAAAAAAAATAAGAATTACATATAAAATAAAAAAGTAATGTATGTATGTAAAATAAATAAAAAATAAAAGACGCGATAAATCCGGTTAAAAGGTGTTTTATTTTAAATACATTCTTATCAGTCCTCGCATCAAATAATACCCCAATCAAAAAAACCACTAATTTCTTAAAGAAAATAAACTCATTCAGCCTTTTACTCACTTCTTCTCTCCTTCCAGGGCTTCACAATGCAGTCAAACCTCCTAGCGACGGGTGAAGAGGTTTCCGAAGTCCGCTGTCAGGACCCCAGTCTCGTTATTCCGTCCCCGGAGCTGTCATCTGTCATCTGCACCAAGTCAGCGCGAGAGGCGCACGTGTGCAGGCTGGCGATTGTCAGCGCTGATGATGCGTTACATTTCATGCAACAAGGCGGTGAGTGGAATGAAATATTATTTAGGACTTTATGGTAAGATACTGTATTGTTTCTTTTTTTATTGTGAAGCGGGATGAGATAAGTTTCGTATTAATTTGATATCTCATCCCAGATGATAGATGTATTTGAAGTTATATCTGCAAAGTAGATAAATATCTAGGTTTTAATACTTACTTGAAGAAATATATTTCATTTTATAAAGATGAATATCTAGTTAATCTGACGACCGGCTGGTGTAGCGGTAACATATATTGCCTTCTATGCCAGAGGTCCTGGGTTCGAATCCCGGTGGCGGCGGATATTTATGTGATGAACACAGATATTAGTCGTCAAATCATGGATGTTTATATGTATATTTAAGTTTATTCTAATAAAAATAATATGTATTTATTCAATATGTATGTTTATATATTTCTTAAGTATATCAGTTAACTAGTATCCATAACACAAGTTCTTTAAGAAACTTAATTTGGGCTAGATAATGTTGTGTGAGTGTCAAAAATATTTATTTTAATTTTATTTTATTTTAATCACCAACTTTTCAAACTAACAACAATGAGCATGTTTCCTCAGACTGCTTATTTATTTTCCATTAAAGTATAGAAAATAAATAATTTTAACCAGTGAGCCCCATCTTTTTTAGTCTGTAATAATTAACAGGTTCGTTAATTGTACCAAATTGGAATAAAATTTGAAGAGATATTCAAATTTCGTGAATTCATTTAAATTACATGTGTAAATAATACTTTCCAAAATCTGCTTCATAAATTCATCGCAAGGGTAAAATATATCCCTTTTTGTTATACTTTTTTTCTATTTCGCTTTTAGGTCGAATCCAGTGGACTCGTGAAGAAGCTCTAGCCAACGTGGTCGCCGCTGAGTTCGTCGACCTACCCGTGTCTGAATTAGAGGCGGCCATTGAATCCGAGTTCGATCTCAAAGAAGGTATACCCATTTGTTATGTGTGTATTTGTAAAAAGAATGAACAGAAACTATGAACAGCAAATAGATGATCTAATTATATTTTTGGTAATAATTAAGTACTGAAACTAATTAGATTTCTAGAATGAGGCTTCATCCAAAGCATAGTTCGAAATAACTAGACAAATTAGTAGTTACAAGGTTACGAAACTTACTTTTGACATGAGAGAAAAATTACAATTGTTCATTATTAATTTGAAACATATTTCGATTTCGATATATCTATATCTATACTTAATATATAAAGCTGAAGAGTTTGTTTTTTTGTTTGTTGAAACTACAAGTGGGATTTGAAAAAATCTTTTTGCATTTGATATCCCAACTCTTGAGGAAGGTTATAGGCTATATTTTATCCCGAAATTCCCACGGGATCAAAAGTTACGCGGGTAAAACCGCGCGCGGTGCCTAGTCTTCTATACAATACATAAATACAGTAACAATGGACCTGTCAAGTATTTAGTCGTTTTAAATAAAGAAACTTAATTAAATATTCTTATTATTCGTTTTGAAGACCTTCAGAATGCTAATTGCCTTAACATAGTGTGTATTGTGTTTACACAAACACATATAATTTGATTGCATTGTTTAAATCATGTCTTTGTTAAGCATTTGAGGTATCTTAGAGGTAATATTTGATAAACTTTTAATTTAATCCCCGAAAAAGATTTGATTTTGAAGGATTTATTTATTATAAAGTTGATTAGCAGAAGCTGTAAAAGATTCCACATTACATTAAGATAAACTTGGCAGTGTTTAATCAATTAGACATAATATTTACTAGATAACAAAAACTTTTTTTTTTTTTTTGTTATCTGCTTTTTTTTTTGTTTTAAATACCTGCTTTAAAAAAGAAACACCGTGATTGGTTAAGTTATTTGCGTAAGATGGCCTAGAAGAGTTATCAGCTTACTTGGTTTTAGTATTCAGTCAGTCAACATGTTATTTTAAATTGTGTTGGTATTTTTTATCTCCCTTTAACTCATTTCGTTTTTGTTCCATAGCCGCCAAGATGCATAGTAAGTACAGAGTCGCGGTAAGCTTAGATAGCATGTGCCTGACTGTTTTTGATCCTTTGAAAAGTACTCGCTTGAATGTACAGTTTGAAATAAACTTTCAATGTTTGGACGACCACTTTGGCGATGGGGTAAACATGTCTGCCTTAGACGCCAGTGGTTGCGGGTTCGAATCTCGCATGGAACAAGAAAAAAAAAGGAATCTATTTATGTATTTATATTCTAGGTTCCCCCCTAGTTCGCTACATGGTATCCCATAACACAAGCTATGCTTACTTTGGGGCCATGTAGTTGGTGTGATTTTCTGGGGATTTTATTTATTATTATTTATTTAATGTTTATTATTGATTGCGAAACATGTTTTTTGAAAAAGCAATGGCCCTATGTTGATATAAAAAAAGTTTTAAATAAAAATTTGTGTATTGATATCGGCTTTCTATTATTATTTTTCAACCGACTTCCAAAAAAGGACGAGGGTCTCAATTCGTCTGTATGTTTTTTTTGTGTCTTTGTAACATTATGTTTCAGACAATTATGAATCGATTTTGAAAAGTATTGTTTCATATGATAGAGGATACTTCATAGTTGGTCCCATATAAATTTCATCGAAATCAGTTGAGTACCTACCTACTTAATTGAAAATTTCAAATTTTTGAAAAAATATCTATGATTTCGGAGAATGTTTACGTTGATGACATTATAACTCAACCGACGTGAAGTCGGTTTTTTTAATGCTCTGCATTCGTTGATTAGTACTGGTTATTATTGTGTTTATTACTAATTTTTTTTTATTGGTTATTGAATCTACTTTATTTACACCTGATCGAAGTGACAAGTTCACGAAGAGTTTGAAATGAAAATTTATGGATTTCAAAACAAACAGGCTTTTTTAAAAGCACAAATTTAAATTTCAATATACAGGGTGACTGGTGACTAATTTTCAATACTAATTATGTAATAAAAGTAGGTACTTAATTTTTCACCAGAAATTCCTATGAATAAATAAAGAGACCTTACTATACTTTTCCCGACGCGCTGCCTCAGTCAACACGCACACAGCAATGTTCCCATAATGTGCCACACGCACACCACCACCCACTAAGTATATATTGTATTACGCTAATGTAAACATGCGTGGCGTAATGAATTCTTTAACTTTCAGAGAAGCTTCCTCAGTAAATAATTAATATTTATTTTTTCAATGCATGTATGATCTTAAACTGTCACGTCCTGGAATTTTGAAAGTGACCAGTCACCCTGTATAACAACGTTTGTTATTGCTGATATACCTAGTAAATAAACACGATAATATTTGGTTGAACTAAAGTTTACTATAGGTTTCATACAAACGGGTGTTGCTAGCGGTTCCAGGTCGTTTTGCTGATTATACTATGACTATTTTATTCCATTCTTGTTTAAATACTCTGGTCCCAATTTGTCATGTTCGTATTGTGCATCCATAGCTCATTGCACCTACTATGTAAGCAATTTGGTTGTGGCATGACAGTGGCTCTCACAATTAGCTGTCTTGTGTTTGTTTTTTTCATGTCGCGGTCAATTTGTACTGTACCCATTTGTATTAATTTGATAATTCTGCCGGAAAAAGAGTGCCAAGAGTTTTTTTCCGCCGGCTTTTTTGTCTCTTGGTCTACTGTAATATCTTATTGAACAACTAGTCAAAGCCGAAGTATATGAAGACGTCATCAAGTGTTTTGTGAAATTCCTAAGATGAATAAAACTTTTTGAAGTTTGAACTCGAAATTCAGAGTTATAGGCAAATGCATATGACTATGATATCTGCTTGTGTTGTGTGTCAATAGTGATAGATTGTTTTGATACTTTGTGATGCATTTTCGTTTTTTTTTATTTTAGAAACTTCACTATTTTGATCTCTGTGATGCCTTATTTTTCGATGTTTATTACGTGCACAAACTACCTTCCTTCAAAATAGTTTATGTACAGTCTGCAAAAGAATTTGTATACCACCCAGTCTCTGGCACACATACAATACGTATGCATATTGTATGAGTGCGGGAGACTGGGTGGTATACATAATTCTGTTGCAGACTGTACTTGTGTTATTTGCATTACGCGTGTAGAGTGTGTGATGGATGCTTCCACATCCGTTGTGGATTAAGATGGTGTAGGTTTTTGTTCTTTGCTTTGCATGTATTTTTATGGACAGACGGTGTATGGCATATGGACGTTTTTAACCAAAAGAGTTAAAAACGTTTTTTTTGACATACAAATCGTGGCTATGAAGTTAACATAATAGTATGAGCAAGTTTTGCGTATGATTTATATTAAACTAAATGTGATTTAATGAAAATTACCGTTTTAACATAAGGTCGCTTCTTTCATAAACACAAGCTAAAGATTTACTCAAAAACTACGTTGCTCTGTATGCCAAACACCCTGTATAAGTCCAACATTTTACATTTTAGAGTGCAGAAGTGTAAGACGCAATTCGAGCACTTATGGTATACTGAAATTGTCTGTTAGTGGAAGATCGTGATGAGACGAAATATAATACAAGTTCATAGTTTAAACAATCTTTGGTAATTGAGTATATATTTTTGTATTGGTTTTCGTTTGTTATGAAACCAATACTAAAATAAACACATCTTTAGCAGTAAATTTATGACTGTCAATATTATTTCAATATGCTTTGTTGAATTACATCTATTGATTTATAATTAAAATTCACTTGAGAAACGAGATATTCACTTAGTAATTTTCCAACAATCTTATTAAAACACAAACTTTCCTCGCTTTTCCTTTCAGCTCTCAATATTCGTATGACATTCAAATCAACATTTATAATTTAAAAATTGCACGGAAATGGGCATTGTTCACTTTTTTAACCTATTATTTTTATTATGTTATATTAATCTTTAGCCTATTTTGAGAAAACAATTTGAATAGTTTTATTTTTAACTGTGTCGTTTAATTTATATTGATTTATGAAATTAGTACGTGATGACGTCATCAGTGGCATTACCTTTATAAACATGTGTCAGTCAGTAAAAAAAAACATTAGCTGTGTCTGTGTGCTAAAGTCATGTTATGTCACTGTCACCCAATGGATTGTCAACAGCCAACAAACCATTGAGTTCTATTCTAATAAACCAACATTTCAAACATTGATTCAAATCAAATCTTAACCGTCTTTATTTCCTCTGTTTCTTTTCTTTGTAGTTTGTATAAATAATCTATAATTAAAATAATTAAATTAATTATTCTTAAAATTTTAATTGTTAATTAAACTTAGATCAATCGCAGGGAAAAATAAAGAAGCTGAGTTTGTTACGTTGAGGTTACGTTAAAATATAAACAAAACAAAACAACCACCATAGAGCTATAGAGTTTAGTTTGACTTTTTTTAAACAGCTTTAAGGCATAACACTTGATCGATTTGATGCCTTTGATGACGTCATCAAGGTTAAATAAAGGTCAAATGTATTTTGTTAAAAATCTCTTAAACCCCAGTATTTTTAAATGTTTTAAATCAACTAAATTAATCAGAAACCTTATTCTTCGAAACGGTTTTTCGTATGAAATAAATTAAAAAAAATGAACAATGCCCATTGGCTCGCTCAACATTTTTCCTTACCACATTCAAATCATCATTCACAATTTAAAAATGGAACTCGCGCGATTACTCGCCGGTTCCTTACCAGAATCAAATCAACATTCATTATTTAAAAATGGAACTCTTGCATTCACTCTTAGGTTCGATTCTCTCAGCGTTCACGCGTCGCCTGAGCACGCAATGGCAGCAGCTGATCACGTTAATTCAGAGCCTTCAGGGAGAAAGCGACGAGGACGAAGTGGCCAATCCCTTAGTACGGGATTACTTCAACCTGCATAAGATTATAGTACTGGTTACTGATGTAGGCAAGGTAACATACATATTTGCAGTTTTTTTTTTAATTTTATTTGTTTCAGCAGTAAATGAACACAATAAAAAAAATGCTTTCTATGGGAGTCGATTACTTTCTTACTAATAACATAAACTATAAATAAATAAATATTTCTAATACTCGCACACTATTTTCTAGCACAAGTTAAGTTTCTCAAAGAACTTGTGCTTTGGATACTAGGTAATTAATACACTTAAGAAGTATATAAACGTTTATATTTTTTAATGGAATATAAACTTAAATAAACATATAAACGTACATGACTTGACGACTAATATTTGTGTTTATCACACAAAAATCCGCCGCCGCCGGGATTCGAACACAAGAACTCTGTTCCAGACCAGCCGGTCGTCGAATTTGTTTCATTAAGTCAAAGTCAAAAAATTCATTATTTCGTAGTTATTTAAATACACTTGAAATAAGTCGAACTATTTGATTTAAGTTATGGATACTAGATCTTTAAAGTGAAAGTAAAATGCAGGTGAACTAAGAATAGGACCGTCCAGACGCCATATTGTTCCGAGTTTCATAACAGCTTCATTTGTGATATTGTGTAAGGTGAGCAAAAAACAAACAAAGAAATGGGTACCTACCTCCTTTTTAAAGGTACTGAACCCCCCTGATGGTATGTGAAGATGATGTGTCAGTAAGGGTAACTGATTCACAATATTGAACCGTAAGACTGCAGCGTAAGTATTAAATTCCAGATATTCGGTATCGACAACTTGACGGGGGCTATTCTGTGGCATCGATACGAGTCGTCGCTCGACATTGAGAATGTCGTGATGTTTACTCGCAGGACGGCGAGACACCCGCCGCATAACGCCTATCTCACTATCGTTGGGAAACATGAGGTAAGTTATACTTACTGTATAGTGTTTTTTTTTTGTATTTTGTAATGAGGGTTTTTGATATTTTTTCTGCCAACAGGCGCCACTAGGTAGGCGTGAGGTCCAAACAGCTGTCAGAGTCGTAGGAATTGAACATAAATTATTGAGATTTTATTGCAGTTGGATTTTAAGAATAAATAAACCAAAAATATATAAAAAATAACTTTTCGCGTATGTATTTTGATAGTTCTTTGGATCTGAGAGCTGCCATCTCATTTAGACCGTTTCAGAAAACCCTTATTGACGTGAAAAGCGCAGCTTAAAATGCAGAATAAGATCTTATTGTCTCAATTAAATATTGGAAATTATTAGTCTGTGGGTAAAATCTCTATTATGGTTTTTAATTGATATAGAAACAAGGCTTATTTAGGGGCCACATATGATAATTTAATATACTTAGTTAAAGTGGAGGATTTGTGAAGATTGGTAGCCCTGAAATGTCATTATGAAATGCAATGTTTATAGATATATGTATGGTTCATATCTATTTAAAATAAACATTTTAAAATTAATGTTTTTAAACTATCACGATCACATTTGAATTAACTTTAATTAATTATAATTAGAAACGGGATATTTACCTTGTTTTTTCGTTTAGCTTGAGTTCTGAATATTTCGGCACCGTCGCAAGCGCCATAATCGACACAATACCTAAAGTTGAATGTACACAAGGCCGCAAATCAAGCGTTCCAAATCTGTAAAATTTCCTCAATTTCCTCAATTTTTAACCTAATGTCGCGGACATAGAGTTCCGATCAATAACTTTTTTTGACAGATTTGGAAAGGTTAATACGTGCGTTGATGTACAGAAACATGATAAATAATAAATAAATATTTCTGACACTCACACGACATTATCTAGTCCAAATTAAGTTTCTTAAAGAACTTGTGTTATAGATACTAGTTAACTGATATACTTAAGAAATATATAAACATACATATTGAATAAATACATAGTTTTTATTAGAATAAATTTAAATAAACATATAAACATCCATGACTTGACGACTAATATCTGTGTTCATCACACAAATATCCTCCGCCGCGCCGCCGGGATTCGAACCCAGGACCTCTGGCATAGAAGGCAATGTATATTACCGCTACACCAGCCGGTAATCATGTTCGTCATGAATCTATGATTAAACCCTTTGCTTTAATTTCATGAAACATGACATTAAATCAAAGGCTTTATAATATTTAAGATTATTAAATAAACCATCTTCTCCATACAGGAAACCGGCAACGGGCTAATAATAAGCCTGGACCCGATCCGGGGCACGTTAACAGGCGATCGGGTGTTACACCTCGACGTGCCACTGCTACAAGTGGCGTTGTTACCGCAACCTGACAACGACAAGTTGCACGGATTGCTGCTGCTTGATAAAGATGAGGCTGTGCAAGTGAGTGCTGCTTATTCTACTTCACTTTTTGCCATGGGACTTCCAGACGCAGACAAAACTTCCTATAAACAAAAAGTCAAATCAAAAGCAATTTATTGCGAAAAGTATGGGAATATTTGATGGTAAACATTATAGGATGATCGCATACTTTACTGTATTACAGCACGCAATATTGTTATCTTATGCTTTTATTTACAATGTATTAATATATTATTACTAGGTATTATAATATTATTATATATAATACTCATAACACTCCATGTCATAATTATTTACATTCTTATCTACCTATGTCAAATTTACAGTTTAAAAAAATTATTAATGTCATAAAAAAATTCATTAATTAGCCATTGTCGTAAGACGTATTTAAATTTATTAAGTGGCAGCGTTTTGATATCTTCAAGTAATTTATTAAAAATCGAACAAAACGGCTCGATAGTTCCTTTTTGGTACGAATTGCCAAGGTGTGGAACGATCTGCCTGCGTCTGTTTTTCCTGACCACTACAGTCCTGGTAATTTTAAGTGTCGTGTGAAGAATAGGTTTCTCGTGGATGGACGTGTACCACCATAGTCTCCATGCACACTTTCCTATCATTTAATATATATAAATACACACACACACATTTATTTATCATTATAAGAACAACATATTTAATTAAATATTCTTAAATGGTAGATCAAAATATTTCGATCGATCAATCCAGCCATACATATTATTATGGCTTATTTTGCAAGACGCAATGTCAGACACTTGTGATGGCGGTGTCTTTAGACACCAAGAGGTCGCCATAAAATGTAAAATTTAAGTAAACGCTGTAAAATAAAATGAATGCCTTTTTTAAAATCTGTTTTATTAATAAACAGGCATTAAAAAAAGTAGAAGCTTCCTTGAAATTATCAATTAGATAAAATTTGTATGTTTTAAAGTTTATTTCAATAATTACATAAATTTTTTTATTAAAAAGTTTATTCATCTATTACATTCGCAACGATAAACGCAAGTTCTTAATTTTATTTTATGTGTTTTGATTGACAGAAATATTTTTATAATCAATAAATTCTTGGCATGAGAGAGAACTGACCAAATGGATATTTTACCGAAATCTTTACATTGACAGGTGCTCCCGATATCGGCGGGCCCACTAGTGGAGAACATGTATATTTATGTAGCAGATAAGAACTCCGCTAAAGTGCAAGGATATGCGCTCAAATATAATGGACAGGTAAACGATATATTGATGGTCTTCACCCCTTTTTATGTAATCCTTATAATTTTTTTTATTTGAATATTTTTCTTACGATATGAAAGATAAGGTAAGAAGGTTTTTTATAATTCAAACAAATATAAATATAGCCTTTTCAAATATTTTTCGGAGAGGCTAGAAAGTTTTAATAATTTTTGATTTTGTTTCGACCTCTGCTTCATGATTTTGAAATTCTCCATTCTTTACATAAAAACGTTTAATTAAAGTGTACTTTGTTTCATTAAAATAAAGTCCATTTTACATTACCATAATTTATCTAGTTATTCAATTAGTGATGAGGGTTCAGTGGTTTTAGATTTATCGATATCGATTAAGTAAGCTATGGATATAGTCATATTTCGTTTCAAGACTTTTAACACATAATAAAGGAAGTGTTATGTTAGTACAGGACATTTTTGTTTATGAAAAAGTGCTGATGGCTATGTAGAGTTCTAGTTAGGAATTTAAAAAATATAGTATATGTATATACAGGGTGACTGGTGGGTCACTTTTGTAATTCAAGGACGTGATAGTTTGAGATCATACATGAAGGGAAAAAATATAATAAAAAATAAATATTAAATATTTACTGAGTAAACTTGACCGAAAGTTAAAGAATTGATTACGCGACGCATTGTTACACTAGCGTTAGCAGCGATCTGCGTGACAGGTCACGTGCCGCGATAAACTCAGTTGTATGTAAAGCAAATAGTAACGTAGTAGTATTTATTTATAGGGAATTCATAATTATTTTTTACAAATTATTTGTTTTCCAATTATTTCTGTCCAAAACTCCGGATTTTTATTTGTTGCCTAGGTGATTTTTATGACGCGAAAAAATGCTGCGCTGTATAGCGTCAAGTAAAAATACTTTTATTTCGCGGTTTTTTCTGACAGATTTGGAACGTATGAAATTTCGTTAAAAAACTAGAGCCACCTAGGAAAGCATAGCTGAACTTTTTTGATGATCATTTGAATATTTTAACCTTATGTTTCAACCGGTTTTTACTACTCGCTACTACGTGACTAATGCCATCGCCTGTTTGGCTATGATTGGCCATAACCACGGAGGAAATATATAGAGGAGCTGCCCTATCCGGTTTTTTCTAGGGACTCAAGTGAAGCTTACGCGCGGGGTGCGGGAGGGGTAAGCGGTGGGTTATGGCCAATCATAGCCAGACAGGCGATGGCATTAGTCACCTAGTAGCGAGTAGTAAAAACCGGTTGAAACATAAGGTTAAAATATTCACATGTTCATCAAAAAAGTTCAGCTATACTTTACTAGGTGGCTCTAGTTTTTTAACAAAATTTCATACGTTTCAAATCTGTCAGAAAAAACCGCGAAATAAAAGTATTTCTACTTGACGGCAGATAACGCAACCTTTTTTCGCGGCATAAAAATCACCTAGGCAACAAATAACAATCTGAAATTTTGGACACAAATAATTGGAAAACATACAATTTGTAAAAAATAATTATGAATGAAATTATCTTCGTGGTAAGTTAATTTTATTTGGATTGTCAATGTAATTCCTTTATAAAAGTATAGGAAACAAAATTTTACATCGAGAAACAAATGGAGGATTTAATTTTTTTTAATATCTACGCGTGTACATACTTCACAGAAGTCAGCGACGAACTGACGCCAGAGCCTCTAGCGAGGAATAGCTTGCACTAAAGGCTGTGACGTCAGGACAACCCAAATTGAAGCTGTGCAACTTTGCTTACAGCAGCTCTACTATGTATCTGCTTTGTGGCCATAACCCACCGCTTACCCCTCCCGCACCCCGCGCGTAGGCTTCACTTGAGTCCCTGGAGAAAACTGGATAGGGCAACTCCTCTATATATTTCCCCGTGGTCTAGAGTAAATATTTTGACGCGAAAATTTGACAATGGCATAAATTTATCTATTTTTACTTGGTAATCGATTTTTAGTCTAATGCAAATGAAATAAGATTCTATTTCTAATGTTTTGAAGTAATATAAAAAACGAGGAATCTGATTGGTTGTTTTTTTTAAGGTAACATCAGCGTTAAGCGATCATTACATGAGAATCTGATAACATTCAAAATAAAAACAAAACAAAATGTTGCCTGTTTTACTCATTGTAATTAAAAATATTCGCCTTCAAAGACATGAAAGTGGTGAAATTAAAAAAAATATACCAAAAAAAATATAAAAAAAACTAAGGGGCCAAGGTCAAATAATTTGGGCTAAGTAAGTAGCACATGACCCCACCCATCCACCATTTGCGTATGTTCAACGTTCTGCCGAACACCCTGTATAACCGCTGCTATAGCTGTGACACTAAACGGATCACTTTATACGAAGGGTGGTCGCGAGAAATCCTACCTAAGCTGACCTTAAACGGAGCTAAAAATATATTGCTCTTATAAGGTACAGTAGGCAGCAAATCAAGAGTTCCAAACCTGTCAAAAAGGTTTAATTTAATTTGAACTCTTTGCCCCCGACATTAAGTTAAAAATTAGTTTGGGAAATTTGACTTTATTTTTATTGGTTGGTTAACAGTGTTATAAAACATATTTAATCAACTTCAGTGTAGTGTTTTAATAATAATCATAGTTAAATCGCTTAACCAGATAGTAGAAGCGCAAAGAACATGGTCGCTAAACTTCGGCGGTACAGACAACAACCATCGAATCGCCGTCGCGCTGGGAAAGCCGTCGGAACACACGCAGTCCGCCGGCAAGGTGCTCGGCGATCGCAGTGTACTGTACAAGTACATAAACCCGAACCTAGTGCTGTTTGTTACGGAGGGAACCGATCCGGTGCATAAAGGTTAGTTTCAGGGTTACAAAAAGAGAGTTTCTGTTCGAAACCTTTTTTTTATAATAATAAATGACCCGAATTATCAATGATTTTGAACTATAAAATGTATAAAAATCTGTTTTCGATTTTATAAAATCGATATTTTGATTCTTCAAAAACTTGGATTTTATCTTTATTAGTTTCCATCGCTGTGCAGGTATAATAATACGGTATGTAATAGATAGAACTGCCAAACATTGCCAGTACTGTAAATAAGATGTACCGTAAGATGTTTTAAGGACCTCAATCTCACCTGATAGTAAGCATGGATGAAGTTAAAATTAGGGATGCAACGATACCGATACGATAATCGTATATCGGCGATTATCGTAAACCTTTACGATCATTCACTATCGTAAACATTACGATACGATATTTTTACGATACATTTATTTAAATTTTTTTAAAGGTTGTGTTTCCAAATCGGAATATTATGCTGTGCTAAAATTATGCTGGAATCGATAAAAATATCGAAAAATGACAATAAGCTTAATTAGTGGTGCACAAAAATGTAAAAGTAATAATAAAAATCTATAATAAAATCCCCAGGCAAAAAGTCTAATTTAAGTTTAAGGAAAAAAACATAAAAATGTTGTGTTTTCTGCATAATAATTTGCCAGTAATAAATTAGGACTACAATTAAAACTAATTTATAGTCAGTAAATGTAGCCGTTTAAAATAAAACGTAAGTTAGTGATGAAAATTAATAAATATAACGATCAAATAAAAATGCATAGTTTTTTTAAATACTTTTACTTGACTTAGTCTTACATACATGATACAACAAAGCTTCCAATAAATTCATCAAAATGGTATTAAACAAATATCGTAATGCATTCGTATCGTAATTCGTTATCGTATTTGGCCATTACGATGTATTCGTCATTTGTATTGGTATCGTAATAGCCGTATCGTTGCATCCCTAGATAAAATCAGTGAACACGGGTTAATGATGGAAATGGTTCTTTACAAAAAATGCCGAAACACATCAACGCAGGAGGGGTGACATTTGGCGCAGATTTTATATGAATGGGTACGAGCGAGACAAACCCTACAAAGTCGTCCTACGAACAATCTGAGATCGCTCAGAATAATCGCCTTTTATGATAAGTTTTTTTTTTATTTATTCATTCAAACTTTTCAACCGACTTCCTAAAAAGGAGGAGCTTCTCAATTCGTCTGTATGTTTTTGTGTCTTTGTTACACGATATCTTGGACAAATTATGAATCGATTTTGAAAATTCTTGTTTCATATGATAGAGGATACTTCATAGTGTATTTAGTTGTATTTAGTTTATTATTTCAATTTATTGTTAATTGCTAATGTTAAATGTCTATTGTAAATAATTGTGTGAATTATTTTGATCTGTGGCTGCCTTTTCTTTTGTGCATCTATATGGTTATATTATTTAGTTGTGTATTGATGTGTATGTGCTTCATATATGTTATGTGTTGAATTATCATATATCGCCGATGAAGAGTCAATACATAATAACTGACATTTTGGCCATTTTCGTTTTATTAAATATTTCATTGTTAAATATAGTAATGCAAGTGTTGATTAAGATATTGGATCGATTTCATATTAATTTTCCAAGAAAAATAGTAATTGCAATATATACTAAGTGTTGTTACGTCTTTTATGTTGGCAATATATACTATCTACGACTCATCACGTTCACTCGTGTTCGTTGTAACAGGCGTACTAACTGTTTGCGACCTGTCGATTTGGCGCCATTACAGAGAGAGAGAAAGAGAGGAGTATACAAAATACGAAATGACGACGATGACACGGCCGCTACTTAGTTTCCACTCGACACTTAAAAGTTCCAGGACTGTAGTGGTCTGGAAAAACAGACGCAGGCAGATTGTTCCACACCTTGGCAATCTGTACCAAAAAGGAACTATCGAAGCGTTTTGTTCGACTTCTTGGTAAATCCACTATATAGGGATGGAAGTTCTGTCTGCGCCTAGTAGTCCGGTGGTAAAAAGGGGTGGGTTCAGTTTGGTCAAAAAGAGCACTCGCACACTCACCAAAATGTAGCCGATAAAATACTGTCAACCGGGAAGTTTACGGGCTCTTCGGTCAACAGAGTCCAGCGTTTCGAGCTGGTATTTGGCAGAACCATCCCAAATGTGACTACAGTACTCCATGAACGACCTCACTTTTGATGTGTATAAGTTGAGCAGCCGTTCAGGGCTGAAGCACCGCCGGACCTTCGAGATGATACCCAATTTTTTGGAAGCCGTTTTAGCCATAGACTCAATTTTTTGTCCGAAGTTTAATTTGGACGTTATAGTGACGCCCAAAAGCCCTAGTTGGTCGGTGATGGGAACAGATACATTCTGGAAAGTGGGCGTAAAAGTAAAGGTGCTCTTTTCTGCGGAGAATAGACACTCTTGTGTTTTGGAGGCGTTGAATTTGACCAGGTTAGGTTCGCCCCAATCGGACACATTCCGCAAGGTCGAATCAACGCGCTCAATCATAGACTCTCTCAAAACCTGGATTTCATGGGCGCTCGTTCGCACTTTGGATATATATCTCTCAACAACAGTGCTGTCATCAGCATATCCAATAATGCCTGGTGTTAGGAGGTCATTAATGTGCAGCAAGAATAAAGTTCAGAGAGAACAGATCCCTAAGGTACCCCGGCATTAATTGCCATTAGGTCAGAGGAGTAACCGTCTAAGACTACTCGAATCGACAGTTCCCTCAGAAAATCAGATACCCAGTCGCGGAGCCCGGTCGGTATGCCATATGCTGGAAGCTTGCTTAAAAGACCATCATGCCAGACCCTGTCAAAGGCCTTGGAGATGTCTAATGATACAGCTATTGCTTCACCATGACCCGCCAAGGCCTCACTCCATAAGTGTGTGGCATACACGAGAAGATCGCCAGTCGAGCGTCCACTGCGGAAACCATATTGGCTATCGCTTAGGAGCTCGTTGGTCTCGAGGTATGCCAGGAGTCGATTGTTCAATACACGTTCCATGACTTTGCAAGGAAGGAGTGATTGAAATTGATCGATAGTTTACAGGATCAGCACGACTTCCCTTCTTCGGTACTGGTTGTACGTTAGCCAGCTTCCAGGATTTAGGGACTTTACCAGATTCCAAAGAAAGTCTATAGAGACGCGTCAAAACGGGAGACAACTCAGATGCGCAGCGTTTCATAACCACAGCAGGAATACCATCTGGACCGCTAATCTTATTCTCGTCTAGGTGCAGCAAGCATTTAAGGACCTCCTTTTGGCGAATATGAACGGTACCCATTGTAGGACCGAACCGAGGTAATTGGGGTGGGATTTTTCCTTGGCTATCTAGACGAAAATGTTCCGCAAAGATACTGGCAAATAAATCCGCCTTTTCTTTAGCGGTGTGGGCCAGAGGTGGCAGCGACGGGTGACAAAAGTTCATTTCGACCGACTTGGCGACGGACCAGAAAGCTTTACTTCCCGAGGGGTATGAGGCTATTCTGTCTCCGATACAGCCTATGTGGGCAAAACGAGCTCTTTTGATCACCTTTTTGCAGGACTTGGCGGCAGCATTGTACCTTTTCTTGTGTTCATGCGAATCCACGGCTTTGCTTCTGCGAGCGGTTGCCCAGGCTTTGTACGCTTCTCGCTTACGCTTTTCAGCGGAAACGCATTCAGCACTAAACCATGGGCGACCTTTGGTTTCAAGGGATAGATCAGCGTATTAGACCAGGTCGTAAGGTTGGAGATCCACATGTCGTTGATATTAGGGCTATAAAATATGAAAATATTACAATTGAAATAAAATAAAATTTTGATCAAGACTGGATGCCTTTACCACAGCGGACCAAAAATATGAATGACGAAGTAATCTATAATCGATTACATTCCAATAGACTACCAATAAAAGCCACAAATTTTTTACCATTTACAACAACTAAAAGCAGTTATTCCTAGTGTTTGTCATCCCTATTATGATTCTTTGCCTTTTGAATAAGTATTCCTATCTTGATCAATATTTCATATAACTGATCCGAGTTTTTCTTTGTCTAAGTTTTGACTTGATTATTGTTTTTCCTTGTTTCGTGTACTTTTAAGCGATTAATGTGCCATTTTGATTATAATAAAGTCTTTCATAACGAAATGTCTACTGCAAGTTGATTTACTTTTTTGATCTAATTTACTACCTACCTAAAGAGTTAAAAAAGGTTGTTAATTTTTCTACGTAATTTAAGTTTTACTTTTGTATATTTGCATGTTTAATTTTATTTTTCAAAAGCACCGTTGGTGTTTTTATTCTCTTGATTTTATAATTATGATAAATAACGCAAATTTACTTTGAGATACTGTTACACAGTGCAAATAACTGCTAATTTAAGTGGTTTTATTTAAATATTTATCTTTTATTTCTACTTCACTATTTTTGTAAGTATACCCCTTATTATTTAAATAAAATTTTAGAAAAATGACATTAAAATACAAGCAGCATTTGTGCTATCTTCCTGGTATTTTAATATTTTTGTGTAAATTTAGAAGCAATTTCTTCTATCTGCTCTAGCAATACCGAATATCTTCAAATTCCAACATTATATTTCATTCGAGGAAACAATACCTTCTATCTGCAATTTATTTAAAAACCAGTAATAATTTAATAAAAATTTTAATGTCGTTATACGGTAGTTGGCTTAAATTAACATATTAAAGAATAATATATAAGAGAAGACCTTTGAAACGGACGTGGTACGTTTTTTTCGCCTCCTGAAAAGTTGCGTTTTTGTAGTTATTATTTATTGCATATTCATCGGCGATATGTTAAGTTGTACTATTGGATTTTAATTATCTTAATAAATAAATATTATTATTATTATATAGTTGGTCCCATATAAATTTCATCGAGTCCGGTTGAGTACTTCATTGAAAATTTCAAATTTTTGAAAAAATATGTATGATTTCGTAGAATGTGTACGTTGATGACATAATAACTCAGCCAAAGTTTTGAAGTGAAGTCGGTTTTTTTAATGCTCTGCATTCGTTGATTATTACTGGGTATTATTGTGTTTGCTTACTATTTTTTTTATCAGATATTAAATCTACTTTATTTACTCTGACCTGATCGCAAGTGAACTTACGATGAGTTTAAAATGAATATTTATGGATTTTTTGTCTCCAGAAACGGTAACAAGCTGGCTAGTGGACGGCGTGTCGGGCGCGGTAGAAAACGCGCAAACGCACCGACGCGCGCGCGCGACGTCTCTCGCCGTACACACGGACAATCTGGTCGCTTATCTCTACTGGAATGAGAAGCAACGGCGGACTGAGATAGGTTAGTGCTTGTGGAGATAGAAAGAAAGAAAAATAGTTTATTTGTAAGGAAACAACATAAAAATAGTTATAACAAAACAAATAATACATACATACATACATAACTTCACGCCTGAGTACCTTATGGGGTAGGCAGAACACCAGAGGTTATAAGAGCATCTGATGTCACGTTTGACGAGGTATTATAATGATGGATAGAGACTATTTCAAAGACAGGGGGTCAGCCTATCGCCCACAAAAACGCCAATAAAACCTCTGTCCCTTAACTGACTTTTACAGTATGCCAGGTAAGAGAAGCAGCTTGGACATTCTATGTTTTTCTTTTGCTCGCAGTCCAGCATGGAAGGAAACAAATAATATTAGAAATAAATTACCATTGTAATAAAAACTAAAACACGACCACTAAAAACACGCTCTAAATAGTAGAAAACAAGTAATAGTCTCCGCTGAAGTATTTATGTATTTACGTCAGGTTGATAGAGATATATTTAAAGGGCCGTGATCGTATGCCTTTTTTAATTTAATTTTATTATTAAAATGAATCTGCTTTGCTATAAAGGGTGGCATACGATCACGGCTATCCTTTAAACATAATATCTCTATCAATATGACGTAAATACATAAATATTTCAGATGAAACTATTACTTACTTGTTTTCTACTCTTTAGAGCGTGTTTTTAGTAGTCGGGTTATAGTTTTCGAACTTTTTTTTCTCACTCGTTTTGGAGTTATTGTGTTTACATATTTGAAATGTGCTAACGAAGTTATTTTATTTGATATCCCACACAAAACCGTCAATGAAAATAAAAATTTAATTCTTTACTATATTTAGTATTTTACTTACTTTGGAGTAATATTTTTTACATATTTGAGCTGTGCTTACTAAGCTCTTTCATTTGATACCCCACACGAAACCGTTTAGAAAATATCCCCTAGAGGGCGCTGTAGTCAATTAACCGTAATTTTATGTAGCCTATAACCAGCGGACAATCAAGAGGCTTCCAACGACACCTCAGTTATCCAATTATGATTACTAGTTTAGAAGTTCTGAGGGAACAGATGAACATTCATACCCGCATTCATAGATACACGTCAAAATCATAACGCTCCTTTTTGCTTCGCCGTGGTCGGATAAAAAATATTCAATTTGAAGGGTGACACGGGCTTTGTCACTAATAGGTTTCTGCTCATCAGGCCACGGTTAGTTTGTCAGTTATTGATTTAATCTGGCCGCCATGTTGGACTTAGAGCAAAATAAAAAACATAGAATGTACAGTTGTTTCTCTTCCCGAGCATACTGTAAAAGTCTTTATTTTATAATAAAATTCCAAATTATTTAAGATTAACCCTTCGATAGATTTAAGGATAAGTTTTATGTGAAAAGGTTTACTATAAGATATCCGGATGCAAGAAGATGGAATTCCCTGACTGTAAATTGCTATTGTGTATTTTTTTTTCTTATTTTAAAAGATGATTGCTGTTGAGTTTCTTGCCAGTGGCAAGTTGCCACTTCTTCTCAACAGATCGACTTTCCGAAGTGGTGGTAGATTAAGTTCAATTTGTAAATTGTTTCACTTATTTCAAATGTATTTAAATACTTACGAAATAAAGAATATTTGAATTGAGTTAAGGGGACAGAGGTTTCATTGGTGATTTTGTGGGCGATAGACTGATCCCTGTCACTGCAATAGTCTTTTCTTAATTTGTCAAACGTGACATCCGCAGGGCTAGCATGCAACCATCGATAAATAGTCGAATCGACAAGATAAATATTATTTTGTTATTTTATCCTATTATGTAAGCTAATATGCGCACCATAATAGATAGAATTACTTGATTTGATACCATGATTAAGACCACAGAACCAAATATGTCATAATCTTAATAAATTACATAAGTACACTAAATACCATGTTCTAAGAAAATATCGATAAAAGGCCCGATTTATCGTTGTCGACGGTAGCATGCTAGCCCCGCAGATGGTTTTATAGCCTCTAGTGTTCTGCCTACCTTATAAGGGATACAGACATGAAGTTTGAATATGTATTTTTTTTTTTTTTATAATTGACTAAAGCCGCGTTTGACCTCAATCTCACCTGATGGTAAGTGACGATGAGGTCGAAGATGAAAGCACACGGGTTTAGGAAGGAACTGGCTCTTTATACAATATTGCCGGAACACATTACCGCCGGAGCGGTAACATTTGGCGGCAGACTTTATATAAAGGGTGGTCGCTAGCCAGGCGGACCCAGAAGGGATCCTACCACCAAGCGAAAGTATGTATGTTAATCTAGCACTTTGTTGGTCCTTCCAGCAACAATCGAACTGTACGAGGGCGCGTCTCGCTGGCTGCCGGCGGGCGCGGAGTTCTCGTCGTGGCGGCAGCGCGGCGCCGCGCAGAGAGTTCAACAGACGTACATATTGCGCGCTGTACCCGCCGCCGCCGCGCGCACGCGCACGCATCTACACGTCACCAATACACACGTGCTTGGTGAGTCACTGTACATATATCTTTTTAAGTCTATACTAATACTAGCTGACCCGGCAAACGTTGCTTTGCCATACAAATGAAAAAAAATTGATGTTGCCGATTCTCATAGATACCGGATAAGCACAAAAAATTTCATCAAAATCGGTCAAGCCGTTTCGGAGGATTATGGCAACGAAAACTGTGACACGAGAATTTAATATATTAGATACTTACCAATATATAAAGCTGAAGTTTGTTTTTTGTTTGTTTGAACGCGCTAATCTCAGAAACTACAAGTGGGGTTTGAAAAATTCTTTTTGCATTTGATAGCCCAACTCTTGAGGAAGGTTATAGGTTTGACTCGTAGGATTCCATCGGACGCGGAGTTTTCTTCATGACGACAACGTGTGATAAATTTACATACATAGGGCAGTTCCCGAGGATTGTTCACGTAGTAAGTTATCGGTGACTCTAACCGTCTATCTAAAGTCGTCATTGAGACTTTAAGACGTGTTACCACATAGCTGTTTTTTTTTTAATCCGTCGATAAAATACAATTAAAACGTCATAACTTCATGATAGTTTTTGTACTCAATGCTGCTTTAAATTTAGAATCAAGTGCTATTACAGTGATTTTTATCAAACATGATTCATAAGACGTCCTAAAATCGCATCGGCGCATCTTCCTGGCGACAAAGGAATGCTGCACAAGTACAACAAACGTACATATAGAGGGCAGTTCCCGAGGGCTCTACATGTTGCCAATACGCATATACTGTGAGTGTCTATCTAATTATAGATCTTGGAATATAGGAAGGAACGTGTCGCCGGTTACCAACAAGTAATAAGTTCTCTTCATAGAAATATAAAAGCGGCTACACACGACCCTAAAATCACTGGCAATATCGGGACAGTGGTGGGGAGGACCCTAGATCATATCATAAATCGTCTCGTGTGTAGGCAAATCCTACCCGATTTTTATCGTCCCTAAATCGTTCCGAGCGAGCTCACGATTTAGGGACAATTATCGTCTAGGGAGCGTTGTCAGTACGTGTGTAGCGAAATCAGGATTGATTTCTACGCAGTCTGCGCTTGAGTGCCGCGATGATACGACGACGTGCCTGCGGCTATAATTGTTTATTTCGCGCGAAAACATGGCGAAGGAGAAAGATCGAGAAGCGTGGACCAAAGCTATCGATCTATTCAACGATTTACTATATTTGTGGGATAAAAACATAGAAATTGAGGTCAAACGGCAGAAAATGGAAGAAGTATTAGTACTGGAAGTAAATAAAGTTCGAGAAGGTGATATGGGGTACTAGTACTGGAGAGCTTATGAAGTTTGAGAAGATGTTATTCGAGGAAGTAATTATTGTCATGGAATTAATGTATTTGAAGAAGTTGTTGTGTCACCATATTAAGGAGCTCTTCAAAACACTCAAAATCCATTCATAAAAAGTTTCTAAAATTATCTACTTCTAAATGTCTCATCACGTTCATGTGGCTAAGTTCATGACGTTTCATCAACCAGTTTTTAACCCAGGTCTTCCTGTTTCGTCTCTGGTTAGGTGGCACCGTAGTAAGTGCCAAAACAATGCCTATTTTCTGCTGTTTTGTGAGTGTCGGCGGCATCTCGGAACAACCAGCAGTCTGTTGCACGGTCGGTTTCGTACTGACTGGCAGAGACGTGTGTAGAGTAGTAGCCGATTTCATCCCCACTACCGCTGTCCCGATATCGCCAGTGATTTTAGGGTCGTGTGTAGCCGCTTTAAGGGAACCGCGCAAGAAGTACAACCAATCACATTTTTCTATATTTATCACATTTTTCATTTGTTTAAGTACAACAAACTTACATACTGTACGTACTTAAACTTACATACTATACGTATATGTAAGTTTAAAGCCACGGTGTAGAGCACATGTGACTAAAACAAATATACACAATAAAAATCGTGAAAATGTCGTAACAAAATGAACCTGCTTAAAAAAACCAGCAATGCATCATCTGATAACACTTGATTTCCATCTTTTGTTATGGAAAATCCATCACTAACATTATAAATAATTGTAATTGTTCTCATGAAATTTTTATAGGTAGTACGACTGGCAATACGAGTATTTCGAAGATATTTTTTTATTGATTTTACATTTAGTTCCTGAAAACAGCTACATCAATGGCAGACTGGTCTGCAACCAATGCAACTGTTTTTGATAGTACTTATCTACGTTTGTTATCTACGTTGTCTACGTTACTAAATGAATAAATAAATAGGGAGTTTTGATGTTATTGCAAATATGATCTAAAATTACAAGACAATGGTATGAAAGCTTCTCATCATCATTGTATGAAAATAAAACACAAACAATAATTAAATTTGAATTAAATTTCAGTGGCGCTAACAACGGGAGCTATCCTGGAGCTTCCCTGGTCGCTGCTGGACCCGCGGCGCCCGGTCACCCCGACCCCCGAGCAGCGGGAGGAGGGTTTGATTCCCTACGCGCCCGAACTGCCCGCGCCCGCCGAAGCCGTCATCAACTATAACAAGACGTTGCATCGGATCAACCGGATCTATACGAATCCTTCGGGCTTGGAGTCTACCTCGTTGGTGCTCGCTACTGGACTTGGTAAGGCTTTTCTAACTATATTTTCGAAAAAAATTTCTACGTTTACTAAGTTAAGATTAGGTCGAATATGATAGCATACGGGTTAAGGAAGGAATTGGTGAACGGTATTTGACGGCAAACTTTATAGTGTTAGTACGTAGCTTGCATAGAAACAACGGCATCTATATTAATGGCTGCAAGCCATACTAGGCCGTTTGGTAATGTATCGCAAACTCGTGTTAAATAAATACTATTCGGTACTCTTTAAATCAACCCGCGTGTCACTCAACCGCTGTTTGTATTGTTTTCAGATCTCTTCTACACTCGAGTGGCGCCATCGAAAACTTTTGATCTCCTGAAAGACGATTTCGACTACTACCTTATTACGATAGTGTTAGGGGCGTTAATCCTGGCGACTTACAGCACCAAATACTTCGCTTCTAGGAAAATGCTGAAGATGGCGTGGAAGTGATGTTTGTTATTAATCTAGTGAGAAATGACAGGGGAATCTGGACCTTATTGCTTAGTTACTAAGTATTTAAATCTTTGATGCAGTGTTGAATATTTCAAAATATTCACAGTTCGGTTGTAAGTATTTGAGCATGATATCGATATACAACAAAGGGTTTTCGAAAGCCTTATGTACTAAATATAATGGCAATAAGTTTTATATGAGCTTTATATAAAATTAACACTTATTTCATGTTTGTTTTTATTATTTAAAAATAAATGTTAAATTAGTGTTAAAATTAACCTTTTGATAAGATATTAGCAAAATTATTCAGGAATTGAACTACCACCGTAGGGTCCCGATTCTTCTTATTTTGTATGGACTTTGAATGAATTGTAATTATTTATAATATTAGCCCGTGATTGTGTATAGAGTGCGTGTGTTATTAATATACACTTAACAATTAAAGTTATAATTATTGAGATAATTCAAATTGAAATAATAATAAAAATCCCTTTCGCTTTATTGTATTTATCATCAATGATTATAACTTACTTTTTATATAAAAAAACACTGGTATTAGATCAATTTGTTGAATAGTGTTCATTCGATTCGTTATTGTATCGTAGCATAGTTCTTATTACATTATTTACTAAATTAATTAGAATGGTAACAATAACTTACTACAAGCAATACTGTATGGACTTGATCTCTTTTGACTTAAGACACTGTATATCTATGTAAACGTTAACCTATAACCCTTAACCCATAACCCTTTCTGCGTTCCATAACCCCTAGCTGCAGTCCAAACATTGTTTGCATAGTATATTTATTTATAGAGTAATCTTCACGAAAATTCGACCTTTATTTTTGTTTAATTACACATTAAACTATACGAGAGTGTTTAGTAAAACGCATTTATTATAAAATTACAAAGAAGACTCAATTTTTTATGTAATCTTATCGATTCAAGATAAAGTATTTTATGCATTTATATTTCGTAAAAGGGCATCTTCTCTCCAATGAACCAGACGGGCTTCAACAGACCGATATTTGAAGTAAATTTTATATAAGCTAGTGAAAGTAGAGAATGAAAAAATCTGGCGAATTTAAAAAAATCCCATCATGGTAACCCCGACTATAGTACGACACATATGGATTAAACAAACTTGATACTTGATTTTTTTACATAAAATTATTGTAAAAAATAACAATATTGGTACTATCCTACGTTTTGATGAGAAGTATATTATTAAAATGATAGGCAACTAGTATTAACCAGGCTTAAAAATAAAACAATAAAATACAATAATTATTTTTATTCATTGTGATCAAAATCTGAATCCTACATTGATTATAAAACTATCTAATTTTTTATAATTTTATTCATTTTTAAATATGAAAATTCCAAAATCTCAATTACCAACACAACCAATTGACAATAGTGACACCATAATAAGTTGCAATGTAAAAAGTTTGCAAAAACCCCCATTGTCTACTTTCGTTAGCCAGACTCTAGTATTCTAAGATAAATATAAATTGCCAGTTTCCAAAACTGCGGCGCCACATGACACATTTGACAATGACTACCTACCTTAAAAATTGCTATCGGTTTCTCAAATGCATTACAAAGCAATCCGGATGCCAGTAATATTTGATTTGAAAATGGAATGCCTTGAGCGGCCAAATAACCTTTACATGAAAACAAAAAAATCTCTATAGAAATTATGCTGCTCTACAGATACACAATGTCAAAAGTTAAAATGACGTTCAAGTTTGTTTCGTGGTAAGTCATTAGGATATCTTTGAAGAGATCCCTCGTCGTCTCATTCTTGTCGTTTTTTCTATATCCACTCTTCTACACACATTACTAATTAGATAAAAAGAAAACATTTATAAGTAGTCTTAATACATTTTAGTCAAATTTAAAATTTTCGATCAATTTGTGCTACGATGTCAAAGAAATCTGTATTAGTTAGTACAATTTAGATTATATTTATATGTTAAATATTAAGGATGGTTTAAATGAATTTTTTGCATTATTTTCAATGACCATTCCAAAGTATTGTGTACGAATCAATTGTTTTTTTTAAATATGTCTTGAAGTCTTTTTCAAGCTGGAGTTGGACGGCTACGATAAATAATTAATATTTTTTGTTTAGGCATATGTTTAGTCATCTATACAGGCGATTGAAATTCATCCCTTTTGAAATTCGAGCACGTGGTTTGAGATCATATATTAAGAGAAAAAAATATAATAAACATTGTTATTAATTATTTACTGAGTAAACTTAACCGAAAGTTAAAGAATGGTTAAACTAGCGTTGGCAGCGATCCGCGTGCCTGGTCACGTGTCGCGATTGACTCAGGCGTAAGTAAAATAAATAGTAACAAAACTTAATTTATTTATAGGCAATTCTAGTGAAAAATTAAGTACCTAACTTTATTACATAATTATGACCAGAATTCAACACAGAGTGCTCTCCTTCAGTATCTAAAATTTGTCACCAGTCACCCAGTATAACTAAACATAAGTATAAAAAGATGAAAAAGCTGGTTATTTTTTTGAATGTCGTTTCATACATCTTTCAACACCCAAGAAATAGGCTTCAAGATAATCCTTTTGTTTGACTATTTTTATTTTATCTCGAGTCATATCACAACATTAACTAAACTCCAACAAAGATCCTTGCTATTTATCAGAATACCTATTATTTACTAAAGTTATATATAGTTTTATACCATTTTGACACCTATTAACACAAACACCTGCTAAAAAGTTTATATACTATAAAAACTAATTTAACATCCTAAGTATCAAAATGGTTTGAAACCTACATTTTAAGTCTTAATTTCGAATTCGTTACGATACTGTAATTGTTTCATGAATTTGCTCACTGGTTTGTTGTTATTTAGCATTTAAGAGTCGACCTTCATCGTTGCCATTATACTGTGGAACCAACTGAATTATGGCCCATTTTGCTAATAATTCGTTTGAAACTGTCCAACTTGTAAGGTCTATCGCGTATAAACACTTAGGACATTTTAGATACTTTACGAATGGGCATTGTTTATTTTTTTTAATTTATTTCATACGAAAAACCGTTTCGAGGAATAAGGTTTCTGATTAATTTAGTCGATTTAAAACATTTAAAAATATTGGGGTTTAAGAGATTTTTAACAAAATACATTTGACCTTTATTTAACCTTGATGACGTCATCAAAGGCATCAAATCGATCAAGTGTTATGCCTTAAAGCTGTTTAAAAAAAGTCAAACTAAACTCTATAGCTCTATGGTGGTTGTTTTGTTTTGTTTATATTTTAACATAACCTCAACGTAACAAACTCAGCTTCTTTATTTTTCCCTGCGATTGATCTAAGTTTAATTAACAATTAAAATTTTAAGAATAATTAATTTAATTATTTTAATTATAGATTATTTATACAAACTACAAAGAAAAGAAACAGAGGAAATAAAGACGGTTAAGATTTGATTTGAATCAATGTTTAAAATGTTGGTTTGTTGTCTGTTGACAATCCATTGGGTGACAGTGACATAGCATGACTTTAGCACACAGACACAGCTAATGTTTTTTTTCACTGACTGACACATGTTTATAAAGTTAATGCCACTGATGACGTCATCACGTACTAATTTCATAAAATCAATATAAATTAAATGACACAGTTAAAAATAAAACTATTCAAATTGTTCTCTCAAAATAGGCTAAAGATTAATATAACATAATAAAAATAATAGGTTCAAAAAAAGTGAACAATGCCCATTCTGTACTCAGTAAATGTCAATGTCGAATGAAATGATAACAACTTCGTCGCCAAGGACACATATCTTCAAGCCAATTCCGACCTACTAGTATTAAGACAGTTTTCCAAAATAAGCTTATGGTGGGTCATGATTCTCTTGTTTCGATAGTACATCAATGAATGAAACGTAACTGTTGTCCTTTTTTAAGTTCTGTAACTAACTTGTATAAGATATAACGCCTAACTTTGGAAAGATTACAGCTCGAACGAGCACAAGATATGCTCAAAAGCATATGCCTTACCGTTTATCGATTACTGACAGTGTTTTCGATTGATCAGTCATTCTTTGTAAATATTTCTATTGAGTAATTCTTTCAATTACATCACTAATAGAAATAAGACACAATAATATACCGACTTATAGTAGTAACTAACATGATATTGTCAAAATCGTTCTTTTTGTACTTTCTGTACAAAATTATTCTCTGTGTAATCTTGAATGATTGGTAACGTTTATGAATTGATTGAAGGTCAATGTGTATGAATTTTCGTATTACAGAACTCTAGTTCTTGAAGGTTACCAAAAGCCTAGATAATAAGGGGTGCAGGTTCAATATTATGTAACTGCGGAGCTAAGATTGATAGTAATAAATAATACTGCCGATCGAGCCTTTTGATTGATAATATTGCTTAGTCTTGAATTAAACAATTATGTCTAAGCTCCGTGACGTTTCAATCGTTTGATTGAATGATTGAAAAATTATGTAATGGGATAAAGCATATAAATATTAATGAATGTCTGTTAATTATTTATTACTTTTATACACACTTAGCAATATCAGAAATAGTGATCACATATCGACATAATCATAAAGAAGCTTCTAGACTGAGTTGATAAATAAAACCGCATTAAAACATGTTCGTTTCTGTAAAGCAGTTTTTATATGAAAAATAAAAAGTTATGTAACTACTGCCAATACTGGGTTTTATTTGAATCAGTTTTTGACAATGACACAATGTAGATATTTCGTGTTAGAGTCTGACTATTATGGAGTCTTACCCTCAAAAGCTGTTCACAAAAAAAGGCGGGAATTAAAAAATTCAAGATCATTCGACTACGGTATGAAAGTTTAAAGCTCCCGACTGTTTAATGTTACTTTTTCAAGTATCTTGAGAATTTAAGTGTTGGCGGTTACCCTTGTACTGACAGGGCCGAACAAAATGCTCTGTGCAAGCTGTTTATGCTTGCGTTTGTACTCAATCTCACATGATGGTAAGTGGTATTGTTGCTGTAGAAATGAACTTTATCGAATCGTTTGTTAACGAATGTTCGTATAGTATGGAGACGGTTTTTAAGAAAAAATTGAAATCTATCCATTGTCGCACGGCCAGCTTAAATAAATGTGTGCCTTGTTAATTTTGAATGTTTGTAAACATGTTGTACTCATAAATATCTGTAAAATAAAAAATTACAATGTTACTCAAAACTTGCAACCGACTCCATACTATACGAGCATTCGTAAAGATTCGTTAACTTACGATTCGATAAAGTTCTGTGCTCGCACTGCTGGTTTCTGAGACCTGGATGAAGCCCTGCTTGCCGTCGACTTATCACGCTTTAACTGGCTTTGTCATCGTAACGGCCGTATCAATCGCACTGGAGGCGGCGTAGCTATATACTTGCGGTCACATTCATCATTATCATCATCATCCACAACTTGTAGGCGTCCACATTCACCATACAAGATATTAAGAGCTTCTAACACTGCATCTGGGTCTACAAACCCAGTTGAATATATTTTTGCATAAATTAGTCTCAGTACTGCAAAGCTACTTTTATGCGTAGTCTACAGTCCGAACAATACTGTGAACTACTTTTCTACTTTAGAAAATAAATAAGAAGAATTGATCCCGCTATTTAACCACACTATCATCATGGGCGTGCAGCTAATTTGAAGTCCGTAGTCAACCCCTGCAATTTACACATTCTCCCATCTCGTGCTACACTTTTTTTCCCCGACAGCACACCTTCACTTTTAGATATCATGATTGTGTTGACCTTAGAGCACGTACCCATGGCTAAACTGAAGCAAACGCCTTCTCATATCAAGATCTGATACATTTATATTACAAAATTAAATCACCAAAATCAAAGCCCAACATACTTCTGCAACGGTCTTTCGGTGGGATTAACTTTGATCATTTACTTGGCGAGTCCAGTGAAATGCCGTAGTAAATGCTGAAAATATCGATGATCAAATTGACATTTTTAATTCCCTTTTGATTTAGCTTTACGATCGGCATACCCCAGTATGAACATCTTCCTGCTCCGTGGCTTACTGAGGAAATAAAAACCTTACCTTCGGCTTAAATATCGTAAAGAACCAAATTCGACAAATTTCGAAAAGTATCGAAACTTACGAAATCGCTGCAATACTATGTGTAGAAATGCACAACGACGCCATATTCATGATTCTATTTCCAAGGGAACCCCAGCAAAAATTTGGAGTTTTCTTAAAATTCTAGGTGTTGGCAAAAATAAAAACACAACTCAAAAAATAAATACAATAACTTTAATCTAAACTCAATTTATCAGCATTTCTCAACTTCTGGCTGTATAGATGGTGCCTCTAAAAATTGTACATTAAATCAACTTTCCTCTTTCCTCAACTTCTTTGCCCGCGCCTCAATACGAATTATTCAATTTTAAACAATTTACCGAATGTGATGTTAAGAAAGCTATAAATTCCATTACCTCCAATGTGATGCCGTTTCATCTTGGGCTGAAGTACGGGGAGGAGTCCCACAAGGTGGCGTGTTGTCTCCTCTCCTATTTTCCAGTTTTATAAATACAATTTCCAAAGATCTATCTTCTTTATATGTATGCAGACAACTTACAAGTTTATCTACAGGCTAGCTTAGAAGACTTACCAGCTAGCATCGATACTATAAATCAAGACCTCTCAAAAATACTTTCTTGGAGTACTGGTCACGGTCTTGTCGTAAATCCGTCGAAAACCCAGGCGATAATTATTGGCAGCCCAAGACTAGATAACCGCATAGATTGGTCACTCTGCCCTAACATTAAATTTAATGAAGACTTGCTTTTAGCTAAAATGTGAAAAACCTTGGCTTAATTCTCGACTGCACCTTATTCTGGAAGCCTTAGATGGATGAGTTCAGTAAAAAAGACCTGTCAAATATCTAAGTTCGACTTTTTGGAATATTCACCACAAAGGTAATAAATAAGTAACGTTAAGTAAGTGCACTTACTGGATTATGTACGTATGAGAATATTTTGTTAGGTAAGATTAGAATAATTACACTTATTTCACATTTAAATGTGTGGGAGAAAAATAATCTAATAAGATTATCTCTCGAATACAATTAACGAGTACCTACCAGTCTTTACCCTGATAGAGTTAATTTCCTTGGTCTAATAGGAAAATGATGACCCCGTGAGTGCTTCATCTTCGGCCAAGTGCCAAGGCTGAGTGGTTTATCTTACCACCAAATAAGTTCGTCAAAAAATTATAAAAAATATAAGAAATACTTTATTTACTAGCTGGATTTTTAATAATAAAAACAACGAAGTAGTATAAAGCCTGTGATTGTGTTATGAAATGTAGAGACTGTTTACATGACTTAAACTTTTTACGATGAGTACGATACGATTGCGTCATTTCGATACCACTATGTAATCGTTTACGGGTCATTTTGAAGTTTTTCTTCCTATAAAGTAAATGTTAATGTCGGGGATGTCGTCGAAATCGAAACTGTCCGTGTTTTGTTTTGTCCGTGTAGGGTCGGCGACTCGGCGTACAATTCTTGATGGCGATCGTCGTCACATTTCCCACTTTTATCAACAATTGTTCACGTTTGGATTTCACTCTCTCTCTCTCCCCATGGTCAACACATGGTTTAGTATTGTTTACACGGTGACGAAACCCACGTTTAATCGCAGTCTCTCCTAATGATTAGTGAAGAGAAGGAAGGTCGTGTCTCTCTTCATAAACCAGTGCTGGAACACTTCATCGCTTGTGCGGTATTATTTGGCGCCAACTTTGTATTAAGGGTGGTCGCTCGCTAGTGAGTCGGATCATGTACAGTCAGCTACAACAGTTAATGAACACATTGAAATTTTCAAAGTCGTTTTTCACCATATTGCGCCTATATTATATTGATTCAAGGTTTTTCCAAGAAAACTCCAAAATTTGACCTAAAAAAACAAAAAACCCCCTACCTGATATTAACTTTTTGATGTTTTTTATATCGCTTACATGCTACAACATACAAAACTTTATAAACATATACATATTTCACTTATTAGGTAAGTAGGTACTTTTAGATCTATATGTCTTTATATTATAAGAAAGTGTAATGTAGGTAAATAGGCACTATCAGTTTAAGTTGAGATCCACTATCATGGACCCCCTAAATTTTTATCGCAGTCGTAGACCCCTAGGGACCACTAGACCACTTTGGGAATCACTGGTCTAGACTATCACCTTCTTCCTGCTTTGCATCCTGTTACCGAACACCTTGTATATATTTCGATAGAACAAATATAGAACTAATAGTATCTATTTGTTAAAACGCATGGCATGGTCAATCGCTAAGTACAGACTGACACACTTTTATGAGTTGGTATATTATGTACTTACCTATGTAAAAGAGTACGCATATGTGCCAACATATCGTATTCTGTCTGAGAGGGAGTGAAAGAAAACCTTACGCAAATACGAAGGCATAAGTGGTATTTTATTGCATAAGGAATAAGACGGATTTTAAGTGTTTTACTTAACACCCCACAGGAAGGAAACTAAGAAAAAACATTCATGTGAAAAACATAGGGAGGTCCTTGACGAGCTATGGCTTGTGGTCTTTTAAGGTAACATAACATTAAGTAGATATTAAGTAAACCATTTCATTGCTAATATTTTTTTGTATATTTGCATTTATTTAGGTACGTAGGTATGTGACATAAATCTTTTAATTTTTTTTTTATAAGCATGTTCGGTTAATTACAAATCATTTACTTATATTAGAAACCGCAGCAAGGATTTTAATATTTTATCCTCTCAAGTTACTCAATAGACTACTAGTATCATCCACTTGAAAAGAAAATCCCGATATCGTTTTAAGAAATTAAATGAAGTCTGCACCAATAGTTTAGATATAAACAGGCAGCATTTCAATGACAATATCATCTTTATACATTCACATACCTATCAAAAAGTAATATTGTCTTAAGTTTTCGCGATTCATACTATTAAATAAAACACTTTTTAACCGGATTTATCGCGGATATTTACATTTTAAATTTTGACTCGACGACGTTTCGGTGTCTTTGCATACCCCGTGGTCACAAGCGACTGAGCTGTCAAGTGTCGGATTGATAGATCGAAAAGGTCTTCGAGCGTAGCGTTCTGGATTGACACAAAACGAGCTGACAGTATCTTAAGTTTCAGGTCGTGCAGCTTGCTGGATGTTAGATTTATAATCCATTAAATCTAACATCCAGCAAGCAAAACAGATGGAGATGATGATGTATAACTTTTTCGATCTATCAATCCGACGCTTGACACCTCAGTCGCTCGTGACCACGGGGTCTGCAAAGACACCGAAATGTCGAATCAAAATTTAAAATGTAAATATACGCGATAAATCCGGTTAAAAAGTGTTTTATTTAATATCAAAAAGTAGTTTTGACAGGTCAGAGACTGTATGGACCGTGAACATTACTTCTTGAAGACTTATTGGGTGACTAGAAATTCGATAAATTCCTTGAAAGGCATTAAAAGCTCTAAAACAGCCCCTCTTGATGAGCGTTTCGAATTTCTAGTGCTTCCATGCTGGACTGGGAGCGAAAGAAAAACATAGGTAATGTACCAGCTGCTTTCTTCCCATTTGTGGGTGATAGGCTGACCCCCGTTCACTGCAATAGTCTCTCCATCATTGTTATACCTTCAAAGTCAAACGTGACATCAGTTAGTCTTATAACCGTTGGTGTTCTGCCTATCCCATAGGGGATACAGGCGTGAAGTTATGTATGTATGTAGAAATTCGATACATTCCTTGAAAGGCATTAAAAGCTCTAATACAACCCCTCTTGATATTTGGGTTTCGAATTTCCAGTCAGTTTTTGTTACATAATGCTATAAAGGGACTTGATCACTCGTGTGGTACCTAGCACGTTTATTCATGGGACAGCTACTTTCACTTGATATAACCAGGACTGTAGTGGTCAAGAAATACAGATGCAAGCAGTTGGTTCCAAACGTTGGAGAGCCGCCGTAACAAAAAGGAACTACAAAGTTTGTTGTACTTTTTGTCATAACCACAGTCAAGGGATGACATTATGTCTGTAGAAAAAATCCTTAATGTTTCATATGTAATAGCGTCTGATAATATGATTATACAATAAATTAAAATTTAATAATTTTGCGGGATTCTTACCACAATTTCCGATTTTTATTTCGTGCGTCCGATATTTTGATTCGAGATAAGAATCCCGCAAAATAATTAAATTATAATGAAAATAACCGTAATAGTTAAAAACTAGATATCCACAATGCTAGACGAACTAATAAGGACATTTACGATCAAAAAGGATGCGTACTTAAGCATAATCAAGTATAGGTACTTAAAGAATTATATCCTTTGGTACGACTTTAAGTAGAAAAAAAATAAGTTGGCCCTTATCGTCGACGGTGGGTAATAAGACGTGGTCATAATTTAAATCGCAGACAGATGGTGTACGTCACACATGCATTACTGCTAAAACATGTGTTCCGTTCTGATAGCTGCCTTTTGTGTTTTTTGAATATATTTATATTTTTTCCTGTACTTTTTTTTAAATTATTTACTGATTGTCATCAAAATATGAACATTGATATGAAATAACGTAGAGTACGCAAATTAAAGAAGTAGATTTTGATTGTTTTTATTTTTATAAAAAATCTAAAATAACGGTCTTAAGCACCTACTTAAGCTATTTTAAGCAAAAATAACATTGTAGGTACCTACTCAAAGTAGATGAATCAACCAACTCATTTACTGTATTTTCTACTAGATTATGCAAAATTTCTTAATTGTACTTATCAGTTAAATTATAGCTTTCTAGATATAATTCTTTCTGGTGATATAAATAAAAATGTATAAACGTGGCCACTATGCAGCCAGGCTATTTGATACGATTTATTTATTATGGACTTTATTTAAAAAAAGTTATGAATTAATTCATTTTGTAACTTAACTCGACGTTTCGAAGTTTTTACAAATACGATGGTCGCTTGTGATTAGATATTTTTATTACATGATTTAAAATTTTATTAAATATTCTTAACGAAGCGTAAATTTGAGGATAATATAATATAGTAATAAATAATAAAATCTCCAGACAATCACACCAACTACATGGCCCCAAAGTAAGCATAGCTTGTGTTATTGGATACCATGTCGCGAACTAGGGGGAAACCTAGAATATAAATACATTAATAGATAAACACCCAGACACGGGTCATTTTTTTTCTTGTTCCGCGCGGGAATCGAAACCACAACCACTGGCGTCTGAGTAAGATAGGTTTACCCCATTGCCAAAGTGGTCATCAGGATAACAATTACTTTTTAATAAATCTGTAAGTAATATGTAAGTTTATCATATCTTTATTACATACGCACAAAATGCATTTATTATTATGATTATGTTGGTTAAATTTAATATGGTGTCATTGTCTAATACATTAATCTGTATGTATGTGATGGTTAGCTGATAGAAACATCGTGAAAATTCAAGTGGAAATTATATTATTATATTCAATAAGTAATTTTATTTCTATGATTCATATTTAATCTGGTGAGCCCTTTGTTTATATTTTAAAAGCATTCAAAATGCAATATCGTTATTGCACTGCCCACCATCTAATGTTTAAAATTTTTAATGTTACTGAAACTTGGGTAGTTGGGCTAAAAGATTGCATTTAGTAGGTAAGTACTTATTTATGTTACCTTGGTTTACATACCTACATACTTCACGCCTGTATATTGGCCAAGTAAAAACTATCGGCCGACTCGACTAATTCATTCTGCCATCGATCGACGCCGTCAATCGACGATCGATCGATTGGTGTGGTAACACTCTAATGGGGTAGGCAGAACACCAGAGGTTATAAAACCACCTGATGCCACGTTTGACAAATTTGGATTCTGAATTAAAATGGTAGAGAGAAACTATTCCAGTGCCATGGGGTCAGCCTATCGCCCACAAAAAAAAACTCCAATAAAACCTCTGTCCCTTAACTGACTTTTACAGTTTGCCCATGAAGAGAAGCAGCTATCGCATTCTATGTTTTTCCTTTGCTCCCAATCCAGCATCCCCAATCCAGCAGTTACACCTTTGCTTATAAATTTTATTTTTATGGCATTAAAGTATTATACTGTATGTTCAAAATATCATCCAAGCACTCTACGAAAACAAAAATATGCAGAATCTTTGGAATAAATCTGGGTTCCGTTTTTGCTCTATACTGTATGTTTACTAAAAAAGGTGACTACCTAACTAATCCTGCGTTCGTTTCTGGGTAGTACATACAATTCCAAATTCGTACAATCGGTTTTCAAGTCTTTATTCGTTCAAAATGCTTTTCTTCTTATTTTGTACCTATATTTCTTAACTCGTACAAAGTTGTACGGATTGATGCAATCGGTGAAAAAACTTCTTTGGTCTTGTAACATGCCTAGTTTGCTCCAGATGCTGACAAAATTAAAGAGTTCATCATATACAACCAAAATCAGTAGCTCAAACAAAGGATTTTGCCATTGATAAGTCACTATAAAGAACGTGATGCAACGAATAACTCAGTTTAAGCTTGTGTGGAACCATAAGCACAATAGACTTGGTGACTCTAACAATTTATATCATAGATATAGTGTTGCGTACCGAAGCTTTGTGAAACGATTTTAAAATAAAAGAAATACTATCACACATTTGCAAGAAAAGAAAGAAAATATATATTTTGAATGCAGCGTATCAATACTATTGTGGAAAATTTAGTGGGGAAAAAGAAAATTACGATTTTAACTTGCGTTGGAACTTTAGCGAAAACAGCGATGAATTCGATTATGAAATATGTACCTAATGAAAACAATGATACAGGCTTAGTTAGTTCCCAAGAACAATGAAGAGCATAAACAGAAACACACAAATTCATAAATATTGCAGCTATTGCAAAATTTTGCTGCCTACTTTTTTGCTTAGAGTACTATCGAAAATTACTTGATTTTGTTCAAAAAATTAATACCTGATAAATATTTTAACGGAAGTTTTATCTCATGGATGCAAAACTAGACAGGGTGTTAATACCAATTTCGTAACTTGCAACCATTACCTTTTTATTGTCGACCTCTATTTTATAAATTAAAACTACTACTAATTAATACTAATTAATAAAAAAAATGTGTTAATTGGAAATTTCAATCGATTGTTCAAATTAGGAATTGTACAAAATACCCAGAAAGGCCTGCGTTGTGACTAAAGTTGGCTCCTGTCACCATCCTACCATATCTCAGACGTGGCTGGTGAAGGCATGGGTCACTGACAATTATTAACTTCTCACAGTGACTTCCATGCTTTGGAGAGCACTTTAAGTAGTCTCTTCCCAGCAGTGTATACTTGTATACAGTCGTCGTTAGCGTTTGTCAGAAGCCATTTTGGCACTCTGAAATCCACCAACCAGAATTGGGCCAGAACCTCCTGAAAATCCGGAACGTCCTAGTCATCTAAAAGGGAAAGTCGAAGCCCTGCGGAGACGTGACAAAAACTTTTTTAAAACATTAAGTCTTTATTCATATAGTTACCTATTTAAAAAAATTAATAAATGGTGTCATCAGAAATAGCCACTTCCACGATTGACGTTATTTTTTTTTAATTAGCTATATTCAACCTCGTCAGTAATATTACATTACAGTCGGGATTGCTATAATCACAACAATAAGCCCGCAATTTGGCGAGCGTAGTATGAAGTACGAAGATTAACGCAGGAAGTTACTGCTTTCTCAATAATGTGAATAAATGGGCTGGTTGTTATCAACGCAACGCATATGGCATAAGCACTTCGTGGCCAAATTATGAAATTGGGCACAATTTATGACTAAGTATTTTATAAATACTTTTCCATTAGTAGAATGACACTTAATTTACATGTATGAGTGAACCTCAATATGCAACTTAACCTGAATTCATAACAACGAATGGCTCTTAAATGGGCTTTGGATAAATTTACGATCCGACCACTACATACCTATATAATAACATTAGAATAGCTACGCATAAGCGAAAACTCCTAACTTACGATTATTATGCAGATATCAGAGTGGAATAATTGCAAGCGTACGTAGGTATTGTGATACAGTAAGGTTCATAGCGGAAGTCGTATGCTGACTTTTTGAATTTAAGGCTTCTATTTGTTGATGGCCGTCTTCTTGCCAGCCAGTTGTCGCTACGGGAAGTGTTTATCGATCAAAAGTCCATGAAATTATGCAGATGGCGTGCACGCACGTTGCTTGATACTAACCTACTAGTAGGAACGTTGCAGAGCTGTAATGCAATACTTTATATTCTTACTGTAATATAGTAAGGGCCCCGTGTGAAGGGGTGAATTATTCGCATAAAAACCCTAATCTGTTTGTCACTTAGGTAGAAGAAAAAATATTGTAAATTTTCCGAACCTAGCTTTTCCTACTTTAATTAAAAGTCTTGTTATTACAAATACCAATGTTTGATAAATGCGATTGTGATCTTAATTAATTTATTTATTATCAATGCGAAAGTTTGGATTTATGTTTGTTTCTTCAATCTTAATGGCTGAATGGATGTTGACGAAATTTTGTATAGGAATAGTTTATAGTTTGTAATAACACGTATGTCACGGCACGGCCTTTTTAACCAAAAAATTAAAGAAAAAAATGAAAGGGCTATTCGTGGAATGAATAAACTTGGCAATAGAGAATGTCTAAGAGAAAAGTTTAAAGAAATTGGTAGGTATCTTGACCCTTGCATCACAATATATTTACGAAAATATTTTGTATTATTTGAATAGGATTAAATTGAAAACTAGGAATGATAATCATGATAAAAATTACTCTGTAAAGACTAGGAACGACCATAATTTAGCGTTTCCAAAAGTAAGGCTGGCTAAAAGCAGCAAATCATTTATTGGAATGTCAATACGTACATATAACAAAATTCCGAAGTCAATTCAATCCCTGCCAATCAAATTAAATACACTCTATGTCGAAAAGCTTATTATAAAACTAAAGATTATTTAGAAGATAAAAAGGCATGGGATTAGGCACACCGCTACAGGATATTTCAAAAAAATCTAAGTAATTATTAACTTTGTTTACGGCATGGCTGTGCAGTATGACATGTGGCATACTGGTGACTGTTCCAGTCACTTATTTTCTTGTCAAGACAATAGCAAGAATGTTCCCTCAGGCAGCATGGCTAGTGGCAGCGTCGGGTATCGGGTTACCCTCTTCCCTAAAATATGGTTGAGGAGGGTGATGGCTGGTGCTTGCGTTATACTCGTAAACGGGTGCTACTGGCGGTGCCAGGTCGTTTTGATGATGATACTATGACTATTTTATTCCGTTCTTGTTTAAATACTCTGGTCCCAGTTTGTCATGTTCGTGTTGTGCATCCATAGCTCAATGCACCTACTATGTAAGTAATTTGGTTGTGGTATATCTCACAATAAGCTGTCTTGTGTTTGTTTTTTTTTCATGTCATGATCAATATATACTGTACCTATTTGTATTCGTATAATCCTGACTGAAAAGAGTGCCAAGAGTTTTATCTCTTGGTCTACTGTAATATCTTATTCAATAACTATCAACACCTTGTTAAAGCCGAAGTACAAAATTGTGACGTCATTAAGCGGCCATTCGATGGTCTTATGATGAATAAAATTTTTCATTTCATTTCAAAGCTTTCAACGGGATGGATTTGTTTAAAAAAAAAAGGATTTTACTATGACCCAAGTATTTAGTATTTTATAAATCATGCAGGAAACTAATTAATAAGACTTCGATATGAAGTCTCGGGCAACAACTAGGTAGTTTAAGTGTATTTTTTGTCCAACGTCAAAACTAAGTAGGGGAGGGCGGGGTTGGTTCTAATGGGGGTAAGAATTAACAAACGTATTCCCGCTAAACCTGAATCGATAAAAATATGATACTCGGTTTAGGCAAACTAAATACGAAGCCGAACGTATGATGACAAGAGAATTGCCAGCCGGTCGTAATAGTTATGCGTTGTGACCTAAGTAGGATTGACAGGTAAGTGGACTTTTTGTGCTTCGCAATAAATTGATTTAAAACATTTTTTTAAATTGTTGTTTCCACTAATTTGAACTCTATTTATGTGACAATAACGCAATGTCATTTGTTTGTTATTATTTTAGTTGTTTAATTTTTTAATATTTTTATTAAGTAAAAAATGTGACCTTGGGGCTATAGTTAACAAATTGAGAGGAGTAAATATTAACCTGTTAACACTTACCCCATTCGGATGTGGTATTAAACATATGTTTCTCTATGGAATGTTGATAGATAGACGAGCATGTGGGTTACCGGGTTTTAAGTAACTACCACCGCCAGTGGACATCAATAGCATCAATGTAACATTCGTGAGTGCTACTGATATGCTGCCGATCCTCAGCAAATGGATAAAGAGAAAGGAGAGGTATGGAAAAAAGATTAGGATAGGTAAAGAAAGGGAATGGAATTGTTGTCCGGCATGCTCATACACCGCACAAAATGCAGCAAAAAGTATTATAGAATAAAACACTTTTTAACCGGATTTATCGCGTATATTTACATTTTAAATTTTGACTCGACGTTTCGGTGTCTTTGCAGACCCCGTGGTCACGAGCGACTGAGGTGTCAAGCGTCGGATTGATAGATTGAAAAAGTTATGCATCATCATCTCCATCTGTTTCTTAAAAAGTTAATAGCTTTGTTACTTCTTGCCCCTTACGTTAACACTCGCCCCGGCTTTGTTAATAATTGCCCCACTAACGGGGAATGTTATTAACAACTGACTTTTTTGGTTTTTAGGGCTCTGCTTTTAAAACCACTTAAGAAACTGATGGTTTTTGTTAGTAATATAATAGATTAATAAAACAAGAATGCTTTAAAATGTTCGTTAATATTGAAGATATAAACCATAATACAAAATTTGTTAAAACCAGCCCCGCTTTCCCCTAATTGCGGAATAGTACAAGATTAGTCAGTGCTGTGTTTTTAACCCTTAACTTACCTTATCTAATGTTTAATATGTTTGGAATCTCAAATACCGTGGGATTCTGGTGAAGAGCTTGCTATAGAAATGATCCTATGAAATATGTTTAAAATATCAGTGTTTGCCTTTAGCAACATAAAAGTTTCATGCGCGGTCATCCAAATGATACGCAAAATTTTGTAATAATAAAACAACTCTAAACCCAACCCTTTTCATTGTTCATCGCATTTTAAACTTAAAACTTACTTTAACTTTTAACACTTCAACAAAACAATACATTTTAGCGATCGTTCTTTTGGTAAAATTAGATGATTGGTCGAATTTTAAACTCAGTAGAGAGAAATTCTTTTCTTCAGGTAGGATTAAGGTCAATTGCGATTTAACTCGCCGATGAAAAAAGCGTCTATTCAACTATTTGCGACTTAGATCTAACTTTGTAACAACGTGAACGGTCATTATCACATGACACGCGCGTCTATAGGTGGAAACAGCATTTAGCAACTTAGTACGTAACCAGAATATTTAATCGTATACTTCCAAACAAGAAAAAAATATATTATCTTTGCTGATAGGACTTATCGTCCTTTTAAACTAACAAATCGATCATGAGGGCAGTGGCTAACCTCAAACATAATCACCGAAAGGTTGTAATTTAGTTGCAACAAATCCTGTTAAAAAAAATATTCGTGCGTGAAAGGTAAAGAAATCGAAAAGCCGAGTTAAATGTACAATATAGTTAGGTAGGTAAACCAGGTTAAATATAAAATATAAATAAATAAATAAAATTAATCATCACCCGCAAAGTTTTTGATCCCGATTCCCGTAATAATCTTACTCATATTATAAATATGAAAGTTTATGTATTGATGTGTGTTCCTCAGAGCGGCTCAACGGATTTGGATGAAATTTGGCATAATGATAGTGTGCAGTCTGGAATAGCACATAGGCTTTTTATCCCGTTATTCCCGCGGGATTCGAAACTGCGCTGGTACAACGCGAAACAGCTAGTGACTTTATAGTGCAGAAAAAGAGAACGGGAATATCGGAATAAAAAGAATGTGCTATCCCAGAGTGTACACTATCACTATGCCAAATTTCATCCAAATCCGTTGATTCGTTCTGCCGTAGTGGAGGAACAAACATCTCTACATCCATCCGTCCAAACTTGAGCGTTTATAATACTTATATTGTTTAGTAAAACTGACTGTAAAAATTCATTGTCTATACAGCAAAAAATATTCATTTTCTTGTATTAAGGTTCTTGTATTAAGGATGAAGTAGTAAATAAATTCTCATCAATAAGACATTTAAAGTTAAGCACACTTTTGTCAGTAACATTATCACCGGCAAGTAACCATTGCAACGACTTTTGCAATATAAAGTAATTGACCGTAAATTTAGATTGTCCTAACCATACAAAATCTTACACAAGGCCCTTTCATTTATTTATTAATTTTTTTTAGTCCCGGCGGCGCAATGAATTTCTTAAAAAAAGATAATCAACGAATGCAAAACATTAAAAAAACCGACTTCACGTCAAAACTTTGACTGAGTTGAGAAAGTCAGCAACGTAAACATTCTCCGAAATCATACATATTTTTTCAAAAGTTTGAAATTTTCAAGGAAGTACCTAACCGATTTCGATGAAATTTATATGAGACTAACTATGAAGTATCCTCTATCATATGAAACAACAATTTTCAAAATCAATTCATAATTGTCTGAAATATCGTGTAACAAAGACACAAAAAAACATACAGACGAATTGAGCACCTCCTCCTTTTTTGGAAGTCGGTTGAAAATAAACTCACCGCTACTAAGACATTTAAATTATATGCTTTTGTCTAAATCTTTATCACTAATAATAAGTACCTAACAATCGCAACGAATTTTGATCGACGGAGTCACTTGAACCTGAGCTCAAAAATATATAATTTCTATTGATAATGTACACAAACATCTCACCAATTTTATTTATTTAATTTTATTTTAAGCATATATTAAAAATGCGTGAAAGCAACCTACTATTTTTAATATCTTTTGTCCTTCACAAAACCAAATAAGGTAAAAAACATAACATTTTTAAATAACACGCCGGCAAAGCTTCAGGTACAATAAAATTCTTGTTAAACAAGTTTTTGCGGAAAATGCCATTCTTAGTGCAACTAGGGGGATAAACTTATCCAAAGAGTGCAGGCGCTTTAATCCCATGACTTAATTGTGTGAATAAAATACTATAATACAATAAGCTAGACTATAAATAATACTAGGGCATTCAATCAACCGTCGCATGCCCGTTATTTGTTCTCACAGTTCTAGGCATTGAATCGAGACCTAGGCTGCCTATTGCGACACTATTGAAGTCTAGACTAGACTGGTGTGAAATTCGCACCGGCCATCGCTTTCGCGTTTTCAATGCACGAGATTGATCGAGCGAACCGGTTCCTCATGGGTAGGGATTCTTTTCAATATAAGATTCGTTTGGGAAAAGTTTAATGCACAACTGTGGCATGGTAACACAATTGTTTAATTCTCTTGCATTTATTCGGATCACATGACCGTATCTTAACCTTTGTAGATTATAATGTTGTTTATATTTGTCAATGTGACTTAGTAACACGAAGATATATGACAAATAAAAATAATTTAAATATATTTTTTTATGCATGTAAGTCTTGTGAAATTAACGTAAACAAATTCAGTTCATTATCAAATAAAAGCAAGTAGGTACTTTAAATCTACATTCATCAGCGTTCTAATTTAAACGATCGATGGTTAGATAAATCTTAAACAAAAGCATATTATGCTTGATCAAACGTGCAATAAAAGTGGTCCATAGAATCGGATGCTGCAATCTTGGTTCATCTGAGTAGGACCCGCGACGACAGCCGGCCAGGCGGCGAGGGGGCGCGCAGACCGGATCTCAGACCCTAAAATAAAAACATCTATCGAAATAATAATACGTGCTTACTCGGGACAAGTACACGGAGCGAATGGCGTTGACCCCCCGAACATTCCCATGCTACCTCGTGGCCGCGGACCGACTGGATATCTCAATGGAAGGGTGGTGCGGCTCAAAGGCCCTTTCAAATATGTGTTTGGACTTATTAGCTTTTATTTCTAAGACTAGATTCCATGAGAGCACTAACTTGCGTTGTTGCGTATCTGATTTGGAGAATAGGTTGAGAAATCACCGCATTTTTGTATTGCATGGAGTGGGAATGATATGAATGAAGTATTTGAAAATAAACAGGTATCGAATAAGTATTTTTATATGAGTAGACCAATACCAACTTTAAAACAAATTAGAAAAAATATATATTCTACGATATCTACGATCCTATTAGTTTTGTACCAAAACATGAACGTTTGTGAGAATGTATTGTGATTTGTTTCTATTTTAAGCAATGTTTTGAAACGGAATCTGGTACACAGTAAACAGGTAGGCAATATCCCTTAGCACATGAATTACATTTTATGCCGGCCAGCAGGTGAAGCTGCGAGTAGCAGATATAATAAGTGTACCTAAAAGTAAATAGGTTACAATAATAGGGGTATTCATTAAGTATAGATATTAAGAATGGTAGGTACCTAATTTAATCAAATCTTCACGGACACAGAGAATTTCGAATTTTGGCAGCCGTGGGTGATTGTACCCACGTGTGACTTTGGATCCTGTCAATTTCGTGATAAAATGTGCCAAGAGCTGGACTACCTATAGAAAAAGAACAAATCCAACTGGAACTTCCGCACAAGGACTGCATACCGGTATGAATTTCTGTACACTTTTTTTCTGTATGACGTCATACCGTTAAATTCGGTGTACCTATTTAAAAATAACAGTAAGTACAGGAATTCATATTGGAATAATTCGTGTAACTTTTTTATTATTGTAGCATAACAGTTAGCTCAAATTTTCCGGTATAAATAAATATTTCTGACACTCACACAACATTATCTAGCCCAAATTAAGTTTCTTAAAGAACTTGTACTATGGATACTAGATAACTGATATACCTACTTAAGAAATATATAAACATACATATTGAATAAATAAATATTTTTTATTAGAAGAAACTTAAATAAACATATAAACATCCATGACTTGACGGCTAATATCTGTGTTCATCACACCGATATCTATTTCTGTACAAAAACATCTACAGAAATTAATCCGGTATACATTATTTGATATTATTTGAACTGATATAATTAAGTTAGATTTTAATAATTTGTATTGTGTTTGATGAAGCAGTACACTAATAAGGGTACTGAAATTTTACTAGAACTATTTAAAAAATTTATACCGATATGCAGTCCCTGATTAGCGAATTAGCGCGATTAGCGCAATCAAACAAACTAACATTGACCTTCTTAAAACTTTAGAGAAGTTTCTTAGTTCTTGTTTGAAGAGTTCGACGTAGTCTTCGCACTTAAATAAAGTTACGCAACATTATACAAGATCAGCGTAGCCGGCCACTTCCAGTTTCTAAGTTTCTTTGTTTAACTAAAAGAGATCAAGCCGAGAGCTGTTTTTAAATAGTTTATGTATCTAAACAACTTATTCTAACATTTCGTGCTCCTATGGAGTCCTTTTTCAGGGTCAGGCAAGGTGGCAGCAGCGTTTGAGTAAATGCCGCTTGTAAACAATTAACTTTTCTATATTTGCGGTTTTTTTTTGTCTAATTATTACATAGGTACATGTAGGGTCTGATTCAGTAGTAATTACACCCCCTTCCTTCAATAGGTCGCATAAGGCATGGCCTTTACTAAGTGTACGTTTATGTAATGGCAACACTGACTTGTATTATCGTTGTTGCAAATTAATTACCTGTTACGGACGGATATTAAAGATCGCGAAAATACAGCTATTAGCAAATGAAACAGTTCATAAAAAACACAAAACAATGAATGGAATACCACATTGTGTTACACCTATCGGCATTGTAAGACAAACATGTATTCTTACACATGGAATTTTAATAAGCACTTTGTATTTCTAACTTTTATGTGAGAAGGTATATTATGAATTTAGTATATTTTACTTTATTTCTTCAATTAAAGGATGTACAGAAAAACAGTATTTATTATTTATTACTTAAGCACAATATTCCCCACTCCCCCACTTCAAGCTGTAACTTTCATATATAAAATCTCTACAGAATGAAAAATTTGATACCTACTAAACATTGACATGAAATGGTGATATACATGTAGGTCGGATTATAGTTTTGTCATTATAGCTAGGTATAGCTTGGTGAGAATTATCGATTGAAAGTCAAGCTGTAATCCTCACATCTCGCGCAAGCAAACAGTAACATAAAGTAAGTATCGTAAAAAATAACAAAATTGGAACCGTTTTTGATGAGAAATACATACATACATACATACATAACGTCACGCCTGTATCCCTTATGAGGTAGGCAGAACACCAGAGGTTACAAGACCATCTGATGTTACGTTTGACAAATTTGGAGGTATTATAAGGATGCAAAGAGACTATTGTAGTGACAGGGGGTCAGCCTATCGCCCACAAAAACGCCTTTAAAACCTCTGTCCCTTAGCTGACTTTTACAGTATGCCCGGGAAGAGAAGCAGCTGGCACATTCTATGTTTTTCTTTCGCTCCCAGTCCAGCATGGAACCGTTTTTGATGAGAAGTATATAATTAAAATTAAAGGCAACTAGTAACAAGAAAGAAGAAGAAGAAAGAAAGAAAGAAAAAAGTTTATTCAGCATTCATAGAATAAAAGAAAATTAGAAAACATAAAATACAAAAAAAAAAAACAAGTAGAAAGCCGAAATGGTTTCAGCTCAGCATAATACCAATGGTTTTTACACCATGGCGCTGATTTTCAGCTTCAACCATTATAATCAGGTTGGCAGAGTTTGGTAGCAATAAATAAAAACATCCTAAAATAACTAAACAACAAAATTCTTTAAATAATTATTTAAAACTTAATTACAGGAGTACATTAGAGAGAACAAAAATAATTGATTAGAAGTAAATCGTAAGAAATAAAATCCTACTAATATTATAATTGTGAAAGTGAGGACGAATAAAGGTAGTCTACAAAGCAAATATACGTAAGTCATTTATAACTCTTTTTGCGCGATTTAATCGATCGAATAAAAGCAAACAAAAATTTTGTATACTTTGGATGGATGTATTTATACATACATGGATGTTTGTTACTCTTTCACGGCAAAACGGCTTAATGGATTTGGATGAAATTTGGCATAGTGATAGTTTACAGTCTGGAATAGGCTACTTTTTATCTTGATATTCCCGCGGGATTAGAAATGGCGCGGGTAAACCGCGGGAAACAGCTAGTATTATATAATTTGCCAAGGTCTATTTATATTTACACAGAAATAACGCTTCTTAGTTGCTGACTAAGAAAAAACTGTGAAGTCGTCGTGGCACCGTGGTTACTGTGCATATCAAACGATATCGCAAGTTAAGCGCGCTCGGTGCGGCCGTAAGGATGGGTGACCACGGCGACTTCCGTGCTTCGGAGGGCACGTTCAGCAGTCGGTCCCGGGTGCTGTATACTTGTATACAGTAGTCGTTAGGGTTTGTCAAAAGCCATTTCGGCACCCTGAAATATCTGACATCCACCAACCAGCACCGGGCCAGCTTTGTGGATTATGGCCTAAACCTCCTCGTCACCCAGAGGAGAGACTCATAGCCCTGCAGTGGGCTCATTACACGGAGTTGTGATGATGATGATGATGAAGAAAAAACTGACGGATTTTTTGTTAAACAAAACCACAGACAACCGTTCGATTGACAATAGTGACACCAGAAAAACGACTTTGACATTCATTATGGTGCTGCCATATAAAAAGTTTGCAAAAATCCCCAGTGTTTAATTTCGTTACCCAGACTCTACCAATGAGTGTTTGTTAACCGTCACTTACAAACAATATAAACCCCAACCAAATCAATAAGACCTCAACCTACTAAAACTTGATATATAATTACAAATTATAGGAGATTCTACAAAGCCAAAATATAAATAATTGAGTTTCGTATAAGAAATGGCGCTTATGGTAAAGGCACCAATGGTTGACACGGCTCCAATGCTTCACATCCTTTATTTGAAGTATGAAAAAAAACTATAGGTACCTTGATAATATGAAATACTAATATAACATTTTATAAAACTAAGTATCCTCTATAACTTGATTTTGTAACTTCCTTTTTTTTGTTTTGCAATATTCGATAAAAACAAACATACAAACTCAATCCGGTCAAAGTGACAGTATTTACGCCATTTCTTACGATTGTGCTTAAGGACGCTAATTCATTTAAGGTGAATTTTTGGTAATTTTTTATTAGATTTCGAATGAACAATAGAGTTAAATATTAACTTTAATTGTTGAGTAATGATTAGAAATAATATTTCATGTATGGTTTACTAGTTATTAGGGTATCATCTATTGGGTATCAATATATTTAAAATATCCAATGCTTGACATTGGTGACAAACTATTGGAACTTCAAGTCTTATTGTGTTTTGCGTTATTGTATGTTCTTTATTATTATATTTATGGTTCAATGTTAACCTTTGTGGATAAAAACGTCTTCTAAAATAATTATATCCAAGAGTTAACAGCATGTCAAACATTAGAGCTTGTTAGTACCTAACAATTATTGAATTTGGTTATTACCTAGGTATTATTTAGGCTTTTTCTAATGTGATAGCACAATCGGATGGAATAAAAGAAGAGAACACGTCAGAAATGTGACTCTGATTATTCACTCTGTGCCAGAATCATACAGGGAAGGTTATTTATTAAGTGGAATTGTAATGAATGTAAGGGGAATTTCCTGGTAAAAATAAATATTTGTGTACTAGCTATTTCGCACGGTTTTACCCGCTCAATTTCGAATCCTGCGAGAATTTAGGAATAAAAATCAGAATATTAAACAGGTTTCATAAAATAAAATGTTCTTTTCTAAACAATCCTAATAGTGTCAACCTTTGGTGCCTTTGCTATAGCATATTTTATGCGGAGGCACGCGCCATTGACTTTGACACAACATCAAAATAAACTATACTCCGGCAAATTATTCAATACAGTAAAATTACAGTTCCAGTGTGTCCACTTTAGGGAAGAAAAAAATAGTGTTGATTGGTTTTTTTAATATAATATCTTAACAATATAGGGAAAAAATATATTGTCTCACAAAATATTATGCACTTTTATTTTCTTATTTCTAGATTTTCTTATACTTTACACCACTTACTTACTTTTTTGTTGTCTCTAAAAAATTGCAAACAGCTTATTTCACTTCTACTGTGACTGTTTTAAAGCACATTATATGTTTGGAAATTAATTATTTTCGTTAAAGTTACTGTAAAGATAAAGTACACACCTCAAATTTATTTATACATTGAAAAACGAATGAAAAAGAACCATTCAATTTCAATTATTCTTATTCAGTACCTCACACTACGAAGATTTTAGCTTGTACTGCATTGAATTATTTGCCAAGGTAGGTATAATGTTGATATTTACAAAAGCTTTCCTTTATGCAGGTGGCTGGTGGTACGTTTGCCGCAATACTAGATGAAACATAAGTTGAAACAGATATTTTTGTTTCTATGACAGTACCTAGTCAGTAGTTAAAGGCAAATTAATTGCACTAACTTAACTTTATTGTTAATAACTTTAAATTGCTAAGACACCAACCTTAAGGTTACCCTAAAGGGTGAATGAATAATTACTCTTAAACCTTTCTGCTTAACAATTTTTTTGAACATGAGACTAAATAAATTAAATAAGAATTACTTAACGAGTTATCAAATAACGTTTGCATATTTTAACCCTGTATATTCCGCGGTGGTAGCGGGTGTTTTTTCGATTCTTTATTATAAACAAAACAAGCGACTTGGCTGTATAGAGTTTTATTATATTCTCTATTTTTACTAGCAGTGATAGTGACCATGATAGGGATGATAGGAAAAATATTAATGTTTTAAATAAAATTAAGTTATTTTTTTATATTTATTTAACATATTATTCTTATACCGTTAGGGTTTTGGTATTTTTTTGTTTAAGTTTTAAGATTATATTCGTCCTACATACTCTTTTACCTGTCTACTGATTTGGGATATAGGTGCCTAATACTGGCGATAAGAACGTGCATGCAAAAACGGGATTATGGTAACAAACAGGGTTGCCTATTTGGTCTAAAAATTTTTTAGGTGACTCCAGTACTTTCTAGTCATTAGAAAAGAAAAGATTTGAAAAAATCATTATGTTATAGAATATCTAGGTAAAATTATATAAATAAAAAAAATATCTCTACTTAAATTCACATAAATGGCTCTAAGCAGTGTAAAAACTATTCGAAAGAATACTTTTTTTGTATTAAGAATAAACACATGTTTAGGTAATTTTTAGATGAATCAGCAACACTTTGGTAGTACAATTTTCTTTCAGAGTAACTTTTTTCGAGTGCATTTATCAAACGTATACAACGATTTCAGCTTTGAATTGAGCTACTTATTACTTTACACTTATGAGATAAACAATCGCGATTGTGTAATCTTATCATAGAAATATTTATCCTACTTGTTACCATTCAAATATATTTCTCCAAAATAATCTAGAAATGACCTTTTAATCAGCAACGTTTGCATTTAGGTATGCAAAATGAAAACGGACTTTTTTATTTTAAGTACCTACATATTTAGTCCTTGACTTTAGTTAGCCACAATTTTTTTAAAAGAAATGTCAACACTTCAACACGAAGGGTACTTTATGTAACCTAGTTATTAAACTGCATTTATTTAAAATTCAACTTAGAAGCATATATTCGCACGAATTAATTGACGACAGGTGACGATCTCATAAAGGCATTTAAAAATGAAGAAACAGGTTCCGAACTAAAAAACTAAAACTAAAATATTTCTTAAAGGGCTTTCAATTAACTCTTAATTAGATGGGGAGAAATATAATTTAGGTAATAATGTTAAATTAGTATTTAGAGTTAATACAGTAAACTTGAAACCAGATGATTTTGTAATAAAAGAAAGAAATTTGAACCTGTATTTACAGATTACTTTTAACCTGAACTTCATCTCGAATCCCTTTTTAAAAAAAGGTCATAAAGATAACTTGCCCCGTCCGAATCGTATAATTTAACCATGGAGTCTTTTCTCTCATTCAACCTTTGTGCCACAAGGGCAGATAAACCCGTTGTCACTGTACAAAGAAATAATATTTAATGGATGTCTCAACAATAGGGCGAAATTGTGATAGGTGAGAGCAATCTTTTACAGCCGCGGACAATTCCAGTTCTTTTATTTTCGGTTCGGAAACCCCGTTTGTTGAGGTTAAAGGGTCAAGCTCCGGCTGTCGTAGTCCAACCAAATATTGAATTGTAAATTAAGCACAACTAATCACCGCTATTATAGCTTACAGTATAAAAAGGTGTTAATCTGTTTTTAGACTTCAATTATAGGTACATTCGTAACCTTTTTAAGTCCGTAGGGTTAGAACTTTTTTGTACGGGATTACGATATTGTTGATTGATAAACTAAATTAATTCTCTCATGTTCTAATGTCATTATGTAGGGCTAGCATGCGACCATCGATGAAGACTTGAATCGACAAGATAAGTATTACCGAATTATTTTATCAAATTTATGTTACATGCGCGCCATTATAGATAGAATTAGGTAGGTACTCGATTCGATACCATAATTAAACCCACAGAACCAAACCTGCCATATTCTAAAAAATACATACTTACTCTAAATTGAGATTTCAAAAGTGTTGATTACGGCTTGAAGGACACTCTAAGGTGTCAAACATTTTAAGAAAATATCGATATAAGGCCCCATTTATCGTTGTCGATGGTGCTAACCCCGCAGAAAGTTAAAGAAGAAATAATATTACTCACACAATCGTACTTAGGTAAGTAATACATTCACGTACCTAGAAACTAATGAATGGATTACAATGAAACTTTACATGTTGGTATTATAAAAACGCTGTCGGAACCGCAGCAAATTTCTAGCTTACATTACTTTTAAATACAAATACAAATTATTACTCAAAGGTTTATTTTCAGTATTTTATTAAAGCATTTCTGTAGCTTATGTAAATGTAAAAAAACTCTTCCAAATTCATATCTTCAGTTTTATATTTCAATTTTCAATATGAAATTTAGAATAATGCTGTGCTTAGGTAAGTATTTGATTCATAGATTTTTAATTATACTACGCTATCAGAATGGTTTTAAGTAAATTAGATTTTCTGATAGTTTGCGTTTTGTGCAAAAATTAAGATCACTACAAAATATTTTAATTTTATCATCGACAGTCAAAATGTAGTTAACAGTTACTTGGTTATTTAGAGAAGAAATAAAGTTGCAACGTGTCTATCTACACACAAGCTCAGTTTTCCGTTTAAAACTGCAATCAGAACTTTTATATGCGAGTCGGTATAGAAACCCAGGGAAAACCGAAGCGAGCCGAGCAATTTTCTATAGGATCGTGCGCCAAACGCACAAGCCACACACACAGATATATAGCTATATACCGCACCGGCACAGTCGGTCGACGTGCACTCCTCAGAGGTCGAAAACCTTAGCGACAATAGCCAGGTTCCCTCCTCTCGAGACGCTATATTAGCTCCAATTTTAGTATTCTGCTTTTATCGTCTGCTGTTCCTGGGCTAAAATTATCGGTAATCCTTTTGCGTTTTTTTTATAATTGTCGTTATGTTTATTGAAAGTATTATGCGAGCTGGTAAATCTGTGTTTTTTGTCTTAATACAATGTGGTAGGTAATTATTGTACTAAAGAGAGCGTTCTTTGAAAGTGTAAGAGATTATAATTAAACCCAATAAATTACCCTAAATTATGAAACCCACCTCTGAAGTCAATGTACCTATTTGTGATTGATAGAAATTTATTTGTGAATTTGGGTAAAAAAAGAATTCAGTTGCCCTAAATATTTATTTTAGGTGGATAGATACTTATAAGTATACTTATTAAATATAAAAAGGTTCCACTTACATTAAATAATTAAAAATATTATATGTAATTATTTAATTTAAGCGTAACATAAATGAAAACAAACAGCGGGGCAGCCATGGGTTAAATAAAATCAGAGTTTATATTATTGTTTAGAGCGAAAGAGTTGGTTACATTATTTCGGTGTGAAGCAAAATAAACCTGGATATTAGTATTAATTCGGTACGTATTTGAAACACAAAAAAGAAAAAAGGGCAGTGCGTAGGTATATAAAAATAAGGTATGTATCAATATTACTAACGTTATAGCTAGTTAAGAATAGACTACTATCCTTCAGACAGGCGATCTCCATTGCTAATAATTTTATTTCGTGTCCTTGATTTGATAAAAAAAGGTAAACATAAACGACCTCAATAGAATAGAACACACATGTTAAACTTTTTTTGCATAGAGAAGCAGGTTGGTTGAGCTAGTTATTAGAATAATAAAGACGTGTTTTGTGAATAGATAGCCAATAGAAACTAGAAGTACCGGATAGTTTGATAAGATGACGTCACCGTCTCATCAGGGCAGGCAGATCATGGCGGCCCCTAAATTTTACGTCACGATACCTAGTATGGCGACCTACAAATCTACAGACACAATAAAATTCGGCAATGCGAAACGGTCGCGCGGGTCAATGAACTGCTGACGTATATTTTAAAATACGCACAAAGTGCCTTATCGCGAATATAGTACGCGGTCGTGCGCGCGGAGCGGGCTACTTGTTTGCTATTATTATGGAGAATTCACAAAAAAATATATATTTAAAATTAGTGATAGTGATAGCATATGAATTGCGAAATATTTTATTGAGAATACTTAATCAGAAAAAGTGATCAAGGTTTAAGTATGTACCTATGACATAAATACTGAAGTAACGAGCATTTATTAAAAAAACAACTAACCTACATGCTTGTTTTCCGTTACCTGTGATTTTGTTGCATTTTCTACGCACTCTCTGGATCAATCATTACAATATTGAGTTATTGACTTATTCAATCTTTTTGGTATTCAAAGAGGTCAATAAAAAAAAATCTGTCAATGTCATATGTCAAAAACAAGAATTATTTTTAAAGACTGACAGTTTTCAAAAAATAGTGATGGGAATGCTAAAGTACTAATGATTATCAACTAATACTTCTTATATAAGAAACAAGTATTAAAAAATAATACCTAATTAATATTTACGAGAATCGATGTATGATTTCTATTCTTAAATTAAGTGTCCTTTTAAAACCTGGAACAGTTTAACTTTTTTTTTTCTACCTATAATATAATATAATAATATAATTCTCAGGACTTACAGTTGTCGACGCCGGAAATTCAGCGAGAGTTCGTCTTAACGCTATTGATATCAAGTTAATGTGAGAAAGGAAGTATGTCTGTCGAGCTACATAACACATTTTACCGAGTTCTTTGTCAGTATACAGCTGTCAAGCAATTTTCAACGATGCCGAATTTATGTAAGATTCATATTGGCAGTAAAAGTTTTAAGATGGAACCGTGTCCAAGTAATTCAAGCACCCGCAGTAGTCTTCATACCTACCCACATAATGCAGCGGATACAGATCGGTTTCTTACACATACGAAGCACTGAGGCCAGTTTTAAATATGAGTGTGTATGTGTCGCGAACACATGAAGCCGTATGGCTTCAATGGTCAGCAGGTGTAAGCGCACTAAAGCGAGGGGCTATTGCGATTAATTCTTTTATCCCTTCGTTTCCATATCAAAGAGTAATGAACCTTGTTCTCCACTATTTGGCGATGTCGATTAGTGACCGTGTGATCTTTTAGTCATTGAATAGAAAACTTGAAATTAGGTGAGTTCTGCTTGAAAAAACCGAAGTTTTGAGTTTTAAATTCTTATAGGGCTTAGGTTGATATTGGGCCAATTTAGATATTTAATTCTCTAATATGTCACTTAAATGTCAAATTTAAAGTTTCAATTCAATATTTATAAGTAGGTATCTATTAAGTTAAAGTCCCATGAGCCTAAAAGGACTTAAAATTGTAACATGTAGGTACCCAAGGCTTTTATTTAATTGCGATTGCTATTGTTTTACTTGCTTTTGATAAAATCAATTACGTTTTCTAATACGATTTTCAAATAAGTTTTAATAAAAAACTAACTACTTAGATATCTACTTATAGGCCTGACAATATGGAAATGGATTTGCAATCTACTTTAATTTTAAAGATATTTTATCTATTCATATATTGCATTTAAATATATTTACAAGTAAGTTATAAGTACTTTTTACAAGAGACAAAACTCTTTAACTGAATCGATTACGAGTAACGAAGGTCAGACACTTTACAAGTGTGCGTATGTATGCAAGTATGCAGGCGAGCTCAGTGCGGCATCGCTGCTGCACGCCTGCACCGCCCGGTTGCAACACCCTCCCCCCTTCGCTCTCGGCTTCTCACTCGTCACCCGTCTTGCCGCTAGCCTGTCTCACCTCGCGGCCGGCAGCCTTGCGCGACGCGACGCGCCGCGCTATTTCACATTCAAAATTATTCGCAAACCATTGCAAAAAAAAAAGCAAACTGTTCTGTGCAATAAAATTAACTCAACTCTTCATCACGGTCGCTTTAACTGTTTGGATAAAAATATTCTTTGATACTTTGCAATTTTATTTAAGTGCCTTTAAGAACTTTGAATGCACTCCTCGTTGCATGTTTCGCGCGCGTCGTTATGAGAACCCCGTACTGGCGGTCACGTTGACGTCGCGCGGTGCCGCCATATCTGTCTCGGCCACCAACTAGCAAAATTAAATAGGTAATTATTTTTATGTGCAGTGCTCTCATGGTTACGTCTCTAAAAGTGGGATTGTGATACAGTGTTGTCTGTTTATTGTGTCTTCCTTGACAATTCTAATTGGATTCTACTTAGAAATTGAGGTGCGCGCCGGCCGGTTCTTATCGGCTGCAATGCAGTTGCATTCACAACTTATTGCAGTTTTGCATTGCTCAAAGTTACATGCGCGGAAAGTTATTGGTGTTTATATTTTACTTAAAGAGGATTTTAAAAGTGATTCTTAGTGCTAATCTAAATCAAGTGACTGAATAAATAGTTAAAAAGTTTTATGTTTATTAAAATCAGTGTTATTTCGGCCCTGCTCAACTTTAAACATATTCTTTTTGTGTAGAGTAGTACTTAGTACTTGTCGAAGTATAGATTTTTTTTTTAAGTTGTGATTTCCGTTTTTAGGGCCTATAACTGGCACATCACTATTAGAAAGCAATGACCCGGGCATTCCGTTTTTGAAATTTCACCTTCACCCGGATGGAATGAGGAGTGCACAATCCCATTGTTTCCCTGTTTCATATGTTTGAACATCATTTGTTTTTTTGTTTCTCGGACGATTAGACACTTATTTTCTTCCAAAATTACAAAAATTACAAACTAAGGTAAATATTTTTCTCTATATGTTTTTTTTAATGTAAGATAATTTGAAAGTTCATAATTATTTTGATAAGTAAAAAATTTAGTTGGCATCGACCACACGCGGCTTTCTTGAAATTCTGATGTATGACATCATTCTCAAGGTGAGCCATGAAAGGCTCTGGTGCACTGCCTAGGTCTTTTTAAAAGTTACTTTACAAGTTTTTCATTGTGATTTAGTCAAAGATTTATAATAGTGAAGTGAGTGCAAAAGAAAATCTTAAATCATACTTGTTCAGAATGGCGGAGGGCAATGGGGAAATATCTATTGAAGAGGTACCCGGGAAGGACTCCGACATAAGCCGAACACCAGATTACCGCAAACTCATTGAATATGGCTTGGATCCAAAGGTGAGCATACTGACCACATTCATACTTGTTTCTGCTCCCTATTTATATTATTATCTACCACTTGATATCACACAGTATATTAGCTTTAAGCGATACTAAAGAGATATATTTCAGAAATTGTATAAAGTGGAAGACACAGCCCATGTGTTTTAAGAGTACCTTGTGACCTTGTGTACCACATAAAATACACATAAAATGCAACAAATATTCTTTAGAAAATATGTTGAAACTTTAAAACAGCAAAGTTTATTTTATTCAAGCTTAATTTTGTGGTCACTATCTTAATTGCAGACCCAAATGTAGCATTTTTGTCAACTTTATAAAACAAAGAAAGTCTGTTAGCATATAATAGGGGCCAATTGATGTTAACCCCAGAATTATCAGGCAGTGGGAAGGCTTGTTCGATGGCACCATGAATAAATTTAATCCCATTAATTTTTACCGACGCAGTTTTTGTGGAAAATAGTTCTTTATATTTCTATCTTATCACGGGAGTTTTGAATAATATTTATTTTTGATTTCTAGTTTTTTTAATGATATAAGTTCAAAACTTTAAAGTTAAGTAATTCCCATTTAATGCATATATGTAGGTAAGCAGTGTTTAAAAGAAAATAATTCTACATTTTATAGAATTATAACTATTCATTTAAGCTTTTGAACTATTCATATTTCAGTTACATAAAAACTTATTGGTAAACCATATTAGTTTCAAAATGATCAAATGGAGTATTCTGGCCTAACATAAATTAATATGCAATTTAATATTTTTTGTTATTGCATAATTACAGTCCAAAATAATATGCATTATCTTATAGCACTGCTGTATAAATAATAAACTTAAATTATCTACATAACTACGTTTTGTTGCCATATCAAATTTGTATAACAAAACAAATTTATTTAATTTAATTAGTTGAGCACAATTAAAATGTGCATATCAAACTTTCTCCTTGATGTGATATTGATATTCTTGACCTTTGCCGTCCAATACCTACCTATCTAGGTACCTACCTGACAGATTATATACCTTGTTTTTTGTTACAAAGCTTTGCAGTAGAATGAAATTACTAAACAATGTGCCTACCTATATTGTTATTTGCAGGATATTTTGTTTTTAACTAACTAAATTAAACTTGAGTATTATTATTTATTTAGCAATGCTAAAAAACATATCTACAAAATACTGGTTGGTATTTTCAAGGACATGTGCTAGATTTTGCATAATACCTATCAGTTATCTGCAAAATTTGATCATGATTATTTTGGGCAGCAATAGTACTTATGCTCATTTGAATAAAGCTTAAATTGAGATGGAATGCAAACTCATGTATAATTTGTGCCTTGATTAGATATAATATTACAGGTCAAGCTAAGCTTATATGAAACTATCTTTATGAAGTTGTTGGGTTGGACGGCACGTGAAAAGAATCTTTAATTGTTAGTAACCTGCTATAAGCAACTAAAACTTTATTCATTCAGGACATGTTAGTGTAAGTCGATGATTGTTGGACGAAAACGCGCTGCCGCCAGGATTCTTGGGTTCGATTCCCAGACAGTACGATTTTTATTATTAAAATAAGTCATTACTAGTTTCTGCTCTTTCTTCCCTATAATATGGCTAGGTACCAAATTTATTTATTACAGCCTACTTAATAGATAGGCGAATAAATAAAAGCAAACTAATTTTACTTATTTTGGTAGTGGAAATTCCTTTTAAACAAGTACCTCATGTCGTTGGAGTCTAGAATTGCAGTAGCTTTCACCCTGCTCAACGACCCAGGAATTATTTGAGCGCACATAGAAACGGAGCTATGTACCTAAAAATCGATTACGAAGCCCGTTTGGCGCCAAAACTGCGTTCATATGGGGGAGGGATCCTGGAACCCCGCAATGGAACGGAACTATGCAGTAAGCGCAATGCGTCGCGTGCACCCGCGACGAACGTTTTGAAATGTTAATTTATGCACAGATTAAAGCCTCGGCTATTTTTGAAATCGATAGCAAGAAAATGCGGCTGTTTATGTACTTGTCATGGGGGAATATTTGTTTTTGGATGAGGGTTTTTGAAGGAAATTTCTAACTAAAATAAATCCTTTGCGTAGGTACTATGTTACAAATGTTTAGATGTCTATCGATTTGTAAATAAAGAGTCTAATAACGAACTAGAGTTAGTTATATTTATATTGTCTTAAAAATCAATATTTTCGTTAGTCTAGATTACTATACTTTTTTAGATCTTCAAAGATAGTAGGTACCTACTATCGTAGTTCTAATGACGTACATACAGCGAGCTGCAGAAAGTAAGGGTACTTTGAAAAGTCTAGGATAGTTAGGCAGCTCAAAAGCCCAAAGTGATGAGTTGCCATTGTTTGTTTTCAGGTAGCCGCCAAGCTAGACGACATTTATAAGACTGGAAAACTAGCGCACGCTGAGTTAGACGAACGTGCCCTAGATGCCTTAAAAGAATTTCCATCCGACGGTGCTTTAAGTGTTCTTGGACAATTTTTAGATTCAAATCTTGAACATGTATCTAATAAAAGTGCTTATTTATGTGGAGTCATGAAAACCTATAGGTGAGTTATTTATTTTTATAGTTCTGTAGCGAAACACTGTAGAAATTATCTGAATATTGAAATGAAAAGGAGTACTAAAACTGGTAGATAGCATGACCTACATGACGCACAGATTACGAATTTACAAATTCTAATCTAAAACTTTAGTCACCCCGTGCTTGTCAGGCGATTCTATTCTTTGCATAGCAACCGCATATCAAGTAAAGCGTTGATTGGATGCGTCTTCAGCGAATTAGGTCGATGCGAAAAAAATATTCGCACGTCACAAGTCCGGAGCTGGAGGCGTCGACCGTTTAACTTTAAAATGTTTTCCTCGCGTTGACATTGGTGAACGCACTCGCTGCATCGGTGCCTTGAATAAACTTAGCATATAATGCGTCACGTCACGGCAGTTTTGACAAAAGGAGTGTCATGCAGGAATAAATTATCGTAAAGGATAAAATTATCGAGTACACAAACGATGCGAGGTCGACGACTCGCTTCCGAGCGAGATACGTAGGTCGGATCTTCACCAAATTACGCATTTCTTTGTGCCATTTTCTGCATCGCATCGGGGCGAATGTAGGAAGGCGTTTTTAAAATGCCCGCCGTACGCTGCGACGGCGATGCGAAATCGGATTACATGAGCTGTAACAAGATCATTTTTGTTTGCCTATGTGTCATCGTGGTTGCATGTTTGCGGCGGGTGCAGATTAGATTACGTGTGGTCATTCGCCCCTGTACGGCACTGCATGATGCGAAACGAGTTTGTGACTTTTATTCGTACGATGCCTCGTTCAATGCACGCTTCCGATTACTTTAATAGCAGGGATAGAAACGTTAAATTTTCCACTAAATCGCTGCATGCTTCATTGTGAGTTGTGGCGGCCGATCTTGAAATGCAAAATCTTAATTAGTTGGCCGTAAGCCAAGCACAAAGCTAAGAAAACCTCTCTCGTTCAGTTCCCAAAAAATGGAAGCAAGTTTGAGCTTTATGTCTGCTAAGCACATGTTCTGATATCCGGCGGCTATTTATAGCTTATTGTGTTTCTTTTTGGTACCAAGACATAAAGAACTTTCGCAGTGGAAAGTTCTTACATGCATACTGCACATGTAGCAATTACAGAAAAGTGTGTCGAAATTTACATTCCTCCTGCGAGTTAAAATATTTAGGTATGACCGCGAGTGGCAGTTATTGAAATGACGATGGGTGTTTTTATATGTTTCGTGTGTGAATTTTCAGACAGAAAAGCAGAGCGGGTGTGCAAGGCGCGCCCGCTTTGTCGACGGCTGTCCAGGTGAAAGGGCCCGACGAAGAAAAAATTAAACAGATTCTTGCGCGGACCGGATACACGTTAGACGTTACTACAGGTAGGTTTTCTCTTGATTTTATATAATAACATCGTGTTTGAACTAGATACTTTCCTTTATTTTCTTTAAGCCCATTACAATTTAGGGACTTTAGTTGCCGCTGGTCTTCAATAATTATTTTACTGATTCACTTTCATCACAATATTTATATCCCATAGGAATCTTATTGGAATATATTCGCAAGTAGTGGCGCAAATTCTAGTAGAACTTTCCGCTGCGTATTGTCTAGTTAGCATTGAAACCCGTGCTATTGGACTATTTGTTACAAAAAGAGTCCCATTCCATTGAAGTATCTCATTCCTTTGTTACAAGAATAGCGAATATATCAGCTTTCGTATTAACCGCGAATGCACTTAAGAAATCAGCTTTCCTTGAGTACAACCGTTCTATTAATAGTATGTACTATATATAGGTAGTACTACTGATAGAAGTACCTTTCCAAGATCAGCATTTGTGTACTTAAATAATAGGTAGGCTAAATCCGCTGTAGGTGTTGTCTAAAGAAAGTAATTTTTGAAAGAAAGTACACTACATATACATAAAGAGTTGCAGGTCTTGTATCGAGAGTAATTCGACATGCCTGTTTACGGGCGACTAATTCACGTTTAGCGATTTGCCATCGGTAAACACACGACTTCTATATTTTGAATGCGGTATTTTTATGACACTTAAAGCAACCTAAATTTATTTATTGCAACTACTGATTCTTCAAAATATAGTTTTAAAGATTCAATATTCAACCCTTTTTCCAAAGGAGGAGGTTCTCGATTGGTGTGTATGTTTTTTTTCTGCCTTTGTGTTACACGATTTTACGGACAATTCTGAATCGATTTTGAATATTCTTGTTTCATATAATAGAGGATACTTAGAGATGGTCCCGTATAAATTTCATCGAAATCGATTGAGCACGTTTTGAAAAATTTAAACTTTCGAAAAAAATATATCAATAGGGTGAATTGTACCTTGATGACCTAATACTTCAGCCAAAGCTTGTTAGTGAAGTCGTTTTTTTTAATGCTCTGCATTCGTTGATTGTTCATGTCACATTTCCTAACCATTTTTCATGGTATTCGTCAGGTCAGCGCAAATATGGAGGGCCACCTCCAGGGTGGGAGGGCGGTACGCCCGGGGCCGGCTGCGAGGTGTTCTGTGGCAAAATTCCAAAGGACATGTATGAAGACGAGCTCATTCCCTTATTCGAAGGCTGCGGGAATATCTGGGACCTTCGTTTGATGATGGACCCCATGACTGGAACCAACCGGGGGTACGCGTTTGTGACGTTCACGACGCGGGATGCCACGCAGCGCGCAGTGCAAGAGGTTAGATCGATGGTGGCGAGGTGACGGCCCTACGCTGTTTTCGATATTTGAATCGCCCCTATTCAGTTTACTCGCAATTTCTAAACCATAACTAACTTTGAGGATAATTAGCAAGAAAATACCTGAAAATTTACTATAAACTGCAAAAACAGCGTTACAAATACCGAAAACGTAGTTATATGTTCCATGTTTATCATTTAAGTCATTGTTACAAACGAGAGAATGGCAAACTATGTGTTTGATTTAAGTGATCAGATTTAAAATTGTTGTTTTGAACGTTTGCCATTAACTCTGTCTTCATGTTTCATTGGCAGAGTAAATGTTGGACGAAAGGGGGTGTCGCATCTATAAAATTAATATTGAATAAGGAAGGAGAATCTTATTGGAATATAAACCGACACCCGCTTTCAGGACATGTCATTATTACTCCGTGGCATCACGCTTGTGCAATATTGATCGATTTTGGGTTACTGTCGGTTGTCTTCACACAGTGATTTGGGTAATAATGAATTGTCTTAGATGTTGAGCACATCTGTAAGATAGCCGACATTTCCTGCACTCTTTGGCCAGCGACTGTTCAATGTTAGACCCCATAATTGGAACAACTAAATTGTATCCAACCTCATTTATTATTTCAATTTCATTGCATTTTATTTCTCAATTTTTGATCTTATATAATTGGTGCAAAATTTTCTAATATGACATCTAATTTCCAGGTTACTCGCCGATAAGTATAATCCCTAGAAAGATAACGAATCACAGCACTAGCTGTCTTTTGTATGATGACTTCACTATATCGATGTATTGATGACTAAATTAACATTCACGGCTTTACGATAAAGTATAAATTTGTTTAAAACATATATTTTCCATGTTGAGGTCATCATGCTGAGACATCACTTGCAAGATTACTAGTATACCATCGTCAGTATTTTTGCAAGTTCCCAATAATTTGCCTGTTGATTTACTCGTCACATTTGGGAGATTAGACTTTAAGCTTTTTCTATCATTTAAACAAGCATGTCCTTAATATTCCACTTTGAGCAACTATTTGCATACTAAACATTTACAGAGATTTTATATTTTTTTATAGGCAGTCTTTTGGACGGATGCCAAACTTGAGTAGAGCGCTTCTGAAATTGTTTCTTTGCGTGTTTTTTTTGTCGATTTTAATTTAACTATACGTTATTTAGTATGTAGAAAAGTTTAGTGAACATATGCAAATGGTAGCTGTTGTAATATAATCACCATACTTGTGTAAATGTGCAATCATAACACCCACAAACTGAAGCCTCGCTTGTCCTGGGACATCATCCCGTTCTTACTGTTGCACCTCGTTCAATTTTAAGTTGCTTTTTTATTTTATTTTTGTTACCATTACACAGTACTGCTTCTTTTTTTCACACCATCAACCGGTCCACTTACAGGGTTAACTTTCAATTGGCTTCAAAAATTCTCCGAACTGAGAATTAAATAATCTCAGGCTCTCCTCTTTGCTCAGTACAACACCTTTCGGCTTATCATCTAAATTCTAGTTAACTCATCACAATTGGCTCTAACCGTCATCATTCGATCATAAACTCGAGCTGCAACGAACGATCATTTCGCGCCAAATTCATTTAAATAAATACCCATCGGGACAATCGGTATAAAACGGTAAACTCCCCAGCAAAAAGTAAATAAAAAAAACAACCTTCTTTTCAAAATTTCCCCATTGTTATTTTCCCACAGCTCGATAATTATGAAATAAAACCAGGGAAGACTCTGAGAATTAAGATTAGCGTACCGAATCTTCGACTTTTCGTCGGCAACATTCCCAAGTCTAAAGGCAAAGAGGAGATACTGGAAGAGTTTGGTAAATTAACAGGTAAAGTGTCACTCGAATGAATTAAAGAGTTGATAGTTTTGGGTTGTGCGTGGGGCTTGGTGTGGACCGCTGGTGCTTGCCCCCCCCTGCTCCCGTCCCCTCCCCGCCCCGCCCCCTCCCGCAGCCCCCCTCTCCAGTCATGTGGCGTGGACCAGCCGCCTCGCCCGCTGGCTATTCTCCTCGATTGTTCTTGCAGCTGAATGATTATGAAATTCGAAAAGGGAAAAAGATTGGCGTTACGGTTTCCTTTAACAATCACCGTTTATTCGTTGGGAATATCCCTAAGAATCGAGATCGGGACGATTTGTTTGAGGAGTTTTCTAGGCACGCACGTAAGTCCTTGTCGAATTCATAATTAAGTGCTATAGAGGCGAGCGAGCGAGGCAGCCGTGGGCTTGCCTTGCTGGCTCGCCGCTTGAGAATGCTACCGGTAATGACTGGAGAATCTTGCTGTTGTTCTATAGAATAGACTTCTTCAGTACCATATATGTTCTCCTGGAATATTGTTTGATTTGCTTCATATTTTCGTAGAGTTAAATTGAATGATAAAGCAATCGGGTCGGGGAGCTTTGATGATTTTCTTTTAGTGCTTTTAGCCGTTTGACGTGAGTTTACAAATGAAGTTGTGTGATTGCAGCCGGCCTCATGGAAGTTATAATATATAGTTCGCCCGATGATAAGAAGAAAAATAGAGGTTTTTGTTTTTTGGAATACGAGTCACATAAAGCGGCATCGTTAGCGAAACGTAGACTGGGCACTGGTAGGATAAAGGTGCGTACTCATTTAATTGTCATTAAATAAATGAGCTAAGGGTACCATTCTAATTCTATGTTTTGTTTAGGTATGGGGCTGTGATATAATTGTGGATTGGGCGGACCCTCAAGAGGAGCCCGACGAGCAAACTATGAGTAAAGTAAGTTTTAAGTTTTTACTATTATTATTTCCTACCTTTTGCAACGTAATGTATTTCTCTGTTAAGAATTTATATCATTGATAACTTATTCTTAAAATAAGAGCGGTATTCACCGAAAAATTACTATATTAAGCATACTAGTTTGCTACAGTAACTAGGGATGCCATTCAGATTATTTGATATATTTACTTTTTTTTTTAAATAAGGCATGTTTAACCTAGGTAGTTTAACCTAGCGCGTAGTAAAAGTTTTTCTTAGTTAAAGTTCGCAAATATTTTCAAATATTTATTTGTCTTTATAACCTCATCGCTAGGACTGCTTAAAGAACTTTGATGTATTTATTATCAATTTAAAAAAAGCTTAAATGATTTTACATAACAAACTATGTAAGCACGATAAGATGTCATTGCCCCATAGATCAATTTGGGCGACGCACTATGATTGGTCCCTACGCAACGACGCGATAGACCTATCGTAAAAAAAAAGAGCGGAAGTGCATAGAGTTGCATCAGTCCCGCTATCGTTGGCCCCTCCTTATTTACCTACGAGCATTGTGGGGCGTAACCAATGCATTTGTCGTATTAAGACTTTGTATGTGACATTTTTTTATATTTCGATAACGTAGTTTATTTTTCAGTTTTAATTTGTTTCTTAAAATATGAATAGGACTTTGGAATATCACGGAAATTTAAAATTTGGTAGATGCAGGAATTGAAAATTATTATTGTTACAGTAATATTATCTATGAAATATACGTTTTTTAATGGAATTTCCAAAGCACCGAAACTTTTGAGTTAAACTGTTCTGAGATATGTTATGATATATCTGTTATATGTAAATTTTTATCTAAAAACAAATAATCCAGTTTAATTAATTAATGCTAATACCTTCAAACACTTACATATAAATAAAGTTGTTTTATTTCATTTCAATGAATCATGAAACAGTCAAAAGTACTATAACGCCTCGTTAAAATCATTGCTAAACGTTAAAAAAGATGTAGTATACCACTATCATGCTGGACTAAGAGTAAAATGAAAACATAGAATGTACTTACTATAACAAGCTCATTTTGGCAAATACATGCTAGTAGGTCGAAATTCGCTTGAAGATAGGTTTCCTTGGTGACGAACTTGTTATCATTACATTCGACACTGACATTTGATGAGTACAGAATTCGTACAGTATCTACAAAGTCATAAGTGCCTTATACTAAAACTAGACAACCGAATTTCAAACGAACTTTTAGCAAAATAGGTCATGATTCAGATGGTTCGATGGTACTAACTGCTTCTCTTCCCGGGCATAGGTACTGTAAAAGTCCGTTACGGAACGGAGGTTTTATTGGCGTTTTTGTGGGCGACAGGCTGACCACCTGTCATTGCAATAGTCTCCATCGTTACCTCTAAATTTGTCATACGTGACATCATCATCATCATCATCACCATCACAACTCTTTGTAATGAGCCCACTGACATAATTTATAGCCTCTGGTGTTCCGCCTACCTCATAAGGGATACAGGCGTAAAGTTATGTATGTACTCACAACTCGTAGCTGAATTGTATTTCTGCCAAATTTTACCTATAATGAGCACTTTTGATAAAAGAGTGCCGAGAGCTTTTTTTCCGCCAGCTTTTTTCCTCTCGGTCTACCTAGGGTCCTCATTTCTTTTCGTTTCTTAAAGCCGAAGTAGTAGGTAGCCATATGGAACTATAATGGGTGATCATCATCTTCGTGAGCCGAGAGACGCACACTGCTAGACAGAGGCCTTCCCCAAGACTGTCCACGTCGCGCAGCCCTCATCTACCGTTTGACGTTCATTAATAGGTTTTTTTTGTAAACCTATAATGAATAACTGTTTGAATTTTGTATACTTTTACAGTGTTGAGAAAGTGTTTATATGTTTTACAGGTGAAGGTGCTTTACGTGCGTAATCTAACTCAAGAAATAACAGAAGAAGCGCTCAAGGAACAATTCGAGCGGTTCGGGACCGTGGAACGAGTTAAGAAGATTAAGGACTACGCGTTCGTCCATTTCGACGATAGAGAATGTGCAATCAAGGTAATGTGCGCTTTATTTCGTAGGACTGTGTTATAGATTCGTGAAATGTCGACTTAACTTGCGTATAAATGCAATTTTTAGACGTGGCCTTACATTTTTTGTTTTGTTGACTTATTGTAACGTCTAGATTTTATTGAATTCGATTTCATCGTTTGAAAGAAAGGGTCATATTTTAAATTACACACTACAGTAAATTAACTGACGACCACTTTGGCGATGGGGTAGCACTGTCTGCCTCAGACGCCAGTGATCGAGGGTTCGAATCCCGCACAGAACAAGAAAAATAATGTTCCGGGTCGGGGCGTTTATCTATGTATATATTTATTTACATTCTAGGTTCCCTCCTAGTTCGCTACATGGTATCCCATATCACAAGCTCTGCTTAGTTTGAGTCCATGTAGTTAGTGTGATTGTCTGGGGATTTTTTTTTAAAACTTGTTACTCAAACTAAGTAGAGATCATTTTTTATTGAGAAGGATCTTCCTAACATCAATAGGTTATCTGTAAACTATGTGTCTATCAAGTTATAAAACACAAAGTCCTATTCGAAAGCAAAAGGAAAGCTTTTTTAATACCAATTGTGTCTACTAATATATATATATAATATTGGTTTATAAAGAGTTCCTTCCCACGGTGTTCTTGAATGAAGCTTATATAGTTCTATACACGAGAACAGTACCTATTATCGGACTGAATTAAAAGATGAAGAAGCGCGTAACCGTACATTTAAATAGCTCTCAAAACAGTTCAAGTAAAAGTGAATTTTATCACTTTTATCTTAGGATGCAATTTTGTGTATCTAGCAATAAGCAAATCCACCCTAAAATATATTACAAGGTCAGGGGTAATGCAGTTTGCATTGTGAATGGGATGCTATAAGTTATAGTTCATTGTGTTTAGAAGTGTTATGACTTTTGTTTACGAAGTTTGTTGCTATAGCAACATATTTAGATCATTTTTATATATCTGGTTCGGAATGTTAGTTTAGAAATATTTTTATAACCCCGTGCTTGATGAGCTATTTTTATCTTGCATATAAATGTTTTGACGCTTTCTAATAAAATATAGAGCAAAGATTTAATAATTACTCTGATTTGTATCTTTTATATCCCGAGCGATAATGGTTCTTATACATTTCTAATGATCATGTATGTTGCTACTCGCAAAAGAACAGTGGCAGCAGGCCATACATGTTTTTAGTTTATTTCAAGTTGTGGCGTTTAACAATTTGGAATTCATTACTGAGTAACTTAGTGCAAAAAGTACTCGTAGACGAACGTTACACGAAAAGATATTGCATTTTGAATATTATATGCTATGTCTTTGGCACTTACAATTCAATTTTTGGACGAATTTTATTTTAAAAACGCTACACACTTTAAACCAATGTGTTGAAAATTCGTAGAAGAATAAGTTACTAAGATAAGTGACGATTAGATTTCTAAACGATCATTATTTCACGTAACTAAGCCTGAATCCGCCTTTGCTCTTTAATTTTATCGTCAAATGCTGTAATGTTAAAAGATATGTTATAATTGTATTGGGGTGACTTGCTGCATCTTATTTTAAAAAGACATATAATTTATAGAGTTCAAAGAATATTATCTATATAGATGACAGTTTAATGAAGTGGCCCATAAATAAGACAAAGAAAGTAAAATAAAACTGTACTTGGTCAAAGATGAAGGTGATTTTTAAACATTAAGAAAAAAGTACCTATGTTTTGAAAAAAAGTGAAACAGTTATAAATAATGCTTACTTCTATTCTACGATTAAAAATACATTAAGCAGTGAAGTTTACACTGATGCTAAATAATTAATACCTTTTACCAATACTGCTCCGATTATACATTTTTGAGTGGTATACAAATTCACATAAGAAAACTTAATATCCAAATAACATTAATTGATAGTTTATATCAGCACACTAGGGTTAATAATTGCCGTTATTTGTTTACGATGTTGCTTACAAACGTTTCAAAATAATAGATTTGGTATTATAAAAAATCTGGTAGAAATCGCTCTTCAACGATGAGACCGCCAAGTTTTAATTTCTTATGGAACTGTTCTTTTTCCTCTTACTGTACCTGTAATATAAACTGAAGTGTAAATATATAAATATATTTTTACAAGCATTTCACTTTCGAAAAAAGGTATAGATATTTTATAGGTTTATAGTTTTCGTGCCAAACGCCAAACTTTAACAGTCATTTATGTGGGACAAAATAATCATGAACATAATCATTAAACTTCCTGGAAAGTGACCTATTTAACGACATTATCATTTATTTCGTGACTTCCTGCGTACCTTATAATCTAAATGCGCTTGCACAGTCCTATCATATCAGTCTATATCTATATGTATACTTATAGATGTCTTATAGGAGTAGCACCGGAGTACAGATATATACAGTAATTCAACTCGGCCGCATCTTTGAAATAAATGCCTACAGCGCAGCGCCGCGGTCCGTTATGTGGGCTGCCGGCCTTCAGCGTTTAAATTACATTTGCCTACTTTGTGTTTACTTCCATTTTGTTTTGTGAATGCAAATACTCTTTCTTTATATAAACAAATAAAGCACTTTGCAAATTGAATAGGAAGTGTTCAACAAAAATACGTTTTGTGTCAAAAAACCATGTTTACGTTTGAATAACAAATCGGTCTTATAAGTTAGCGACTGAAAAATACTTGCGCCTCGACTGATACGCACGAAAAGATGTATTATTAAATGTTAAAGTATAAACAATCCGCATATTAACGTAAAGCTCAATCGACAATTGTTTTGGTATGCAGACACTCGCGACTGGCCGCATGCCGAGATCGAGCCGCGTAGGTATAGCTCGCGTTTCGTCCATTTGTATGAAGTTGAATTACTGTAGATATCTGTACTGTGGTAGCGCGAATTCACGCGACTGGGTAGTCAGGGTCACTCGAGTTTGAACCCGAGAAGGTCATTTGTACATTTGAGAATTTTTGCAAGCAGTTACCAACGAATACAGGATGCTATGTGTAGTTTTTAGGTCGGAGCTATTTGTGATCTCGGTTTTTAAATTGGTTGTATGGGCTTGGATCGCGAATTGGCATAGAAGTGAATAATGCTGTAGTGAAGAAGAGTAGTTTTGCAAGGAAAGTTAGAAATAAATTGTGTATTTTTGTTATACATACCTACCTATGTATATTCGCATGCAATTAATTTAATCTAGTCTCTAAAATACTGCTAGTGCTTTGGGTATGAGTAGTCAAAATTCTTATTAACGCGGGCTTGAAATGTCCTAAATTTCTATAATTGACGGAAAAAATAGTTTTTTTGCATCTTTAAGAATGAAAAAGTTAAAACAATAAACTCACGATTCGTGATACTTCCTGATCAGACTCAATAATGAGGAATTAAATTAACCTTAAACTGCCATGATTTTTGTTTAATGATGATGATGAAATAAGTTATTAGTTTCCGATCTTTAAGACGTATAAAATTTGAAAAATGCAAACCATTGATTTTGTCGCTGTCTTTCATGTTTTTTTTTCAATATTTATAAGAGTATATAGAATAAATTACGTAATAAAAAAACAAAGCAACAATAATAATTTCTAAGTCAAAAAATATATGAAATCTATTCTTAAAATATCGTAAATTTCGTTCGCAGGCAATGCAAGACCTAGACGGAAAAGACTTGGGTGGCGCGAGACTGGAAGTGTCCCTAGCCAAGCCCCCGTCGGACAAAAAGAAGAAGGAAGAAATCCTACGAGCCAGAGAACGCCGCATGATGCAAATGATCCACGGTCGTGGCGGGTACGTTGATTTGCATTTTATGTAACTCCAATAAGGTCGCATTTTGATTGATTCTTCTAGAGAGCTTAACTATAGTAGAAACGTTTTCAGATGATATGTGTGACAGTTCCGTAATGAAATTGTTCGATATTTAATTCGATTGTAGCCTTATCTAATCAGCTGATAAAAAAAGATTCAATGGTGTCCATACCTTATCTATTGAATTGAACACATTCAGTTTCTTTGCATCTGTCAATTTAAGATGAATATTTTTATTACATTTTCTTAACTTATTTACCATTAATAATAATAAATACAGGCGATTAATACTTTAACCTATAATTTTTTATTTAACTATTTTATTAACGTAGTCTTATTTTTTTATCTTGCTGATGTACATTCAGTTCTTAGTAGTTGGCGCGTAATGAAATATCAGTACTGTCACCCATATCATAGCGAAAACAGTGTAATAAGGACGCATTTTGATTGTTTCATCTAGAGATCTAAACACAAGAGATGCTTTAATTTTTAAGTTCTTAAATGCTTTCCGTTTCTATTCTTCCTTTTCTATTTAACTTACATCATATTTATCAAATGAATAGTTTCTTTCTATGAATTTTCTTTTCAATTCTTATTTATTCTAGTGTTCATTGGCGATACAATATTTTTTTTATTAAAGTTTTAAGTTTGTTGATTTACACCGCACTTGTGAAAACCTGTTTTGCTTTAGTGTAAATTTCCGAAAATAGATTTTCGTAGAATGTCCATTTTTTACTATTAATAATTGATAATGCTATAATTCGATGTATGTTTTTTTAAATCAGTAAGTATCATATTAAGTCTTGATATTTTTAGCCTATAGTAGAAATAATTGCATCTTATAATCTAGAAATTTGCTAAGTAGGAATTTGAAGAATTTAACATATATTTTTTTTCGAAATTTATCTAGTCTGGATTTCTACAAAATTTCGTTTTCGTTCTTGCAAGTCATGAATCTTTATTTTTACGTTATTAAAATTTTAAAGTTATCCTTTTGAAATACCTATTATTAACATGACCAAATACCGTTTAAATTTCGAATCTAATCCCCTCCAATTATAACATCGGTGTAAATCAGTTCCGTCGCCAACGTCCACGTGATAATTGGGTGGCGGAGCGGTGCATAACGTGCGGTGTTTAACGTTCAGATTTGATTGGTGTAGCTGCTCTCCGTCGCTGGGGCTGCGCGGGCGCACGCCGCAGCCGCAGCCGAGACCCCCGCAGGCGAGGGGCGATTACGGTAAGCAGGGGGCGGATGGGGGGCGAAGGGGGGCGAAACGAGGGGAGGGGTGTAGGCTCGTGTTTTGAGAGGTTGCTAGGTTGAACTATAACGGTCGGTTTCGATAACTTGAGTAAACTGAAGGATAGGAGGATTCATTCCTATAGCTGAGCCATTACAAGCCTGCGAACTTAGTCATAATACATATCGGATCTCTCGCTTGCACTGCCCTAGTGTTGTGTATAGTGAAAAGGGATAAAAGACAATTATTTATGACTTAGTTTACACGTTTGTAATGGGTTCCTCATATACTGTCTTTTATGAATTTCTGTCTATAAGTACTTTAAATTTCTTGGTATGTTATTGAAACCGGCCGTAAAGGCCCGTATTAATAGAACTTTGGGGGCGATCTTAAGTTGGCCGAATTTATACGTTTGCGGTTTTTAAAATTGCGGTACTTAAGATTGCTCTTGGAGTTGAGCGAATTAATACGAGCTTTTGGCTCACATAGTGAAAACTTGCTCCGATTTGATCTCTAGTATAGATTTTTTGACAGTTACGGTCGAAGCTTGAGAAGGATTTCATAATAAGGGCCTAGGTATAGATTTTTTGACAGTTCTCTCTACGGATAATGACATGGAATCTGTGCTAGAGTGATAAAGAAGTTTCTCATAACACGAGCCTTGTTGTCGCTTTTTGATTTGAAAAAGACGTTAAGTGGAACTTTATTGAGGCACCTATTGTACATTATGACTATTATAAATTACTTATTAACTATGTAACGTTTTTTTTTTTCAAATAGTGACACATTAATAACACTTTGATGTATGTAAAAAGGGAGAAATATCTTATATGCACTCTGGATATGGAGGATTTTACATTATTTTCCGAAGGGATAGTTAATATATCTATCTCTTTTCTGTTTTACTCGCATTGTACATTGTGCATATAAGTTGGTATTAAGAACGAAAGTTGCAAATGATGGTTAAATTCAATTGATTTCTTGTATATTTTAATTTAAATACGAGTGTTTTATTGATTCAAGTTGATCAGCATTTGCACTACACTTTAGATTTGGTGTTTACAAATTATTATTTATTAGTATTATACTTACATGAAACTTAATATACATGCTTCAATGTAGTTTTGACTGTCTTTGCCGGCTTTATATAGTCAATGTATAAAATCGTTTTTTTTTTGGGAATAATATCCAAACCATGTATATTAATATTCAAGTGAGTTTATTCAATTGTGGGGATTTTGAAGGTGGTGGTGGCTTTCTAAGTTAATGACCGGTTAAGTTAATGTCTCGTTTAATGTTTGACTCGATTTTTGGCATATTTTGACTTTATACAGTTGCAAAAGGTAACCAAATTCGTAAATTATAATAAGCATAAATACTATAGCTACTATGTTTTAGATGTCAACTGATCTGATGATTCCTTTTGCCTTTGAAAGTGCGAGTTAAGATTATCAAATCTAGGATTATAGGTATTCGGTCGCCAATTTTACTAACATGCACAGAGGTTCAGTTACATGCGAACTTTTTTAACCCTCATGAGCTTGTGATACATTTAGGTACCATTTCATCCTCTAAACTATAACCTAATGATTCAGTAAAGTGCTTCCGCCCGAACGATAATATTATGGAAGTGATACGAGGTACAAGGCGGACTCTCGCATTCAGTAGTGTTAATTTAACAGCAGCTATCTCGTTTACCAGTGTTCATAAACAGCCGCTACTTTTACACTTAAGTATTCTATGGGTGCAGAAACACACCCGAGAAACACCCAATACGAATCTAGACATTTCTATTGTTAATGATGAATCGAATTGACTGACGAGTTGACATACAAGACAAATCAATAAATATGCAAAACTAGTAGCTACTTATTTAATAAACCAAAAAGTCGTAAATATGATAAATCGCATTGCACAGACTTCGAAAGTTACCATCCCGCGTGTGAGTGGTTTAGTGAGTGTTACGCTACTCCAATATTCGAGTATTTCATTGTACTACTGTTCATACATGAAGTGAAACAAGACAAAGGTCCATCTTCATTTAGGTACAAGTGACATGGAGGTAGGGTTGCCAGCCATACTGTTTTTCACTACAGTATACTGTTTACTGTTGAACAAAAATAAAGTATACAAAATACTGTTTTCAGCATAAAAAGCTAAACACTTTATATGCTAGACTTTAATTAATAATTTGTGCAAGAAGCTCTAAAAATATGTGTTTAAAACATTAAATAAATTGAATAATGTTTATTTTTCTAAAATACTGTTTGATATTGTTTTCGGACACAAATATACTTTATTTCTAGAAAAAAAAAGTTGGCAATCCTAGTCACATTACATTTATTTAGTAGAACTAAGGATACACTAAAACAGATAAAGCATAAAGGAACACATTTTAAGTAAAAAGAAAAACAATTAGACCTTTGAAAAATCTATCATATGCCTTATTCATAAAATATAATCTTGCTCATTAAATCCAATATCTATCAAATAAATGAGATATTGAAGTGGCAGTAACCTTTTCCTATGTGTATGAGTGATTCGTTTTCTTAAAGTGAACAAACGTAAAGTTAATTTTATCAAGTTGTGTATTTTATAGACACTGAAACGTTGTAAAGTCGATGAGGAATTATTGAATAGACATTTTAACAGTCGACTAACAATGTTTATCTGATTTTTACTGAGAGGACTTTATCTAAACAAAATCGAAAGTTATCGATGTGTGTTTCGATAAGGCTTGTTATTAATTAAGAATTACACTTTTCATAATTCACGATTATTTACACACTCAGTTTACAGAAATAGTTCTAATTCAAAAGAGTTTGAAAGTCTTTTTAAATATAGAATTTCACACACACATATCCACAGTCTCACATAGGTTACTTTGATGTCATTTTCTGAACACTGTGTGGACTCAATGCACAAGTTCGCACAATACGCTGTTGGTATTTCCTTTACTAACAAATGGCCTTTGTTATACACATAAATGTAGTTTTTCATTTACTTGTCGACGAAAAAAATGTATTACACCCGAAAACATTGTGTGTGTAACTCTGGCCTTCCATATCTCACTAACGCTAAGTCTATAGGCTAGAACTAAATAATCTAGACAGATTCTTCAATGCATGTGGATTAAAATAGTATTAAAATCTCATGACACAAGACAGACCACGAACCCACGACCAGTGTTAACATAATTAACCTTTATCCCAACCGCATGCTACAGAGATCTCATGTTTCATATTGCCAAGTTTCAGAAGTCAGACCAGACAAAAAGTGACCTCATGACGCTTTCTATCTAGGGTTTGGTGGTGGTATTATACAGGAGACAACAGATCAGTCAACGCGCTGTTCCGTCTTCAAATATTTGGATGCATGTAGTTTACGTGTGTCTGTGTTAGCCACGAGCGATGGCCGTGGGCGATGAGGTGACGGGGACCCCAAGGGCTAATTAATAAACAACCTATTGATGTTGCAAGACTCGGGTCGTCTGATTCTCTTTTTCGGCAGATTTGCGGCATTTTACGTAAGTAGTGACTTTTGTAACGGGTTTAGGTTTTAGATAAATCGAAAGCAGCTGTCTGTCGAACAGAGAATTCGGCGATCCTGAAGTATGCATATTGGGTGCGTCTTTCCGGCACTCGGTAGTTGTAAGTTAGCGATAGTGTAGCTTAGCGTCTAAACGGCCTGTGTTGTGTGTTTATAGATTATGATTACGACTATTACGGGTACGGTGATTACCGAGGTGGCTACAATGAGCCATTTTACCGGTACGATGAGTTCTATTTTGATTACGCGGGGCCGCCACAACCGTCCGCCGGCCGCCAGCCGTCGCGAGCGCAACCGGTGGGTGCCACACAACTCACTAATGTTATTTAATTAATTCACTATAATATTTTTTTATTAGTCACTAGTCGCTGTATTCATCATTTACCAATATTTGTTTTTGATTTGCCAAATTTATTTTTGTTCATATTTTTTTCTTTTAATCCCATGGTCGATCGGAGTTAGTGAGTCGGTAGCGTTTCTAGTGTGTAGGCCTGACGGTGAAGTCGGCGGGCGGCGCGGGCGCCTCGCGGCTCGGCGAGCTCGCTGGTAGTGCGTAGTCGGTAGTAGGCTCGGCCGCCGCGGGGCGGGACGGAGGGCTCAGCCGCTCACCACCAGGTCTGCATGGCTGACGTTCCGATCCTTTCCCTTTGACGCGATCCATTATTATTTGCAGTTCCGCGTTTGCCTTGCTTAGCGCCATTTGCCATCACGTAGAACGGCTTCGCTTTGCTTTGTTACTAACATGATAACACGCTTGGAGCTTTGCCACCCTCGCACAATGTCTTAGGTGAGAGTCGCGCTTTTGAATTAGCTCGACGACGTTCGCCTTCGCTCGGGTGCCGGCTGTCTTCGCTTGAGTCCATTCCTCATTCATTCAGTAGTGTAAGCCGGCGCCGGAGCGCGGCCGAGCGGCCTAACGTTGTTGTTGCCATCGTGGCGGGGCTAGTTGATGTTGACGAGGATACTTACTGACACGCTTGGTCATGCCTTTACCCAGGACGACGAACTCGGCCTCGGACCAAATTCACTATACTACGATCTAACCGGAGGCATTCAGGTACCCACGGAAACTTTTTATCGATGTTTATTGATGTATTCGATTAGAAGTGGTATCGTTGTTGCGTCCTCCCTAGTTGGAAAAATGCCGTGTTTTTTCACCCATTGGCCAGGTATTCTCCAAAAAGGGAGCTGCGTGTAGTTTAATTGTAATTTAAACTATGTGTATTCTATTATAGAATGTTGTATGTTTTATAATTTGATTAGATGTTATTATATTTAGTTGGTACCTGACTGTTTCGATGTTTTTATTTACAGTAATAAAACTTATGATAAGTAAAACATTTTTAGCTTACATTTTTAATTAGCAATATTTTTAGCATGAATCGTTAGGACAGCAACATAATTCAAATGGTTTAATTTCCAAAATAAATCTCAGAAATGTGTTGCTTCCTGTATTTAATTAAAACGAAATACTTATCAATTTATTTCATATTAATCAGATTTAGGGAAGGTATTATCTTCTGCTAAGCATGCCTTCCTAAGTTGCTGATTATGTATTTAGTAACTGAGCCTGAAATTTAAGTACAGTAGGTTACCTACATAAAAGAAAGGAAAATCTATAATTTATTCTAAACTGTACTTATGTTTTAGGTTCTTTGTACTGTTGAAGCAAGCGTCATAGAACAAGATGTTAAAAAGTAACTGCCATTACCGTTTATTTTTATTGTGACAATTTTAATGTTCTACTTGATTTAAAATTATATTCTTGTTCTTTGGCGCCCTGATGCTTGTAATTTATTGAAGCGAGAATGAACGTGCAGCTTCGTTGGCCTCAAAATCAATTCTGTTTTTGTAAAGTAAACCTGTCTATGGCCAAACAATAAGTTCTCCTTATTAAATTATCGTCAATTTTTTTTATTAATTATATTTCGTAATAATATTAAAACCGTCTAAAATCTAAACTATGAACTTCCTCGTTAACTTTACTCTGGTTGGCTTAAAAGTCTCCAAAATTAAATGTTTCATAGTGGCCACGTCGTTGGTAACTAAACGTCTAACTTAAGTGCTTCCGTAAGATTTTTTTATAAAATGAGCCACCCTATGGCATCATCAGGTTAAATAAATACTCCTGTAATAATTGTTGTTTCGCACTTTCGCAAAAAAAAATATTTTGCTCGTAAGATTTCAATGAATCTTAAATTTTCGCGAGTTGATAATATACATAAATATTTTTTTATGACCTCTTCAAAATATTACAAAATTGAGAGTGCTTAAAGAATTAAACATTGAATACAAAGGAAAAGAAGTTAAAACACCAAATCGCGTTTTAAAATTAGTTTGGAATGAATCACGGTAGACTTGAAAAACAGAATTGATAGTGGCGCGTCGCGTCGCTCGGCTCGCTCCGCTCGTGCCGTGCAGTAAGCAGTGATCGGTTGCAGGCGGGTGGGTCATGTGGGACGGGCGCGCGGTGGGCGCGGCGCGGGGCGGCGGCCGCGGCGGGCCCTGGGCCCCGTGGTGGTGCGCGCCGCGCCGCGCGTGGCCGCAAGCCCAGCGCCATGCGTGGCAACCCGCGCGCCAAGCCAAGTTTACCAGGTCAGTGCCCCAAGCGTGCACCGCCACGTGCGGTTATAGGTACTATACGTGTAGACATCGGACAACTGTGACAGACATAGCCATTGCCCTAATAAATAAAAAATAAAATCCCCGGACAAATCACACCAACTACCATGGCCCCAAAGTAAGCATAGCTCGTGTTATGGGCTACCATGTAGCGAACTAGGGGGAACCTAAAATACCCACACACGGAACATTTTTTTTTCTTGTTCCGTGTGGGAATCGAACCCGCAGACAGGTTTATTTACCCCATCGCCAAAGTGGTCGTCATTATATCGCGACTATGCAATCATCGCATATATAATACATATCATATAATACGTAGGAGAGAACGGGTATGCTTGTCTCACGGGTTGGTTGTCACAACTGACATGAAACAAAATTGAAAGAATAAATATTTCAATAATAACAGCCTAAGAACGCAAGAGCGCTTCACCACAGGTACTCAAGGGAAGCGGAGAGGGAATGTCGCTCTTGCGCTTCTTCAGCACATGTTTTTTGACAGTTGTGACAACCAACCCGTGTCAACCATACCCGTTCTCCCCTACAGTCATCGACAACTATGACAGACCAAGCCATTGTCCTAAAAGAAAGCGACTAACCGAGTTATTGCGATTTTCAGTCGTAAGAAACCGCTGTCAAACTTTGATTTGGTATAGGTGTCCTAATCGGCATTGACTTATTGACTTATCGGCGCGACTGTATTATCACACGATGGTTGCATAGAAACTTGGCGATTTACGCTTAGACGCGTTCTATTAGGACGATGCCACTGGCGGTGTGTCGTGCGTTTTCGCTAAATCGTTGGAATTATTAACCAGCGGATGATTTCGTAGTAATGCCGGCAATCGATCGGGGGCCATGTAGTTGGTGTGATTGTCAGGGGATTTTATTTATTATAATCTAGCGAGTACGCACCGTCTGCGGCAGATATTAGGCCATATGTAAAGTCTGCAAATGCTGCTCACATTGTCATCAGCCTCAGTGTGTTCTCTTGATCGTGAGAACGGTTTTGAATAGAATTGTATTGAATCTTGAGTGAACCCGGATCCACCCCACGCCCCCTTGATAAAGTTTTTTTAGAAAATTGTTTACTTCATGGACTAAATGTCTAACAAAGCGTTTTGTCAGTCATTTTTGGTAGGTCACAAAGGTGTCTCTGGTAGGCATCTGTTTTTCCTAACCACTACCATTGTCTTGGTATTTCAAGCATCGAGTGAATAAGTTTCTCATAAATGGAAGACTACTATAATATCAAAAAAATATATATAATTTGTAAAAAAAATACGAAAATTTTGATTTTAATTTGAAAAATAATGTAGACTCATTGAAAATTACATTGCGGGTGGATCCTGGTTTTCTGAAGTTGAATGCAGACACGAAGTAATTTCAGCTCACCTGTTCAGAATCTCTTTATTTAGATTACTTTTGTAGGTTAAGGCTGTATGTTTTTTGGTCCGCTTTATAAATGTAAAGTTTCGTTTTTGAATGTCGCGTACTGACCCTATGTGAACGGTGTCTTGAATAAATTTTGTGAACGACAACTCAATGTACTGTATAATGCTGTTGCCGTTGAGAGGTGAATTGCTCCAACCATAGTCCCTTACAGCTATATGAATAATACACCTTTAATACTAAACCTATCGTACCACCTAGATGCAATGACATTGGGTACCTACTTAAAGCGTGGCTCACAAATGAAAACAATTTCATTGATTACGTTTTCTCAGTAGTTCTTGTTTGCTTATACTTGATTAACAATAAAAACTAATTAGCTAGGAGTAAACTAGCAATGCGCACTATACAATTAAAAAATATTTTTGTTGTCTAGAGGATTTAACCCAGAAATTAGATGACTGACTGGGATTTCTCTGAAATACACGGAAATTGATCTAATCCTACTGAACAACTCTTTAATACTTAATTCCCTTATTTTACAATAGTATCAATAATTATAGTAGATACTATATATAGATAGATACTACACTGTTTTCTCGTTGACCTAAATAGCGTATCCTGATGCAGTGAAGTCGACGTCCATTGCACATTACAAAAAAAAACTTGTGGTTTTTAAATAAACCTTGATAAACTTTATGCCTATATCCAATTTTCAAATAGAATTTAGGATCCGTTATGAAAATAACCTAGGTATTTCTAACGTTATCATTCTTAGAAATGTCCGAAAAAATAAATAAAACTCACAAGTCGATGTTGACCGCAGGAACGTTTTTGAAATTCTAAATTACCTCTTGAACCCTTTGGACTCTTTCTCGTTCGAACTTGCGACAATTGCGATCGCTGAAATACTGACGCGGTTTCTTCTATTCCAGCATGTTTGATGGTTTGCGTGTAATCGGACATTTCATTTTTTTATCGGTAACTATCCTGTTCCTTCCCTTTTCCCACCTTTGTGAGGGCTCCCACAAACTGGGGTGTTCGGAAGCTCGATCGAGAGACGAGTCCAAGGTTTTCACTGAGATGTTTGTGGGAGACCTGATTGTGGTTGTGAATATTGAAGTGGAATATACGATCTTTTGTCGCTTTGGATTTGAAATCTTGTTCGAATCAATGCACATTAGATTCTACTTCAATTACTCACGACTTACATTTCCATCATTCCCATCTATTAGAATTTTTGATCTTAGAGAATCAGCCCATTAGTATCTTAGATTTATAATTTTGTTTTGTTTCGACTGTTGGCACATTTGGAACTGGTCTTATATTATGAGAAACATTTCGGGCAGATCGGCTTGAATTAACATATAAATGTCTACATTTTATGGTCTAGCACTAATGTTGGATAACATGTTTCTGATAAAATGCGATTTGTTTATGGTGCGAAGTAAGTGTAGATAGAAAATTTTCAATAATAGGTATATTGGTAGTAATTTCAAATAACAAGGTAAGAAAGTTTGCTGCAGCACATTTACATAGGGCTTTTATACATTTTATTACATTTCGATTTGAGCAACAGCGATACTATGTAGATTCGAGTCAGATTAATCCAAATTTGCAACAAAATTTAAATCAAAATGGACAGATCATTCTAATAGGCAGATTTCCATACCTTGTTTTACTTAAGACCGATATTTAGTCTAATTTGTAGAGTATGCAGTGATATTATGTTACAGAATGATGCTACGATCTTTGATAAGACGAGCCGCGCTTGTGCCAACCTTAGAAAATAATTTGGTACTTATTGAGCAGTAGAGAAGTAAATGTTTCAATCCGATTAAAACAGTTCAAGGATTGCTATGAGAGCTAACCCATCCTCTAAATCCAGATTTTTTACATTAGTCTTGGTATATGGTCGCTAATCTGAAGTTCCATTTCATAGTAGGCAATTAATTAAAGGCAGAATTTCGGTTACTGTCTATCGTGCTCGATAAGTTCCACTTTGGTATATGTCATGGCACATGACTCTAGCGCAGAGGTAAAGTAGAGGGGATTGCGCAGAAGTCAAACAGATCTCCTCTCCGCGTTTCGGTCAGCGCTAGAGTTATGTGTTATGGGTTTGTCAGAAGCGCGGCTGCGTGAGTTTGGCGGCACTGACGTGTGCTTGTTGCAGGTAAACGCAAGCACGAGGGCGGCGGCTGCTACGGCGCGGGCGCGGCCGCGGCGGGCGAGTGCGAGTCCAAGCGGCGGCTCGACGCGGCCGCGGCGGCGCGCGCGGGCTGGGGGCCGCCCGCCGCCAGCTAGCGAGACCCGCCCGCCCGCTAGCCCGCACCACCCAACAACACACTACATCTATATATCTCTTTTTTATTACTATTATTATTATTATTTGATTTTCACGTTTGTATTTACGCAACTGTTCCGACAAATTCTTAAAGTAGGACGTTATAGAAATGTTTCGAATGTAAGTTTCCCGTTATGCTTATGTTTTTTCAATGTATTAGCCGTATATATTTAATATATACTTTATTTTTTTTTGTGAGGCGCGCGGTCGCGGTTGCCTGTTTGCGCCGCGCGCTCGGGCTCGTAACCCGGCGACTGTCTGTTTTTTTAATACATGTTATTCGATATATTTTATTCCTGCGAGCGCATTTTGCGATGTGATGTGTATTTTAGCAGTAATTATTATATTATAAGGAGTTTGACTGTTGTTTTTTGACATACTTACAACTTAGGATACATGAGAATGAATTGATGAAATGAATTCTATCTTTACATACGTTTAGCAATAAAGGCTAAAATAAATATAAAAAACAACCAACACAACTCTGTAATCGAAAACATTTCCGACTGTGTTCCTGCTTTAGTTTTTTGCTTTATTTTTATTACATATTCCCATTAAAATACATTAGTGTGAGGAAGTAGTATTGTAAAGTTCAGGATTCTGTAATGTTTATTGTACTAAATAAACACTTTTGTTTGTAATTCGACCACATAGCATGTCCGTACTGTTAGAACTCTGACTTGTATCAATCTTGTATCAGTTTAATATGTGGAATAAATTTGCAAAACTGTGTTTGCCTTATTATTTTTTGTTTTTTTTTTTCGTCTTTTTCATCAAGTTTTTTTTTCCCGTTTTTTATATCCTATAACCTTATCGTACATAGCTAAGTGATATTTTTCCTAGAAACATTGAGGCAATTCTTTTATGTAAATAAGTCTCTAATTATATTTATCATAAGCCTTTGAAGACAGAGAGGTGAACTAAATGTTGGTAGACAACAACGAAAGGATTTTTCATTTTACCCGTGTTCTACCTAAATGAATAAACCTATTGATTTATAAGTAAAAAATATGTAACTTTGATTTACCTCCACATAACTAAAACTAATTAAAATAAACGACATTGCCCTTTCGGGTCAAAATTACTAAAGTGCTAAAATGTCCATACGCTGAGGACGTCCAAGTGCAAAAATGATCAAATATACAATTCGTTCAAAATAGTATGTCCACATCCCAGAATGACCATTCCCAGGACGTCCAATTCCCTTAATGGTTATTCCTCAAAAGACCTTTTCCCAAAACTGATAAATCAATTTCCCAAAATGTGGACACATTTTCAGGTTACCTACATGGTCACTAAAGCCCAGGAAAGAGCAACTCCGGCAACTCGGACCCCATAGCAATTTTTTTCCCTCTTGCATCCCATGGAGCGGTTCTTACATATTTATGCTCTCAACTTGGAAAATTATTGAGCGTCACTCTTGTATCCGTGTAGCACATGCCATGCTTTTTCATTACTTAGGTAGGTACAGTTAAGCCGCTGAAACAATTAGTAGGTATTGTTTTTTGGAAGTAGGTACCTACATAGGTACCTACCTACAATGACTGCTTCTACCTATGGGCACATGAGTAGATAAACGGAACAGAGACAAAGCTTCTTAAGAACGTGCAAAATTGTTACCTATTTTGGTAGGGTTGTCACAATAGGTAAAGAAAAACTAAACAAAACATTTGTTAAATAGTTTTATTATTCAGTATATAGAATACTTTACAAATTACTTACTCTAATAATTTTCTTTTTATAATTTTTGTTTTTTAATAATTTATTGTTTCTTTTGACGGTGTGGTAAATTCTGAATCTAACATATAGTTTTTTCAAGTACTCTAACGGGAAACACTCACATGGCATATCAAATTACAATCTTTAATACGTTTAAGTATTTCATTGCCAATATTGACAATATGTATTTCAAGATCGAAATATTCGCGAAACTTTTGCTCGAGCAATTCAACAAATACGATAAAGTTATCAGGAGGTATAATTAAAAAACCCAATTGTACATTTCCATCATTAAAATCCTTGTAATGGCTGAATAGAGAATCTTTGCCCATATTTATAGGTTGTTCAGATCTCTTAACATACAGTTTTATTTTTTCGCATTTGTTGTGTTGTTCGAGGCATTTTCTGTACAAATAGCCTGATACCGTACATAAACTAAACCATTTTTTTCCGGTAAATCAAATCGATAGTCACTTGGATAGTCCTTGGGATAATTAAAGTATGATATATTTTTATTTTTTCTATTATTATTCATGCACACATTACAATAAACAACCATTTTTAATAATAAAATACCACGTTTTTACATTAAAATATTCAAACTTCCAACTAACAAAAAAACAACGTGCGTCGCGCTGACCCTGAGATTGTACACTAGCTGTGACAGCGTAAACCGGTTTTTACCAGTGTCGCCGCGTACCGTACGCGACAAGCGGCCAGTGGTCACGCACACATGCCCCGCGTGCTTGTAGTATTACAATCGATTCATGCGGATGTATGAAGCTTTGTCTCTGTTCCGTTTATCTACTCATGTGCTATGGGGCTCTTTTTATAATGACAGGGTGGGTGATCGTCAGAATGGCTGGTCAACTGACAATACTTCAATCTAATGATTACCTACTTAACCCGACTGTGGCACGCAAAGGAGGGTTAGGTTTTCAGCGCGTATGTATGTAGGTATGTCCGTTTCTTGTTCCCTGATTTCTACTGAACTGCCGAACGAATTTAACCCTATAACCGCCACGGTCGGATATAAAACCGACAAATATTTTCGAGTCTATTCCGCAACAGTCGTATATACAGGGTGTGGCGTAATTAGTGCATAATCCTTTGGGGGCATTGCGGCTGTTTGGAAAATGACAATTTGTATTTAGCACGGTTTTCGAGTTTTGGACACTTTTTTAAATTTGAAAAAAGTTAGGCCTTTACCCACTCTTTTCAGTGCCAAATTTACAATATCTACAAAGAATTTTCTCACTCTGTTTTCTCAACAGCATTCAGTGATAGTGGTGCTATCAAACGTAAACGTAGCCTACCAATTTTGTACGATAGCCAAAGTTTTTTTATTTTTATTTTTAAACGTACAGTTTAAGTTCTATTTTTTTCTCTAACTTTGGTACCTTGTGGTGTAAAAACAATGTAGGGTGGCATGAGTGCCCAATTAATTAATTAATAGCCCATTTCATTATGATTCCAAAATGGTATATAGCCTAAGAAAATTAAGCCAAAAATGGACGATCAGCGGAAATAATTCGTGTAGTTTTGAAAATCGCTACAGTTATTCCTTGAGATATCCAGATAAACATATCGAAAATCCGCAAGGGTGGGGGGTGAGCTAAAGGTGTAGGGGGGGGTCAAAGGACCCTTTTTTTAGATTTTAGCTCATAAGTCTAAAACCTGCACAAATAGCGTAACGGTTACTTCTAGGAAAACATTGTACATAAAATTTCCTTTAAATTTGATCCTACAATTTTTTTTTGTACGGTCGATACTTTAGAAGTTATAGAGTGTTCAACTTTATATAGGTATAAAAAATGAGACGGTTTTATAAATAAAATAAAATTGGTATGGTTTCAAAATGTATTCAAAACTAGAAAATAATAATTAGACAGTCTTAATTAAATCAATCATTGTCTTCTACTACATCATCATCATCTTCACCTTCTATATCTACCAAATCTACAGGTACGCCATTTGTACACGAACCCAAGCAGCCGTTGCATACTAGACTGCACGTTAAACCAGCTTTTCGGCATCCACAATTACCAGTGCAACCACTTTTGCAGCGACAAAATATTGACTTCAGCACGGTGTCAGGAGCTGGAGGATCATGAGTGGTAACAGGCTCGAGGTTTCCATCAGCTCCTCGCTTCCATCCCCACATTTCAGGAGGCAGTGCGTTACCTAACCACTCTTGTACTTGGTGGAACACTCGGAATGAGTGAAATTTTGCTGATCCTTTTGTAGGCGGGAGAGAGGAAAGATCTGGTTTGGATTTAGTGCTGGATTTGACAAAAACTGAGTATCGATGTCTGTTAAGATCAAGCTGATCAGTGGCTGCACGATACATCGTCAAAAACATCCTTTCTCCTGACTCTGCTATTTCTTCAGATGTTGATGTTGGATTGTAGAAGATGGCGGCAATATCCTTGATTTTTGGTTTTTGATCAAATAGCTTAACAACTGACACTTTGCCTTTCCTGTGAATAGCTGAAGTTGTGTCGCAGCCGCTGAAGCTATGTAGAAAAGGAATGGAAGAGCAAAATAGAGTTTGAGTTCTTGTGAGGAGAATATTTGCATTTCCACTTTACCTCTTCCTGGCTTCACAAAGAATATTTGCTTAGCTGGTGTTGACGGAGCCATAAGAAGGACTTTTAAATCTACATCTTCCCCAACAACAGCAACCTCAGGATAGTTTGCGACTTTTTCAATTGCACTTTTTATAAGTGTACAATCAGCATCACTAGGTGCCACTCGTGTTTCAATTTGCTCTGCCTGCATTTTTTCTGTGAGGAGTTGTATAAGTCGGGACTTGTTTTACGCATTAGCTAGGAAATGCTCTTGTTGAACTGTAACTTTCATATCAAGATTGAAATTTATGTCAACTGACGTTTTCATTACTTCTTTTCTGTTCCGATGTCTTTGTACTGTTTTCTGTCTCGTCGTAGCCATCAAACACGACAGTTCAATTTGGCCCATAGTGATTCTTGACATATTTAATGTACTGATCACAAATATCGGAAAAAGTGAAGCCCTTTTTGCTTGATGGTAGGATCCCTTCTGGGTCCGCCTGGCTAGCGACCACCCTTTATATAAAGTCTGCCGCCAAATGTTACCGCTCCGGCAATATTGTATAAAGAGCCAGTTTCTTCCTAAACCCGTGTGCTTTCATCTTCGACCTCATCGTCACTTACCATCAGGTGAGATTGAGGTCAAACGCGGGTTTAGTCACTTATAAAAAAAAAAGTCCAATTGCCACTTAGTGTTATTTTCGCGATTCGCACTTTTGATGAATTTGACCCCCCCTGTAACCCTGTAAAACTGTAAAGTATCGACCGTACAAAAAAATTTATAGGACATAATTTAGAGGAAATTTTATGTAGAAAATTTTCCTGGAAGTAACCGTAATGCTATTTGTGAGCAAAAACCTAAAAAAAGGGTCCTTTGACCCCCCCTACACTCTTAGCTCACCCCCCACCCTTGAGGACTTTTGATATGTTCATCTGGATATCACAAGGAATAACTGTAGCGATTTTCAAAACTACACGAATTATTTCCGCTGATTTTATTAATTTGCTCGTACTAATAAATTTACGTTATTTCTAGCTCTCAATTTAAAAATATTGATTTTAAGATGAGTTAGAAGCAGTTTTTAAATTTACAAGTTAATTTAAAATTTATTAAATTTTAATAATTGATACAAATATTTGTTTAGAAACTGTATTAGAGCAGGTGAATGAAACAAAATAGTACCTAAGTAATCCAAAATTACATTTATTAAATGTATTCATAAGAAATGTTCGAAGTTCCCACCGTAAGCTCGAATGCATGCCCTGCACCTTCTAATAAATGATCGCTTAATATTTTGCGCACGTAATATGCACGTAATAGGCTCGTCGAAGATTCGTCGCTCCAGAGTATTCTGTCGAAAAATTCCGGATCGTTTCTGATTTTTCGCAACATTGCTTGACAAAATACGACTCGAAGAGGATAGTCACGTGGTAGCAGGCATTGGACTCGTTGGTAGTGGTATGGGTGTAAGTTTTGCTGTCTTAAAATCCTGTGCACCTTCCTCGTCGATATTCCTGTACGTCTGGAAATCGCTCGCACTGACGTGGCCAGGTCGGCTTCTATCTCTTGGAGTACACTTTCATCGTCACGTATAGTAGTTGGCCTCCCCGAGCTAGTACCGCCGATGCCACTTCCCGGAATTTGACCTCCTATGTAGGTAGGTATGCATTATGCACTCTTATAAAAACTCTGTAATCAGGATGGCGTGCGTGGGGAAACCTTTCCCGATACAGTGCTGCAGCTTAACTGGCATTACCGTCACATTCACCGTAAATAAAATGCCATCAAAAACAACCTGTAAAAAACCCAAGTCTCGCAGCTCAGTCTTTCTACCGTAAAAAGTTGTGAGATCCATGTAATACCAAGTCGGATAATCTATTTAGTCTCTACTTAAAGGACCTTCTGTCTTAAGTTATTATATCAGTTATTATCATGCCAATATTAAATTATTTTACTTTTAAAACAAATAGATCGACTTGGACATCGCATGATTTGATTATTAGTATGTATCACACTACACAGCACGACGGGCCAGCAACCGAATTCCTCACCAGAGTCCTTCCGAATATGATGATTGAGGTGAGTATCTTAAAGAAGTTAATGCTCCTGAAATTTTAATAGCGAACAAAAGTATTAGTGAATTGGTTGCGCTAAATCCCGTATCGACTTCTCGGTTTATTGAGAAGTTTAAATGCCCCCAGAGCCATGTTGTTATCCGATGAGTCGCTTGGAAAAGATAATATATTTATAGCTTGTTTTGGAGACGAGAGTTTCAATCGCGTGAGGCGCGATAGACTAAAGAATCTAATATGATTGTAATATTCATTGTGTTTTCATGCGATGTCCAAGTCGATCTATTTGTTTTAAAAGTAAAATATTTTAATATTGGCATGATAATAACTGATATAATAACTTAAGACAGAAGGTCCTTTAAGTAGAGACTAAATAGATTATCCGACTTGGTATTACATGGATCTCACAACTTTTTACGGTAGAAAGACTGAGCTGCGAGACTTGGGTTTTTTACAGGTTGTTTTTGATGGCATCTCACTTCTTTTTGTAGAGTCCTACTTTTTGGTACCATCTACTTCTAACGAATTTTCTTAAAGGCCTTGTCTTATGATATTTTCTTATTTTTGGATGTAGTCTTCCTCTTTTTCTTTTCTGGTACTACTTCTTGAGCTTCAGCTACAGTTTTTCTCAAAGCCCACTCCCTGTCTCTGTGGTTTTTTCTCGGAGGCTTTGATGTTACAATTTTTGACAAGTCTGGACGGTAAATACTTCTTAATCTGTTGTATTCACAAATTGATGATTCCTGCGCTTTAATACTTCCAAAGTCGACATTAATGAGATGTAAACCGCCCAGACTTGTAACTCTCGAAAGTGCCACGTAAGCTTGACCGGATGTGAACACTGCAGCACCTATATCCATCAGCGTATTACTTAGACTTAGGCTCTGACTTTTATGTATAGTTATAGCATAGGCTATACATATGGGAAATTGTTCGCGATGAACATAAGCTCTATTAATAATTTCATATTTAACGAGCGTTTGCCCGCGACTTCGTACACGCATAAACTCAAAAGTCCTATATTTTCCGTTCCCGTAGGAATTTCGGGAATTTCTTCCATAATACAAACAGACACTTATTAAGGAACCTTTAGGCCAAGTATCACAGCCGTGCACTCCAGGAATAAGGTTTTTTCATACAAACTAAAACATCATATAGTTCCCATTCCCGTGGGAATTTCGGGAATTCCTTTCATAAAACAACCAGTCATTTTTTGAAGAACCTTTATACCAAGTATCGTATCCGTGCACTCAAGGAATAAAATTTTTCATACAAACTAAAAAGTCCTATATTTCCGGTTCCCGTGGGAATTTCGGGAATTCCTTCCTTAGTGCACCCCTACATCCCCGAAAGCATGTATGTTCCAAATTTCAGCTCTCTACGCCCAGTAATTACGGCTGTACGTTGTCTGTCAGTCACTCAGTCACTCAGTACCTCAGTCACTCAGTACCTCAGTCACTCAGTCAGTAACGGAACAGTTTTATATATATTGATTGATTTTGACCGGACCAAGCTCGTAAACATTAGGTTCATTATTAAATGTAATATATATTCTCTTAATTATTTTTGAATTTTCAGGATCAACCTTTACTTTTCGCACAATGCCGATAGACCCATTAACTAAACCGAGACTCACGTCAATGTTTCGCCTTAACATGACTTTTGCGCCTATTTTTATAATTATGTTCTCTTCCAGACCTGCAGTCATAGTAGCATCGTCTTCATATTTTTTTATACATTCACGAGCTCTTTTTGTTAGGTACCTGGGACAATCAAGGCTATCTATTGCTATAAGTTTTATTTCAGGATGTGGGAGAGATCTGAGCATTGCAGTATTTAATTGTTGACACATATTTTTTGTAGGTAATAAGCAAACGGTATCATTAGGAAGTTTCGAGAGGTGTTCAATTATTTCAGTTAATCTGTTTTCATTTGAATCGGACTTGAGAATAATCTAGTCGAGAGTAAGTCACGGTCTTTTTGTCAAGAAAGTCAGAATCATTAATCTGCCGCATGTTAATTGTAAGTTCATCGTATGTAAACAGTTCAATCCACAGATTGGGCATACTGAGGGAACCTAGCAATTTGTTAGTTTCAGTAGTTGTTAGTTTTTCAAAAGGTGACTTTTCTCTTACCGGTGGAAGTTGTAAGAGATCCCCGAAAACTACAAGATGTTTTTTTCCAAACCACTCGTTCTGATCGTCACTTGTGTCGAATATCTCAGACAAGCGTAAATGAATATATGTTAAAGTAACATTGGATATCATCGACACTTCGTCTATGATAAACAACACTACTTCTTTCAAATCTGATCTCAAAACCTGGAGCACTTCATCAGAAAGTGGTTTGTACTTTGGTGTTTGCTTATGTTCCACAGGCAGCTGCAATAGTCTATGTATAGTCAATCCATTCACATTGAATGCAGCTATGCCTGTTAGAGCACTAACTGCAACTTTTTTGTTTAAATGCGTCTTAACCCAAACCTTTAGAGTTTTTATTAAAAAGCTCTTACCCGTGCCACCAGTTCCACTCACGAAACAGCGTAAAACGTCAGCGCTATTATCAGTAGTGTCCATTTTATTTGTGATCATATCGAAGACTCTTTTTTGATCGACATTCAGTTTTGCGATCATACTTTGAAGATCAGTCTCTTCTTCTTCAGCCATATCGATTCTCTGAAAGGCGTCCATGGCATTTGCAGCTTCCACGGCTTCAAAGTCTAAAGGGTTTTCAGGACCATCGTCATCATCAGCAATATCCCTATCTTCGCTTATCTCAGCAACTTTAGACTCTATCATTTCAAATGCCTTTTGTATCTTGTATCTTGACTCTATCATTGAATTGCCATAATCCACCCTACTATTTTCTATTATACAGTAATAATGATTCATTAACTGCAAATGTAACCTTGTAATCCTATACATTTATATGGGATTACAAAGTTATTCATGCAGTTGGTGTAATTAGAAAACTGGACCGAAATTACAAAATATTTAGGTTTTCCCATGATTAAGACACTAAACTCTATTTGTATTCTAAATTTTAAGCTTCTATGTCTGCTAGAAGTGCCTTGGACTTTTGATGATCGGTGAGTCAGTGAGTGACAAAATTCAGAAACTTTAACAAGTTGTAATTCTCAAACTACTGGTTCAAATTGACTGAAATTTTAAATATACCGTGTTTATATAATGCCTGATTAGTTACTGAAAATTCAGACTTCTTGTTTTATCCACAACGAAATTATAGGGGGGTCGAAAATAGCCTGAATTGCTTCGAGAAAAGGATGGTACGGCCGTGCCGCTTTTTTTTGCTCGACTTGGCGGGGGCACTGCCGTGCCCCCCGATGTATTTTAGCATACTCCGTCGGAGTGTACGGTCAGGCCTGGCTCACTCCGCGCGGTACATTCGTTATTTACCTACAGCGAAGCGCTCCGCCGGCGTATTTCGAAAGGGTCGTGTGTCACGCGCGCGCCCTTCGTCGGGACGTTGTAGAGACCTACCTACCTAATAGCACTCACAGTAATTGTATGATCGAGGTCGCAAATAGTATTTAAAAATGGACATAAAAAGAAACAAATTCAATTAGATTATGTTTAGATTTGATTATGTTAAATTTAGTAAACAAAACATAGGTAGTATTACTAATTATTCGTCGTAACTTTTTTTTCATTTTGTACTTTAGGTAAGTTGAAATAATATTTTTTACAAGGGTAGAATAACAGTAATACCTACATCGGTAGATACTTAATTACAAATAAGGAGATTAATTATTCTTCACTAGGCAGCAACCCTAACAGCGTAAGAAAAGATAAGAGGCATGCGATAGAAAGAGACAAAACTTCTAGGTACCGTGAAATTTGGCAACTTTGCCATTTTTGGTAGTGTATTAAAATTCAAGAGACGTTATTTAAAAAAAAACACTATACACGACTGTTGAGTAAATTTTTTCAATTCTGTATTTTACAAAGGCGTCCTACGTGTTCATGAATTTTAAATATATTTACCAAAAACATAGTAATCAGCCAAAAACAAATATGGCAAAGATGGCCCTACTGTATGGCAAGTTTGCCAACAGGGTTTTGTATCTCATTATGACAGGCTTTATTATGACCGATTGAAGATAAACAATCTATAAGGCCTTTACAGTTTTAATGTAGGTGATTCATTACTTTTTTCTTGCAATTACATAATAGAAAGACCAATGTGGTAAAGTTGCTTACCTGAAAATATTTTTTTCATACAAAACTAAGATATGAGGTTAGGGTTGTCCAAAACTGAAAAAACAAATGTATGCACGCACATAATATTCTATCTATCATTGCGCACACACATCTTCTAAAATGTTAATTAGACAACAAAATAATCAATTATAAAATATGTTTATTAAAAAAAAATGAGAACATATTATATAGGTAGTAACAATTATCAGGTATTCCTTCATTAGGTTTCTACTCTTAAATACTATAATGGCATTTAGTAATTGGAAAAAATTAGTAGGTAAATAATTCTTATAAATTAAGTGTTCAAACAATATTCTTTCAAACAAAAACAGTCTTCGAAAAATAAAAATAATCAGTTCTGGACTGGAAAATAATCAGTACCTGAATACCTTATTTTTAAACTCCATAGAAGTTAGTTTTTTTATAATAATATGGTAAATGGTTATAAATGTTGATTGCCATACAATTTATGATTCTACTAAAACATTGCGGGCGACGTTACACACATAGGCACATAGTTATACCTACTTCTTCAAAAAATTTAAAGTACTTAGTCTTGAAAACAAAGTGACAACCCTAGCCCTCAACGAAATATGGTAAAGTTACCAAACCTTGTTTTAACACCGGTATGGTGACATTGCCAACGTAGTTATAGACGAAAATATCTGAAGTTAAATAATTATGATGATTTGATTAGCCACTTTACGCATAAATATAGCTTTACATGAAAATATACATACCTCGTAGCAGTATTTATCAATTTAATTGTAAAAGTTCGGGAGCACTGATTTTGAGGTTAAAACGTGCACGAAATTTGCGTGTTCAAATATATGACAACTGTGGGTCCAGTGCTGCCAAAATGAAATTAGTGCTGCCAGTCGTATATCAACCTTTCTACTAATTAAGGTAGAATTTCTAAAAAAATATCTGCGTCCATGGTATAAGGGATTTTGTAGAAAAAGTCAGCATGTGGCAAAGTCAACGTCCGTTGGCAAAGTTGCCAGATATCACGGTATATAAATTTGCAGGTACTTATGTAATGCTGTGCGAGCTGAATTCCACCGTATCGCGTCGTAGCAAGACTCGAATTTATTTAGATCTTCTTGCGGAGTAATTCTTCTGTACCGGTACTATTACTTATTCTGTGGTACGGTATCTAACGGGTTTTTTACAACTATAGGTACCTACCTACTATAGAAATAAATATGTCTAATTTCTTTGAAAATAAGTATAAAAACGTCAATGACTGAGTTGATGATTCCCATCCCTAGCGTGCATGTTTAGAAACGAATTTTGCTATTACCTACACCCAGCGCCACGGTCGGAAATAATAGATGACCGCTTCTGACGTAATAAGCGAGTGCCGGCTTGTAGAATTTTCCATTAGTGTTGTGCTCACGCATTAGTTATTATGGTCGTGTTATCGATAAATGTGATTTAACTACATTAAAAGATGTAAACTTCATCACAGTATAGAGTCATAAAAATATTCATCTTTGGCCTAATATATTGTGCGGAAATCAATATATCTTTCAAAATCTTTTAAACGATTTTTGTTTCGTTTGATTACCGAAATACATACTATTAGAAATTTAATATAATTTAATTAGAAGTTCCTTTTTCTATGTATTTGTCTGTTACCTCTTCAAGCTTAAACAGCTGAAACTATTAAGATTGAATTCGAAGCGTGCGAAGCTGGGACGGGTATATCGATCTACCATTGAACATCCCTATTTGTTGTAGGTATTTATTTTTAGATTTAAATGTGATTGGCGCTGGGAGCACGACAACTCATACAGAGTCAGGCGGGTAAAGGGTTAAAAAATAATCTACGAATGCAAAGCATTCAAAAAAACGACTTCACGTCAAAACTTTAGCTAAGTTGAGAATGTAAATATTCTCCGAAATCATACATATTTTTTAAAAAGTTTGAAATTTTCAATGAAGTACTCAACTGATTTCGATGATTTAAATGGGACCAACTATGAGGTATCCTCTATCATGTTTTCAAAATCAATTCATAATTGTCCGAAATATCGTGTTACAAAGACACAAAAAAAAAGACGTGTGGCACTCGGAGACTGCCGCGGTAAAGCTATTGCATAGCATTTTTTATCAACTTATGCAATTATAATTATTTATTTATTTTATTAATGCAGTAATGTTTGATCTAATATGAAGTTCCACAAGTTCCTAGTAGATGGCGCTGATTGTTTATTAAAGCCCGCATGTAAAGTTATGAAATCAAAGTATCACCGCTGTGCCGGTCGGAGTGTGTTAGGTTTATTTCGTTACGGAATTTCTGGATTCAGTCCCCACGCTCAAGGCCCGCGATAGAAGCTATGCAATAGCTTAAAAATATACAGACGAATTGAGAACCTCCTTCCTTGGAAGGCTGTTGATGAGGTATCAAAAGATTCGTATCAACTGTGCGAGATGCCCGTATACGCAGCAGGACCCTGTCCTAAGTTCGATCTACAGCTACAGTTTATCGTTCGTAGCCGTAGTATTTAGTACCTTCCAAAAAGTATAATTAAAAAAATTGTACCTTAATTGCTGCAAAGATATCATGAGTTATTTTTCAGCAGGACCCTCAGCCGTTTGAAGGTTTTCAGACCAATGGCATACAGCTCCGGCTGGTGTTCCCCTCAAGGGATACAGGAGTGAAATTATATAAAACCCGACTTCGGAAAACAGTAAGTTCAAACTAAAAAGCGCAAAACAACACATAAGACTATAACAGCATTTAAATTGTATTTGTAATAACAATCGTAGCAGCAGGCGGGGACTTAGCGGAATCACTTAAATTTTCGTGTTCCAATCATTGCTTATCGATTTCTTTTTTCACAATTTCTAAGTATTGACTCTTTAATTCTTTCCCTAAGCTAGGTACGGGCTTCAAACCCCAAGCGCCTGTTAAAATTATCCAAGCAAAGTGATGTACGTCCGGAATTGCATTTATGATATAACTTACTTAAATATTCTAAAGGAATGGGATTTTTACAACAGTTTCTAAATTCGGTCACTAACATTAAAATTTACTTTCTAAAATATACAAAGTGCACCAATTAGATCATCGATGTCTAAATAGGTACCTATCTAATATAAATACGTACCTAACGCTAGTTCTATTTTTCAAAAGTTCCCGGTTCGGTTCCCCACTCGAATACAAGTTTTTGTAACTCCTCTTGAAATTTAATTTTTAACGACTAATGGAGTTAAAAAAACGTTATCTAGTCGATTTTAATTTTACTGTGATCGGGGCCGTATACCATGCCCGTATAGGCAAAAGGACCCTGTCTTTAAATCGATCTGCAGCTACAGTTTACCGTCCGTAGTATTTAGTACCTTCCAAAAAGAATAAATAAAAAAACTGTACCTCAATTGCTGCAAAGATATCATAAGTTATTTTCCAGCAGGTCCCTCAGCCTTTTGAAGGTCTTCCGACCAATGGTATGCGGCCCCGATTAGAGGCATTTTGGTACCTTTAATAATCATTTATACTTACTTCTTTCAAATTATTATTATTTTATGAGGAATCGCCTGTGAGACATTTTTCATGCCAGCAGGACCCTTTTATGTTTTAACGTTTTCAGCCCAGACAGTCACATTTCTTATCAGCATTTTGTTAGTACTTTACATAAAACAATACATTTAATCAAAATAGAGAGTATTTTAGCAGACAGTTTGTTTGAAAACTTTGATTGAAAAACACTAGTATTACTGCTAAAATACTATCTATTTTAAATAAATGTATTGTTTTTTTTTTGTTAAGTACCTACTAATAAAATGTGACTTTAAAAAACTCATAAAACTCAATAAAAAAAGAATCATAGAAATCGGTATAGAAACACCAAACTTATACATGAAATACGCTAATAAAATAACCCATCGCGCGTGTATTCTGAATGATATAAGGATTATTTTTGCGTAACGGTTGCCGCGCTCGACGCGGTTCGCGGCGGTAGCGTGTAAAAAGGCGATTTAATATAGGTAGGTACAGAACAACGAGAATAAAACCAGTGGAGAGCGCATCGGCACGTCTTTGTTCTATATCCAAGTCACCAAAAAGCGGCGGGGGCAGAGGTATGCTTTCCCCGCTGTCATTGGGCAACGACTCGACAGCCAAAATACATCAGATTCACTAGGGATTCCAAAAAAAATATCGATATCGATAAAAGCTGGAATAATTATTATAACGGCCATTTATAGATTCACTATTTTTAGGTACGCACGTATGCCTTTATTAGAATTAAAAACAAATCACATTTGTCACATAAATTATGGTTTGATTTATTATTAGTAGGTATAATGATTTTTTAGCGTATGTTACTATAGCCCTGAGGGGTTACTATAACCCAAATCTGTAAACGAACATTATTTATTCATTTATCATCAAAACTTTAATATTAAACGTTGAAATGATGGATTTGATTATTTTGAACATTAAATGGCAATTCATGAAGGTGTAATGTCATTTCGGTTGAAATTCTCTGAAATAAAAATAAAAATAGAAAAACAATTAAAAAATTTTGAAAGGTACTCTAAGGATCCATCTATATTTCAACTTCCAGTTGACACTATTTATTGGGACACCCTGTATAAAACCATTTTTCAACCATCCCAAAAGATAACAATTACAATAATTATTAAAATCCACCTTTGTCAAAATACATCAAGCTATTCGGACTGTAGGCTTGAAATATATATTTTTTATCTATATTTCATACCAGTATTTTGTATTCAACTTAATCCTTTTTCTGTATATTTGCATTCAAACCCAAGAGCAAATACATAAAGCAATAACAATGTAAAAAACATAAGGTAAGTAATCTACGTTTCATATAGATTTAAAAATATCTATATGAAACGTAGCAATCCTGCGAACAGCACTATCGAAATAAAAAGAGACAACTGCTAATATGCAAAACAGTGTATCAGAAAGAGATAGCAAGAAAGACATTAACGCGAGCATTTCAGAAATGAAAATATTTTATTTTGTTTATCAAATTGAATAAATAGAGTAGAAATCCACTTAAATATGAAATGATACCCCATCTTTTGTGGAGCTTGAAGTCGTAGCTGACTTTCTATACCATTTATTTGCACAACTAGGCATTATTTCGAGTTTTAATTTGCTTATAATCAGGAGCGCGGGACGTCCGCACGTTAGCCTACAGTTGCTGTGACTGACTCAAAATTCTGTCGCATGCCCTACATATAGGTCAAATTGAGCGACCGCGGTAGCCCCGCACGCACTCTCCACTGGTTGTATGCTCGTTGGTACAGAAGGAACAAACGTTACATTACCTGTCAAATTTCCCCAACCAATTTTAACTTATTATCGAGGGCATAGAGTTTAAATACAAGTAAAAAATTTTGACAGATTTGTAACGCTTGATGTACTGCCTTCTGTACATACAGAGATAAAATGGAAATCAAGGTTTTGTTTATTTCATGATCGTTTCTGCCTCTTGGAAGTCAGAAACCGTAGATTTCTTCGGAATAAAAAGTAACGCATGTGTTAACTACTATACCAAATTACATTAATATTGGCTTAGCCGTTTGGCAGTGAAAAGCAGCCATACATAACTATAGGTAATATTGTATGTACACTGATAATGGCTGAATGGATGGATTTTTGCTATTCTTTCACGCAAAAACTACTTTGCTTTACCTAGAATAACAATAAGCTAAGTATAATTAATGAAGATATTGCATGAATTAAGTAAAATTGAAGGCATTAAATAAAACACTATTTAACCGGATTAATGGCGTATAATTTATATTTTACATTTTAACTCGACGTTTCGGTGTCTTTGCAGACCCCGTGGTCACGAGCGACTGTTAAAATTTAAAATGTAAATATACGCGATAAATCCGGTTAAAAAGTGTTTTATTTAATAGTCATACATAATAGTCATCGCGAAAACTTAAGACAATATTAAAATTTAAGGCACTTTGGCACCCGATTTGTTTATAACGCTATGTGCCTTTGTAATGTACCTAATAGATAGTTCCTACCTATGTTTGTGGTTAGGAGTTAAACATATTATATGGGCGAAGATTCTTCATTTTTATTTTTGTTATTAAAGATAGTTAGGACCTTGGAGAAGAAAATAACCTACTCGAAATACTAATTCAATACAGACGAAGTCGCGGGCATCATCTATGTAATGTACCTACCTACCTATACTTTTTCACAAAACCTAGGTGAAACTGCGGATCACTGTTTGTTGTAACAGTTTTTGAAGTAGGTAATTCTGTCTGTTTATCTATCAGTAACGCTTTCACAGCTAAACTACTGAGTCGAATCAATTAACTTGGGTATATCAACAGTCTGCCATAGGACTACTAAATAGGCAGGAGTCATATGGTATACGAGGAAATGCATTTCATTTAGTAGAAAGATAAATAAATAAATAATCTTTATTTTTTCTCTTCACAACTATTTAAAACATAGGTACCAATGCGTAGAAATTACTCAAATGAGTGGTTATATGGTAAAGGAGTATAAGTCTCCATTTGAAAGGCAGAATCTTTTGGAATTCCCCAGGGCAGTGTATTTAGCGTTTTTATTTATATGCAACATCAAACCTATACCTACTTCTGGTGAGGTTCATTTGTATTGTAAGGGAACGCAGAGTTTTCTATTGCTTGTTAAACACTTCTTGAAAAAATATCTCTTTATAAAGCTTATAAGTAAGAACACGGTAGTTATCAAGTGTGTGAGAAATACAGAATATAATGTCGTCTCTATATCTACTTTCAGTCAACCCTTTCACCCTAATTTCTTGCTAAAAATTTTGTTGGTCTGTAATCGCTCTTCAACAATAAGGTTGCCTACGTAAAATTGCTAAATTACATTTCTTACCTACTTATAGGTAGTACCCATTATGAAACTGTGACTATTAGATTAATTATTGTTTTCTTACTAGCTGTCAACTAATGTAAATCCTGATTAACAAACAAACATCGAGTCATCATTACTTACCTACCAACTTTTACGTACATTCGTGGTATTCGACCAGACGACCACTTTGGCGATGGGGTAAACCAGTCTGCCTCAGACGCCGGTGGTTGCGGGTTCGATTCCCGCACGGAACAAGAAAAAAAAATGTTCCGTGTCTGGGTGTTTATCTATTTATGTATTTATATTCTAGATTCCCCCTAGTTCGCTACATGGTATCCCATAACACAAGCTTTGCTGACTTGGAGCCATGAAGTTGGTGTGATTTGTCTTTAAAAAAAAAAATCGAAGAAAGAAAGCTTAATTAAAAAATGAAACAATTCAAAGTCTTATAGGTACTTTTTATTAAATAATATTCCAGCAGCTGAGTGTCGAAACCAAAATGTTCATTATCCTCGAAATTGAGTTCTGTAAATCATGTAAATCTGCTCCTGAAAGCAGACTTTGAAGTGCTACGTAAATAAATAAATAAAAAAAAAACTAAAAAACATTTTGTAGTTCTACGTTGTATCAAACGTAATTAATAAAATGTTGCGTCGTAGTAACAGTGTTCATCAACAGCTAATATTTGTAAAAAAAATTGTGATGCCATATCTTTATTTGTTTTCTACTGAGCCATACTAAAATAAAAATTTTGAAAAACCCACGACGCGACGGTTAAAAAGTAATTGAAAAAAAATAAAATAATTTAAAATCCCCCGACTTGTCGCAGTAACATAGGTATTCAACTCCCTATGAACTTTTTAAGAAGAGCAAGAAAATCCGTCGAGGGCTGCCATCAATATTTTAAATTTCAATATAAAACTAAAAAACGAATTCATTCAATGGCAGCCCCAGACGGATTTTCTTGCTCTTCTTAAAAAGTTCATAGGGAGTGGAATACCTATGTTACTGCGACAAGTCGGGGGATTTTAAATTATTTTATTTTTTTTCAATTACTTTTTAACCGTCGCGTCGTGGGTTTTTCAAAATTTTTATTTTGTTTTTATTTCAAACTTTTTAAAGAGCATAATATAGGTACCATACATTACATTACACGACACCTTGTTCCTCATTACCTATTTAAGAACATTATACCAATCAAATCCAAAGCGATCACTGAAAACAGCATTTAAATCGGACCAATGGTTTTGCAGATAAACGGTAACATTGGCTTTTACAAACAAATGTTTACTGCAGCGCCCCCTGGTGAGTTGTTACCGCTACACCTATCTAAGAACATGCACCAATCAAATTCATAGCGATTGCTGAAAACCGCACTAAAATCAGACCAGTGGTTCTGGAGATAAATGGTAACATTGGTTTGCGCAAACACCCTCTCACCCCAAACTCATATACCGTCTCCGTTCCGTCGTGGGTAAAAAATATGCAGGCACGTTTATACATACATACATAAGCATAACGTCACGCCTGTATCCCTTGTGGGGTAGGCAGAATACCAGAGGTTACAAGACCATCTGATGGCACGTTTGACAAATTTGGAGGTATTATAAAGATGGAGAGAGACTATTGTAGTGACAGGGGGTCAGCCTATCGCCCACAAAAACGCCTTTAAAACCTCTGCCCCTTAACTGACTTTTACAGTATGCCCGGGAAGAGAAGCAGCTGGCACATTCTACTGTTTCTTTCGCTCCCAGCCCAGCTTGGAAGTACGTTTATATTGTATTAAATAACATTCCGGTGGCTAAAAAGTAGCCCTGTGTTTACAAAAACTATTACCTTAGGTATCAGGAGCTACGTGGCTGAACCTTTTAGTGTGTCCTCTCTGGAAGGTATCGAGGTTTTTTTTTGCAGATGCTATTTCGAATCTGTCGGTCAGTAAAACTCCAAACTTTGCCTTATAGTCACTGATCATTAGGTAAAATTGTAATAAAAAGGAATGCTTAGGTACAATATGAATAAAGATATACAAGAATACCATTAATAGTTTAAGGTTTGTACTTTGATCTAGGAACTAGATAAGAGGCTAGCATAGGACCTACTTATAAAAATCTTCTTTAAAAGTAGGTATTTATCGCTTATTAAAAATTTAATTTTACAGTTTTACTCGACGTTGTGTAGGATTTGCAGGTCCCGTTCCCGTCCATTAAAACAAGAGTTTTATTTAAGATAAAATATAGGGTGAAATATACGTTGTAAACATAAATATGTGTATCTTACTGGTCAACTTTAGTTTATATTTGTGCCTACAAATATGCAAACAATGTTTGATAATTCGTTAATTACATTTTAGTTCACTTTGTCTCATGGTCACCCTTAGGACCAAAGCTGCGTTAGCGTGTCCCGTACGTCCGTATTCCGTACGTGCGTCTAACGCGTGACGCAATTTCGTTAGGTAGTTTAATTTCATAAAAAAACATAAATAAAACGGCTCCTTTCAGTTGAACAGAAACGACCTCGACTCACCATTTCTAAAGACTGTTTAGAGCAGGGTTTCCTAAGCTTTTTAATATTGTTACCCCTGTGACTTATAAGGACATTATGCTTTACCCCCTACGAATAGGTAGATAGGGTGTCCCAGTAATATCTCTAGAGTAACATTTTCGAGAAATTCTTAGTTTTCGGTTTTAGAAAAAAAATCACTACCGGTGATCAGTTTTTCAACCACCGTTCCCACACATTCGACCAAGGTGGAATTTTTATGCTTTTGTAATATGGGCGCTAACTGTGGGCCTAATAAATAAGTCCAAAGTCGCCTAGCGAGCAATGGAAAAGCCTATGCTCGGAGTTTCCTTGCGGGATCGAATCAAGAATGAGGAGGTTTGCAGGCGAACCAAAATCATACACCGACATAGCCAGAAGAGTTGCAAAGCTGAGGTGGCAAATGGACGTTGCAACGGATGGTCGTTGGGGCAGTAAGGTTCTCAATTGGCGACCACGTACTGGGAGACGCGGCGTGGGTAGACCCCCCGCAAGGTGGACCGAAGATCTGGTCAAAGTCATCAAGTAAACGATGGATGAGGGCAGCGTGGGACCGATTTGTGTGGAGAACCTTAGAGGAGGTCTATGTCCAGCAGTGGACGTCTCCTGGCTGAATGATATTGATGAAGATTTCTAAGTAGATGTTTGAGACTTTTAAAATAAATTCCTTTCAAAATCTGAAGTGTTTTTATAAAAAAAAAAAATCACTATGAAACTAAATTAAACTGAACCAGAAAGTTATTGAAAAATCTTCATATAATACAGATTCAGATAAGGTACACAATAATGATTTTATGACAAAAACTTGTAAAAAAGTTTATGGCAAAAAAGTTTGCATTTTTGCAATTTTTTTCTTTGTTACTACGAAAAAAGACAAGAAAATACATTGCATTATTTTTTTAAACCGTCACCATCATATCATCTAATAAAATTATTCTTCAGTCTTTTAAACTCAGCTGCGATATTTTTTGAGCCAAGGTGTGGCTTAATTCTGCTCGCTTGCATACTATGTTGGTTTGTCATAAATTCTGTTTTAAGACGCCGCCAATAAAACCAAGGTGACGACGAAATCACAAGACACCAATCGCCCAATCTGTGGGAGTTCTTGGGAGCCTACTATTAAATTTCGCGCGAAACGAGCGTACCTGCTAACAAGTCTGGCTATTTAATACTAGACGCAGCTCCACTAGTCCTATTTATTGCACCGATGCGACCGATCTTCTATCATCTGGTGAGGATTCTCTCACTGCCAGCTATGAATTTTATAAAGTTCAGATACCCACCACTTCTACGTTGCGACACGTTACTCTATAATACTTTATTTAAAAAGGCGGGATCTTCACTGTTTTTTTCTAACATTAGGTTCTTCGTTACCCTTGTAAAATTTTCGATTTACCCCCGCGGCGGTAATTACCCCCAGGTTGGGAACCCAGGGTTTAGAACTTTTTGTTGATGACATTGATTAAAATAAATTTTTAGCAAAGTTTGTTATCTACTATGGACAAAACATGGGTTTATTAGCATATTCCTGAATCCAAACAATGGAAGAGACTTGTATTTCTAACCCCCAAGAAATATGTTTCTCAGTAAACAAGGTAAACGCATCGGTTTTCTGGAATTCTTAGGGTGTAATCTTGGTTGATTACTTAAAAAGAGGTCAAACTATAAATTCTGCATACTATTGCACAATATTACGCCATTTACGCAAAGAAATAATGTCTAAAAGACCTGGATTGTTGACCAAGAAAGTTGTTTCATCAGGACAATGCTCGTGTTCACACATTTGCAAAATTGAGGGCTCAAATATTGAATTTTGTTTTCAAATTGCTTTCTCATCCCCCTTATTCAGCTTACTTGGCAACATCTGACTTCCACTTATTTCCAAAACTAAAAAACACTTAGCTGAAATTTTCCACCAATGAGAAGATCAAAGTGGCCGTATATGCCTTTTTTGAAGATCTTGATGACACTTGATGTTTCTATTTTATTCTTTTTAAGTGTTTTCTTATTTGGGCCACTAAAATTTTGAATCCACCCTCGTAGATACTTTTGGAAGTGATTTATATTTATGATTTTAAAGCTTTATTATCCCGTTTTTTTTGATATTGCAAGAAAAGGAACTGTTATAAATCCAGAAACTCGAAATATAAAGGCTTATAGGTTTGCGCGGTGATGTTTCAGAAGAGAAAAATAAATAAATAAATTCAAATTGTTTATTGCATTTCACAATGGTAATAAGGTGTTTACACAATTTATTTGGCAAAACGTACATTATGGAATCTGCTAAGCACAGCAACTACTTCCCATTATCCCATTACAAAACTATTAGAAAACAACTTCCATTTATTCCTATTGAAAAACTTTTTTTTTATTAGGAAACAATGATGAATAATTATTTGGTGAGTTCGGTGGTGGTCGTTGCACCCTGAAGATGCTTCTGGTTGAAGCGAAACACGTGTCGGTGGTAGCTTGTGGTGTGGGTTACAGTTTTCCAAGAGTGTGTTACTTGCATTTCTTGCTTCTTGTTTGAGGGAGGGAGGGCGGTGAACCAACGCACGAAAATCCTGCATCACTAGTGCAAGTACAAGTCGCAGAATTAGCAAGGTAACTTTGTTAAAGTAGTTAAAAAAAAATGTTCAATTTGTAGCATTAAATGTTAAATCAAACTATTTTAAATCCATTATGATGAAACGGATAAACCAGAATCGTTTCCGTTGAAAATAAAAAACAACATATCAAACAATAAACCCTTATTGCACTTAACAGATCTATTCTTGTATGTGTTTAAAATCGGTTTCGGTCAAAAATAGCAAAATTTTGACAGAAATCATAATTTATGGATAATTTTATTTATGTTATCAAATAAAAACCATGTTTATCCATAGCTAAAAAGTTAATTCACACATTTCACTATAGATTTTCTTTGGTAAAATTGAAATTAAAGTCAATGTTTATAGTTGATTTACACAAAATCACACATTTGTCAGTTAAATCCTTTTCGAATTGACCCCTTCAATTATGCGTGGACACGTGTGACGCAGCGTTGGGCCTAATTGCTGCGCTAACTGTCCTCATAGACCCATAGCTTTTGTACTAAAGTTTATCATTCAACGTTCAGGGTGACCATAAGGGTGGGGTTTTGGCAATTTAAATTATTATCAATAGATAGAGTTAAATTATTTGTTTCCTATTTCAATAGAAAAAAAAAGACGAGGGGCACTCGGAGACTGCCGCGGCAAAGCTATTGCATAGCATTTTTTATCAACTTATGCAATTATAATTATTTATTTATTTTATTAATGCAGTAATGTTTGATCTAATATGAAGTTCCACAAGTTCCTAGTAGATGGCGCTGATTGTTTATTAAAGCCCGCATGTAAAGTTGTGAAATCAAAGTATCACCGCTGTGCCGGTCGGAGTGGGGGGTGTTGTCTTTTTTTCGTTACGGAATTTCTGGATTCGGTCCCCACGTTCAAGGCCCGCGATAGAAGCTATGCAATAGCTTAAAATCTTTTGACAACGTATGTTTCACCCAGTTACAAGCGGAATGAATAAATAAAACAACAGATAGGTGTTATCAGGTGGTGTATTGAACTAGTCCGGTGGGCAGTGGGGAGTCGTCACACGTGCGAGTGCGCGGCGAGCCTCGCGGCGGCGTGCGGCGGCGGGCGCGGCGGCGGCGGCGGGCGGCGCGGGCGGCGGCGCGCGCGCCGGCACAGCGCGCCCGCCAGCGCCGCGCCGCCCGCGCCCGCCGCGCCCGCCGCCCACCAGCCCGCGCCGCCGCCCGCCGCCGGCCGCGCGCCGCCGCCTGCGGTCACACTGTCACTCGCCTCCGACTTACGACCTCTGCCTCTACTAGTCTGTGAGCATCGCGGTCCTAGACAGAGTTCAGTTTCGCGAGAATTGCACCTTTTGGTGCTGTTCATGAGTTTTTTAGTTAGTTTGCCTTATAGCGTAAGCTGCGTAAGGCCTTTAGCTAAGACACCTATCCTTATAGCCAACCCAGGCTTTTAGTGCTGTTGATAGCTATTCTTATAAAGTTCCTGAGGTTTGGTGTTAATCACAAAGCGCTTAACATAGATGAAAGGATGGCCGTTTGGGCAGTAATGTACTCTTTTGTGGTCGTCACCACAAAAAACGGAGATTGTTGGATGTTTTGTCAATTCTAGAATTGGAAGAAGATCGTAATATCTAGTCTATATTTGGCCATTGAACCTCTGTTTTTGCGTCTTAATTTTACATAATTTCGAAATAATTTGATTTTGTACAATAAAACTGAATGAAAGAAGTCTGTCTAGATGAACTCGATAGGTGTACTTACTTATTTAAGAGATATCATAGGTTTATTCTGAAGATTTGCAATTTTTGTTTTATAACGTGTATCTGCGATTAAAAAAAAACCTCAAAAAATCCCTCAATAAATTATGCTTTCAGGAGACTTCTGAGTTTTAAGCTACTTTCTATATTTCTAGACCAGACTTATTATGGAAAATTTGGCGAATTCAACGTTTATCTAGAAATCGTTTTTTAGAATTACCAAACGGCAACGGTCTCATTGAGAACTTATCCAACATACTAGTATTCATAAATTGATCGATTACCTACAAATTCTAGAATACGACTATAATAGAATTTTTGAAAGTCCTTGCTCACAGACTTGTAGAGGCAGATATTTTGGAATTAAAATTTTGTCTTCTGTCTTGGCGTGTTTATAAAGAATACGAGTTTTTAATGGGTTATCAAGAAGTAAATAAATAAATTACTGATATCGAACATGTATAAGTACTTCGTATTTTTAGCACACAAAGGCAGAAAAAATATCAAAAATATACAAATTATTTACAAGATCAAAAACCGAATTTAATAGTCAGCTAGAGATATTTAAAATAATAAAATTCTATTTTGATCTGGTTAACAATTCGAAAATTTGGCAAGAATAATGAATTGCCGATTAACTTGTAAAGGAGAACGACCATTCTACTACAGGTCTAGTGATACAGAAGTTGAAACAATTGTTTCAAGATTTAAAACAATATACTGCTTTCGTAGATTTTTACTAAGGTAAAATAATCGTTCCCCTTTCAATCAGTAACACAAGTCAAACGAAATGTTAAAACATATATTTTCCATGGCTATTTTAACAGTGTAGTATATTAAATATAGGTGTTATCCCTTTGTGGCAAATTTTGTGTAACATTCGCTTGATTTGTGCATGGGTTTAATATTTTAAAATTGTTTTTATGCTTTGTTTTTAGATATGATTTTATAACATGCAATTTACCAAACAGGAAACATTAAACATAGAGTGATTGTCTAGATGATGTTGCGAGGCTAGCATGATAAAAGACGAACACAGGTACACGATAAAAAGCTTTAAAAACACTCATACGGAGGTTTGAATACAAAATATACAATGGAGTCAATGGAAACCAATCCTTCGAGCCGGATAATTGAAATACATAAATAGGCAAACTCGATAACAAGCTTCGAAGCTCTCCTAATGATAAATCAAAAAATGCAAAGGAATCTTTGTGTCCTACGCACAAGTCAAAGCGGCTATACACAGAGATCGAGCTTGAGGGCGAACAAATGAAGACGGTAGAGAAACAAAGGAGGGCGAACAGAAAACGGTAAGCTGAGGAGCTGGCATGGCGGGCGACATACGCGGAGTCAGCGGGTCAGCGCGGCGCTCAGCGCCAGGCTCAGCACGGCCAGCGCCGCGCCCGCCGCTTGCCGCGCCGCGCCCGCGCCGCCTGCCACACACACCCGTCACGCCAGAGCAAGCACCCCCCCCCACAACGCACCCCACCCCACCCGCACCCCGCCCACGCCAACCACGAGCACTTTTTGATATCACTTCTTTACACCTCGATATCTGATCTATCCAACAACTATGATACATCTATATACTTTTTAGTACCCGTCTGCCAGACTTAATTTGGAAAATTAACTTCATTTCTGTAAAAACAACTCTTTGATGCCGCTTAACAGTTTTATTTGGATAAATTATTCCATTTTTTTCTCTATCTGTGCAAGAAGAACATGTTCGGCCCTCGGATATACACGACAAATGCACTTGCATACTTATATTAGGAGCCTAACTGTAGAAATATAATATCGCAATTGGAATAGCCGTAACTTCGTAGACTATTTCGTACAAAGGCCGCTTCCCGCTGACTCGAGGAGTGCGTGAAAGCTTGTCAGTGCAAGTAACGAAGCGAGACGTGCATGTTTATTTGAAGGATTTCAAAAAGTGCTCGTTATAATGTTTTATTTAGAAAACGGAAAACCCCCATAGTGCGATGACTCAATGCAAGCTTTATCTTATTCGGATCAAAAATCGATAGAATATACTACATTTCTATAAATTCATTCATCTAAAACTAAAAATACAAACTCTACAGATAGTAGATAATAGAGTTTAGTAAAAATGCAAATACTGAATTTCGAAAAGAAAAACTGAACTCTCCTGAGTCATCACAATATTGCAGCAAGATTCAGATAAAACTATAAGTAAGTATAAAATAGGAAACATTTTAGAAAGAGTAAGAATGTGAATGCAGTAAGTAATGAATCGAAATGAGGTAGTCAAAAGTTTTAAGGGACCGTTGGTTGTATTGAAATAAAAATTCAGTATAGTTGCAACGTAGTTAATATATTCTTCTAATCACCAACAATGATATATTTATACTTTTCTAAACCTACGCCTAACGGTATACAATAATGATATAATCCATTAAGATAAAGATTGCATTGAACCATCGATAGTTACCGAGAAGTATACATCAAAAATAATTTAAATTTGTGACGTTTTAAGAGATATTTGTTAACAATTCTACTGTGATTTTAAAATATTTATCTTACATTGACAGTATAGAAGATAAAGCAGGAGTAAGCAGTCAAATGTGATGGAAGCGTAGAACACAACGCAACACACTTCCCGGTGGAGCTGAGGCTTCATTTACAGCAAAAAGTGACAAATAAAAAGGAGCTCGAATAATAAGGAGCTCGAATAATAAGGAGCTCGAATAAAAGGAGCTCAAATAACAAGGAATTTTAGTACAACATGAAATGCTGTACGTCAATTTCTTTGTTTCCTTTTGTATAACAGAGGCCTTAATAAAGTTTTACTCGTGCAGTACAAGGTACGGTCCAAGTATTTCTGTACTGCTTACTCCATCATATTACAAGCTACAATTTTATACATAGTTTAGTTTATAATAAATTTTAAACGTGGAGTGAATACATTAGTTAGTGGAATGCAATGTGCGGTGCCAATTAGTACGGTCAAACTTCTTTTTGCAAAGTGGTTTGGTTTGCTTAATCTATTTTATTTTATGTTATTAGTCTAATTTGCTTAGTCTTAAAGTACTAAGTTTAGTATAGGTAAAAGAAAATTGAAGGTTAAATATTAAGTAACATCAAGTTTTCTTACTTATTAATTAGAAAGAAGACATAATTAGATATTACTTTTTTAAAATTAATAAAATCTCTCTCTGTTTTCGTTGTAAGTAGATAGAGATTTAAAAATGACTCGGCGTCATTAGATAAAACATGATTCTGTTACAGACTTTAAATTAATGAACTTCTAACAATTGCCCTACTCAAAACTTTATTTGACGGATTAAATCCGAACTCGCTATTCAGAGTTAAGCTTTAGTCCATCTACTTAAAGAAAACTTTTATTAAACGTCCTCGACTGCATATGCTTTAATGCGTCTGATTGCTTATACACAGAGCAGTACGCAATGATCTTGCATCTAACTCTATCAACCTCCATCGCTTATAAGAAGTGAAGGTAGCAATTTGTAGAATCGACGGAGCTAAAGTTCGTGTTATGACAGCTTTCTCAGATTTGATATACTTCTTCAGATATACTTAGGTATAGATTTTACGTTAGTGGAGCTTTTTGAGCGAATTTACGCTTAAGTCATGTCCAAGGGAGAAAGCTTTCATAATGCGGACCTGTATTTATAAAACGCTTTCAACCCCGAAGTAAATATCAAGTGATTGAGTTTAATCGTGCGGCATTAAAACCTCAGAGTTGATTTGAGTGAAGTTATTAAACATAAATTTTCCAGTAACTTCTTGAGATAAAGTTATACAATTTAAGATTGAATTTCAAAATTTTTCCGGCACTTAAGATCGATTTCAAAGTTGAGAGCGTTTTCAAAATACGTGTTTAGTTATAAAGCGCGTGCATACTAACAGTGTGGCGGCTGGTCCGGGTTGGTGTTGGCGCAGTGCTGCAGGCCGGAGCAGGCGGCGGCGGGCGGCAGGCAGGCGCCCGCGCAGTCCGCGGGGGCAGGCAGCGCCGCGCCCCCCGCGCCCCCCGCGCCCCCCGCGCCGCCCGCGCCGCAGCCCTCCGCGCCCTCCGCCGTCACCTCCGTCCAGATGGCGCGCCAGCCGCCCGAGCCGACGGACTTGTCGGCTATTATGAACCTGCAGTTGCCAATTATTGGGAGTTATTTTACCATGCTTTAGTTGCAGCCGTGTAGGGATGGCTTTAAGAGCCCTATCGCCCCTGGATCAAGGAGTAATTCGTGACCGCTTGTGGGTTAGACCCTTTCAGTGTTCGCCTTTCTAGCGATCACTCTTCATAATAATATTTATTTGGGACAATCTTACATTATTACATTACAGTTATAAGCCCTTACTTAATAATTAATACTTGATATAGATCAAAAACAATTTCCACCGGAACAAAACGATGCGTAATAGTGAAATCCATTTCTATGATACCGATAATTCATGGTGCGAATATACACTTTCTATCATATGGTTATTTCGATCAAAATAATCAATATAAGTCTTGTTGTAATCAATAGCAGTCGTTTATAGTATGAATAGTTCGAAAAATCTTAAGGTCATCGGCATAAAGTAAAAAGTTGTGGTTAAGAAAACATTTATCTATATCATTCATAGAAATTAAGAATAGTAGAGGGTCCACCTTAGATACCAGAAGTCAAAAAAATGTTCAGGATGAAATCCATTAATAGTGACGATTTGAGTCATATTTGTGATATATGAGACAAACTATCGTTGCAAGGTATGCCGGATATAATTAAAATAATTTTCTTAAGTAGTTATTGATTATTATCTTATCTTACTTATCGAAGGCCTTTCGAAAGTCAATAAAATATCTTTCGCAAAATATCCGACGGTGACGTGTTCCAGCAATTTTAATGAAAAAAAACCAGTAAGACACTAAACTTGGTTTGAACATAGTTTCACCTGATGAAATCAAAGATTTGCACAGGGGCTTAGAAAAGAACTGGCTTTACATCAAATATTGCCGAAATACATTACTACATTTCGCGGCAGGTTTGCAACCCAGGCGGATCCTGAAGGGGACTACTCGGATTAATATCGTTTTCAGACACGCTTATCCAAGAATGGTAGAGTTATTCAAAGCTGACCCTCATCGGCAGTAAAAGTGTATCTAGTCTATATCTATACTCACGAGAGTCGTATCGAGTTGGAGGAGGACAGGTAGTGCCAGCGGTCGGCGGGCGCCTTCTCGCCGCACAGCTCCAGCGGCGGCCCCGGGCTCTCGTACCACAGCCGCAGCACCGCCGCGCCGCAGCCGCGCTCTAACAAATAAGGTATACGGGTTAGAGTGCCGTAGAATTTACAGTCAAGCAATAGGCAATTTTCTTGGTGGTAGGATCCCTTCTGGGTCCGCCTGGCTAGCGACCACCCTTTATATAAAGTCTGCCGCCAAATGTTACGGCAATATTGTATAAAGAGCCAGTTCCTTCCTAAACCCGTGTGCTTTCATCTTTGACCTCATCGTCACTTACCATCAGGTGAGATTGAGGTCAAACGCGGGTTTAGTCACATAAAAAAAAATAGGTTTGAAATAACTGCCTGCGTCTGTTTTTTCTAACCAGCAGCGGTGTGAGCACAGAAATTTATTGACTCGTATGTTTACGAATGTTTGTGTAGTATGGAGTCGATTGCAAGTTTTTAGTAACATTGTAATTTTTATTTTAAAGTGCAACATGTTTACAGATGTTTAAAATTAACAAGACATACGCTTATTTGAGCGTGCAGCAATGGATAGATTTCAATTATTCCTTACTAAGCGTCTCCATACTATACAAACATTCGTAAACATACGAGGGGATAAATAGGTTTCTCGTGGACGCACGTGTACCACCTTAGTCTTCATGTTCACTTACCATCAGGTGTCATGGAAGACAAACATCCCATCCTTTCTTTATGAAAAAAGACACCGAGTTCCCGAACTAATATTGCATAATTCAAACATAGGAGCTACTGTAGGGACAAGATAGGTACTACCGTTACAAAATCAGACAACATATCGAGCATTGCAAATATTTATTTTATTCATGTCCTCTTTGTGAATAGCGCCATCTAGTTTTCAATTGAAAAACAATGATTTTCTCAGGCAGAGTGTCACAGAACAATCAAACTTACGCTATCCATGAATTTATGACCCTGTAAGTACAAGTTATTGTTGTATATTTTGTAAAAATAAGATTTTTTTTATAAAATACCCAATAACCCAAAATGATACGATAAATTTCTGGCCCCCACAGCACCACTAATCCGTTATTATAATAGTCGTTTATTTCAGACATAAACATCACAAAAATCAGTAAAAGGCTTTCAATTTATTAAGAATCGAATACTTTACTTAAATTCTGGTATAAAAATAAAAATACTAAAAATGCAGGATATAGGGCGACAATTGGTAAGGGTTGATTACAGGATATAATTTGGATTATGTATGAAAGCTCTTTGTAAACATATTAAATCCACATAGATGCAGTCGGTATAGAACTTCCATCCGTATATAGATGGATATTCCAAAAAATCTCATAAGGCTTCTTTATGGTTGGGATAGAAGGCTGTCTAGTGGTCGGACGCAGTCGATTTTCAAGCGTTGGTTGAATAGTTTTTTTTGTGGCTCCGTAATTTTCATAATCACTTTATCATTTTCCACTAGGTGATATCAAACTTTTCATCCTTACAATACTTTTATAAAAATAGGACAAAAAACTAAAAAAAGAGGTTGTGGATTATTGATATGGGGTTCTCCTTGCTTACACGGAATGACCAATAGCCGAATTATTGATGCTTGAACACGTATATCCGTTGCTACGCATAGTGGCGAATAGAAACGTTCTTTCAGTCGACATTGTTCTGAATTTCGTGTCTCGGCCCTTCTAGTTTTCGGGCTTCTGAACGATCGAGATGTTATAGGGCTATGGATGCTTCAATAAATGAAGACATTGGGTATGTGCTTTCGGGCATCAGTTATTTGGCTATTGTTGTAAGAAAGGAGAGCCCGCTGGCTTATCACGTAACTTGCAAGAGCAAAGCGATGACATGAATTGCGCAAGATTTGCTAAAAAATAACTAATTCGTATTACGTTACAGCAAAAACAAAGCCATAACAATCCGACGACTGTGCTGCCTCTATCGTACAATCGATGTACTAAAAGTGCATATATAATCCCTTTGACATTCATACTTTTCGTGTGTAGGTACTTTTCTGTGAAATTTTAAAAGCAAACATCTGTTTCACATTTTATTAGTTTCTTTTTTACTACCAAATTGTTTTTGGCGCTACTATCGTAGCAATAAATGCATTCTGCGATCAACGAACGATTGAAAAGCTATCGCTTACATAATACGATGTAAAGCAATGGATCGCGCGTCCATGGCGTGATGACTTCGCCATTATAGCAGATTGCTAATATTTACGTGATAAGGCAGCCGATATAGGTAATTGATGCTCCAAAGTGAATCGTGCTCACCTGTCAAATGTCCCTCCACAGCGAAATGCTGGAAGTTGAGCAGCAGGCGCTTGCCCGGGCGCGCGGTGACGAACCAGTTGCAGACGCGCGAGCCGGCGCCGCGCGCGGGCGCCTGGTACGCCAGCGGGAAGCGCGGCGACGTCACCACGCCCCACTCCGCGCCCGACATGTTGCCGCCGCAGTCGCCGAATATCGACTTCGCCGGCTGTGGGAGGGAAAACTTGTGGCTAGCTTTATAGACAAAAAGGGTTTCCACTCCACGCTAGACTGGAAGCGAAAGAAAAACGTACAGTCAAATTCATAGAAAATAGTTAAAAAGCATTTAATATGCATTTTAGCTACAACATTCTTTAAGGTTTATAGTGTGCTGTAAGTGAAGGTGATTCATAGACATCTGAAAATCCTGTTTTAACTAATACACCGTTATTATACGGATTACAATACGAATGAGCGGCAACGTCACATTTCATTGCACCAGAGAAAAAATAGTGTTTTTTTTGTGTAATACTGTATGATTGTAAAGCCGTTTCTTACTGTGGTAGCCCTAAGGCTATGGATATTTCATTTACCTGCAGTTACAATTGTATTACAATACGTACAAGTATTACATTAAAATATGAACTCTGTACGGGGTGCACATGGCTTTGCTTCACAAGAGATGTCCTCTATGTAATACCTACCTATCGCCTTATAGTGAGATTTTCTTTTGTGAGGCATGGAAAATTAAGAGCCAGAAATGGTCATTATAATAATATCAAACTCATCTTCACAACCTCTCACCGCACTCAGATGGAAACATACTCTCTGTACTAACCTCATTCCTCGCCCAGCACCGCAACGCTGTCAGCACCTGTAGCTCAGGGGACACTGCAAACCCTCTTGGACCTCGCGTAATTTCATTACGAACTAAATCGGTAATACGCCGTACATTATCTTTATTAAAGCGATATCTCTTTTTAAATTCAATATCATCCAGAGTGAAAGGGTCTTTTCTTCGCCGGTACACCTTTCTCCTACGTCGCACTCTATTTGCACAGTACCTACGAGCTATCAGCTGTGTGTTAATCAAATTTTTCATCACATCCATCATCATCATCATCATCACAACTCTTTGTAAGTAGCCCACTGCAGGGCATGAGTCTCTCCCCTGGGTGCAGAGGAGGTATAGGCCATAATCCACCAAGCTGGCCCAGTGCTGGGTGGTGGATGCCAGAATTTTTTTAGGGCGCCTAGATGGCTTCTGACAAACCCTAACGACTACTGTATACAAGTATACAGCACCCGGTACCGACTGTTTAACGTGCCCTCCGAAGCACGGAAGTCGTCGTGAGATATGAATGGTCGGCTGTCACCCATCAAAGTACCGACCGCGCCGAACGTTGCTTAACCTGTGATATCGTATGATACACACAGTAACCACGGCGCCACGACGACTTCCATCCATAACTGACCAAAAATTGACGCGACGAAAAAAATAATCACAGGGAACTAGGAAGGAAGACGAAGAGTGAAACTGTGAAACTCAAAATATCAATTTCAATAACTCATTAATATTCATTAACCTTCGGGTAGACTCGGCCGGTAAAATGGGCTTAAAGAAGCCTCATCCTGATTGTAAATTTGACATGTTTAGAAAGCCGTTATAGTATGTTTATAATGTCATTTATCGTCTATGAATCACCTTTTTTTGGTTGTGCTTTGTAAACCCTCTGTAACTCTGTTTTAACGTGGACAAATTCTCTATGAATTCGACAGATAGAGTGTACCAGCTGCTTCTCTTCCCGGGCATACTGTAAAAGTCAGTTAAGGGACAGAGGTTTTATTGGCGTTTTTGCGGGCGACAGGTTGACCACCTGTCACTGCAATAGACTCTCTCCATCATGTAATTTGGTATTTTTATCAATCAATATATATAAAACTGTACCGTTACTGACTGAGTTACTGAGTGACTGACAGACAACGCACAGCCGTAACTACTGGGCGTAGAGAGCTGAAATTTGGAACATACATTCTTTAGGGTATGTAGAGGTGCACTAAGGAAGGAATTTCCGAAATTCCCACGGGAACGGGAATTATTGGACTTTTTAGTTTGTATGAAAAATCTTATTCCTTGAGTGCACGGATATGATACTTAGCATAAAAGTTCTTCAAAAAGAGACTGGTTGTGTTTTGAAAGGAATTCCCAAAATTCCCACGGGAACGGGAAATATATGATATTTTAGATTGTATGATAAAATCTTATTCTTTTAGTGCACGGATGTGATACTTGGTATAAAGGTTCCTCAATAAGTGTCTGTTTGTATAATGGAAGGAATTCCCGGAGTTCCCACGGGAACGGAAAATAGGACTTTTGAGTTTATGCGTGCACGAAGTCGCGGGCAAACGCTCGTCTAAGTATAAAATTATAGTTGTGCATTATAAAATGCAAAATAAAGCTTTTAAAATATTTGTAGGTAAGTAGTTGTAAAGTAAAAGCACCTTTATTCCCTTTATCGACTCAATTTGTGTTTTTGTCGGTTTGTTAGCAATATTCAAAATGTATCCATTGCCGCACGGCCAGCTTAATTAAATGTGTGCCTTGTTAATTTTGAATGTTTTTAAACATGTTGTACTATTAAATAACTGTTAAATAAAAAATACAATGTTACTAAAAACTTGCAACCGATTCCATACTATACGAATATTCGTAAACAGACGAGACGATAAAGTTCTGTGCTCGCACCGCGGTAAAGATACAAGATTGGCTGCAAACGGGGGACGGAGAAATTAACTATAATTGTAATGGTAAATTAAAAGTAAAAATACGCTTAATGTTCACATTAGTAAGGTATAGTAACTTTGTGAATCATTTTCGTATTTAGGTACTCTATTTTTTTAAATTCTTATAGCTTCATCTATTAGCTTTACGAAATATATCATCATTTTTTTGTATGCAAACTGGATCAGGCTATAAAAACGGTTTTAACGCAACTATTGAAGTGCTTAGTGCAAAACGGTGGTGTTGCGGCATTGCGTGAAAAACTAGTGGGTAAAGTCGAAAACACAGGGAGTTCCTATGGGTCCTATGGAGTCCAACTTTAGATAAGGAAAATCCAGTGCTTTTTTCAGAAAAAAAATTGTTGTGCGTGGAACCAGTACAATATTTCATTGATAGGTAAAAATTTTAGTCCCAAAAAACTTATGTAACAACTACAAATGTAATGAAAAATGTCTAATATTGGGTTTCTCAAATCACATCATCTTTATAATTTATGGGCATTGAACAAAAAATTTACGTTCAACTTTGGGACATCTTTTATAAAACATAATAATGACAACTTAACATAGTATTAACAAAAAATATAGTAAAGCTAGCTCACCTCGAAGATATACCGCGCCTTGAAGCCACTGGCCACGGCGTCTCCGTCCGTGTGCAGCGCTATGACCAGGCCGAGCGCGCCGCGCGGCGACTGCAGCGGGCCGGGCGTGGCGGGCCCGCACCAGCGGCCCAGCGGCACGCGCGAGCCCTCGCGCCCCGTCCACCACGCCTCCACCCAGTCCTCCGTGCACGTCGCGCCGCTGCACCACACGCATGGATCATGATTGAAATACTTATTACAAAAAGGAAACGGAACACATTACCGCAGGAGCGCTGATATTTGGCGGTACATTTTGTATGAAGAATGGCCGCTAGTAAGGCGGCCCCAAAGGTCTAGGAGCCACTCGGATTAGTCCCCTTTTACGACATACATACCAGCAGCTATAAAATATAAAATTTAGAATACCGGACCTGGCGTGTTGGGAAAGTTTTGAAGGTGGTCGTTGTACCCTGAAGGTGCTTGTAGTTCAAGCGATATGCGCGTGCGTTGTGATTGTACTTTTCTGAATGTGGTGCACGAAAGCCTGCATCACTAGTGCATTGGAATCGCGGATATCAGAGGCACTAGGATTCCACTTAATATTATTTGAGAGTAGACCTCCGCTCCGAAGAGAAAATCCATAGGTCGCTGGTTCAAATCCGGCTCGAAGGACCATGTAGAATTTAGTAAAAGATAGTTCTTGCTAGTTTAGATATTTATTCACTAAATTCTTATAGATAAATGAAGATGTAAAAGCTAGTTAGTAAAATTGCTAGTTATGAGTACACGCGACGCGGTCGACAGTTAATAATGCACTGATGGTTAGGTAAATTGCTTAGTAGCGACGCTGAATACAATATGCTGACTTTATAGTTATAAAATTTTCGGTTAGCCCGAACACTAGGGTTATTTTCAGGTGAAATCGGAATCGAAAACGGGTGCGCAGTAACGAACACAGGTAACGAATGAAAGATAGATTTAATGAGTCAGTTAGGTGATTGATTGAATGAACCGAAGAATGAAGAGTAGGATGAAAGAGACATTGTCTATGGCATTTTTCTAATTTTATAAATTATAAACAGCGCCATCTATATCTTAGTGATACTAACGAAATTTTGTGAAAACACCGTGTCCAATCCCTACATTTCTAAATCAACAAGTCCTAAAGCCCCTCACCTGTACAAGCCCGCCGTGGCGTTCCAAGAGTCGGCCCTCACTTTGAAGTGGTCGAACACGACGGTGACCTGCTCGTTGGGCGCGGCCACCAGCGTGTAGGCGCAGTAGATGCGCGAGGGGTAGTTGGAGGGGTAGCGCGGGGAGTTCAGCTCGCCGCGCTTCTTGGACTCCGAGCGGTACGTGAACGAGCACTCGCCGTCCGGAGCCGCCGTGCCGGGCACGCGGTACTCTGGGAAGGTTGCATTTATAAGTAAACTAGAGGTAAAGTATCGTGATGTTTAACGCTGAAACGCTGTGTTACGCAGCCGCAGTTTCGTACAAAGGCTTTTGTATGAAACCGCGCCCGCGACCGCGTTATGGATGGATCTATAACATTTTTAATTTGCCATTTTTCGTACATCTATTGATGTGTTAAATAAGACTCAAAGTATACAGGGTGACTGGTGACAAATTTTAGATACTGAAGAAGAGCACTCGGTACTCGATTCTGATACTTAATTTTCACTAGAACTGCCTATAAATAAATACTACTACGTTACTATTTACTTTACATACAACTGAGTCGATTGCGGCACGTGGATCGCTGCCAACGATAGCGTAACCATACGTTGCATAATCAATTCTTTATCTTTCGTTTAAGTTTACTTAGTAAAAAATTAATATATATATATTTTTTATATTTTTTCTCTTCATGTATGATCTCAAACTATCACGTCCTTGAATTTCAAAAGTGACCCACCAGTCACCCTATATATGTACAACAAATGGCAAAGCGTATTAGTCGCGTGCGCTGGGTAAGCACGTATGACCGAACGCAGCCTGAACTCATGTGGTGTTACGTACAGTCTCGATTAAAGACACGGAAACGTCGAATAAAATGTAAACATCTACGCGATAAAATCTAATTTAAAATTACGTACATTAATTTAAACATAGTTAATCCTATTGTTACCCCAAATAAGAAATGCCATATTCGTATCCTTCTTCTGTTTATGTTCCCCCTTCAAACTCCGTTGTAGCTAAAAAAAAATCAAATCTTCAAATTCGTCAGAACTAAACACCATCCCACCACATGGTCCGTTCGAAAACAGCGGCGAAGGCTGAAAAAAATAGAAGATTTTTTTTATTAGTTTTATTGTTTCTAACTCACCAGTTTCAAAAGTATATTTGGCCTTGAACCCCCGGCCCTGCAGCTCGCCCGAGCTGAACACCATGACCAGCCTTGGGCCGTCCGACAGCAGCGGCGGCGGGAAGGCGGGCGGCCCCGCGCCCCCCTCCCCGCACAGCTCCGCGTCGTGCTTGTCGTACGAGTCCGTCGCCTCCTGCCCGCGCAGGTACACCTTGAGGTAGCCGTCGGGACAGGACCCGCTGGAACGATTTGCAATTGGAATTGAAATTGGAAGAACCCCAAGTTCTGCTTTTCAAATAATTTGATGTTTTTTTTAATAATGGCTTTTAAGGAAAGTTTCATTGCTGATTTAGCTTTTACAATTTAACCATGTGCTAGTAAATTTAATAGTAACCTAGCAACTATACCTAATTGCTAGGTTACTATTACAATTACAAGCACGTGGTTAAGATCAAAAGTTATTTGAAAATATGTGAAATTGGAATCTTAGAACACCAATCGGCGTCGATTGATGGTAGAATGGATTAGTCGACGTCTATCGATAGTTTTTACTAGGCCAATCCAATTAGAAAAAACCGATCGAAGCCGTCGGTCGATCGTCGATCGATTGGTGTGGTAAATAACACCCTTAGTTTTGTTAATTTGAATAATTGTGAATTGTATGTTCTTTTTTGAATGTTTTTATAATGAGCAATCGAACTTTTGACATATGAATTTTGAAATAAGTTTGATTACGATCCTAAAACTGTTTTATTTTTTAAGTTAGCCAAGTCGTTAGGCTCAGCGTCAAAATACATCACATTAATTGTAAGTCTTCATTTTACTCTTTTTTTCGAAAATATTATAACGTCAAACTTTTTAATGACCTTAAACTTTAAATTATTGATACTTACTCTGGTTTCATGTTTTCACCTTTCGGTATGGAAAAGTTTTGAAACTCCAGCCGAACGCGTTCCAAATTTTGTGAGTCTTGCATACCGTATATAAAATATCTGAAACGAAAACATTCTATTTTTTTATTGAACCACAAAAATATGAAGGTAATAAATACCAATAAAAACAAAAAAGAAAAATGAACAACTGTTATTCATTTATTTTTCAACTACGAAACGGCCTCCCCCAGGATTCGTCATGTCGTCCGGACCCGCGCCGCCCTCGTCAAGCGTTTGACGTTCGTAAAGTGTGTAAAATTACCTAGACTACGAATAAAAAGTTTCATTTTCATTTTTACGAGTTTTCTGAAAATATTACTGTATCATTTTTAACAGTTAAATCGTATTTTATGAGGAATTAGTATGCACTCCACAGAATATTCAACGTCAATATTACTTTTCTCGTTGGTGATTTCTATTTTAAATGGGTTTTTAATATGTTAACCACTATATTAAAAGTGCTATAGATTTAGGTTAATTAAGTACCTGATGACTTTCGGCGTGTGTTTCGCATAAAGCCCGAATGTACCAATGTACATTGTTCCGGTATTTAATCTAAAACGGCCTTTGTAGATAGTTTTCAGATGAACACAAAAAAAATGAAATCGTTTGTACCTTTATTTATAAAGTATACAGCCTGGCACTCACCTACAAACAACTTTTTGTATATAAGGGAATGGATAGTTTGGATGGTACACGAATCCTGTAGATTCCTTTTTGCTGAGGATCTTCTGGTCGCACTCGGATCCTCTGATGTGCTCGGCATCATGTTTACTTATAAAATCTGAAAACAATAAACACATTATTTTGATTGGAAATTACTTGGAGGTTCATCTCCCTTATATAAAAAATTTAGAATTATTTTAGTTCAGAATTAGCTCTTCCTACACTGGGCCCCAAAAATTTAAATACCAATATAAAGCAATTTTATTAAAGAAAGAAAAAGCAGCCTATATCTGCAAATATAGTAATAACTTCATATTTATAAAAAAACCTACTATTGAAGCATATTATTACTAAGTCAAAATGAATTCTGCTTAATTTTAAGTCAACCGACTTTAAATCAGTCTAATCAGTTGTCTTCAAATGAACCACAATCCTTGGTAACATTGTTGAACGTTGTTGAATCCGAGAGAACGCGCAATCTTTTTCAAAAGCCAATAAAAAATAACACATAGAAACATAGAGTCGAGGTCAACTTCACTAGTGAATCCGAGAAAACAGTTTAAAAGATGACAAATTAATTGAGATTTACAAAGATAAATTACCTACCTAGACAAACGAAAGTATGTATTCCTTTTGAATTCACTAGCATAATGAAAAGGAGAAATTTATAAACAAAAAACCAACTCGCCTAACTTAACAAAACTCTCAGAGAACTCGAAGATGCCCTTGAACCCGCGGTTCTGCGTATTAGCAGCTCTTGGCAGAGAGAAGAAGGTGACCAGCAGGCGCTCGTCGCTGGAGTACAGCACCAGGTTGCGCTGCTGCCCGCAGTACGTGCCGATGATGGCTGACGTGTTGTCAGGCCCGTCGTATACGCGCACCCAGTCGAAGGGACAGCTGCGAATATAGGATACACGTGAGCAAAAAGATTATCATCACAACTCTTTGTAATGAGCCCACTACAATAGCAAACACATGAGCAAGAAGATCTCTTTGGGACGAGTCCACTGCATGGCTATAAGCCTCTCTTCTGGGTGACGAGGAGGTAACGAGCACAAAGATACTCTAAAATAGTTTTAAAGTCGAACAAAAGGCTTCGACAGTTCCTTTTCGGTTCCATCAAGATGTGGAACTAAGTACATGTCCTAGTACTCCTGGTACTTTTAGTTGTCGAATGAATAGGAGTCTCATTTATGTGTATCATCTGAATCCTCATGTTCACTTTCCTCCAGGTGTCATGGAGGACAAACGTCCCATCATTTGCATGTAAAAAAAGGATATGAAATACAGATAAACATCTGAGTTAATCAGTTACTGCCTTGACTAAAAGGAATTAAGCTTGTTTTTTTTGATAGAGGAAAGTAGTTAAAATTCATCGTGGTGTTATCATTAAGCATATTTTTAGTCTTCAAGCGATAATAGTATTTGCAAAATCCAATATAAAGAATCCTGACAGTCTTAAACTAAATTTAAAATTCAAATGAGAAGAATTCTACTCACTGAGGACCTCCAAAGAAAAGATCAAAGTCCCGAAATTCAAGGCGTATCCTCTGCCCAGGCTGTCCAACGAACTGGTAGTTACAGGTCATGTCCTTGGGGTAGATGCCGGGGTACGTGGGCGAGAGCAGGAATCCAGTCTTACGCTTGTTGGCCTCGATCGTGAATGAGCAGAGAGTGTTTGGCACTGGGGTTCCGATGTCGAATTCGGCTGAAATTATAATAACTGTTGAGGGTTTTACTATCAAACTGTGTTCTTCGCTATCATAAAAAAAAACCGTTTTGAAATTTTGGGACTATTTTGAAACAAATAAAAAAAGAGTTCTTATAATAAAAATTAATTTAGTTATAATAATAATGAAAGTGAATTTTAGTAAGAAGATTATTAATAACAAGCTTTCCCCAGAGACTGCTTCAGTGAATCACGAAATCTTAGTGTAATACCGGAGATTAATTCAATCATAAGATTCTCACTAAGAAAATAGTAGGCATTATTATTTAGCGCAGACTAACTGATATAATTTAGTAATAATATATTCCGTGCAGAAATGTTAAAATATAAATTCGTTAATTCAAAACGATCTTTCAGCAAATTAATAGATTTTATTTTTTATTATAATGGATGTCTGCAGCGCAGCCCCAGTCAATGATGACTCGAACTTATTTATACCCTCGGGCACTATCGTTATTTTCAGACTATCATTCATTAGTATTAAAAATTGCATTGAAATCTTTATACAAAAAGTTTAGTAATATTTTCAATATGGTCTTCTCTGGCAAATCAATCACACAAAAGCCGTATACCGTATGTGAGGCATAATCTGAAGTTCATCAAAATATTTCTTCAATATCATGAAATATTATAAAATTAAAAGGAAAGGAAAGTAATTTTTTCAGTCAAAAAAATTTACGGCATCTTAAGACGTACAAATAGGCGTATATCTAAGTAAAGCTAAATCGTATTGAAAACTTACTAGAGTTGATAAAGCGGTAGGTTCCTGTAAAGAGGGTCGGAGGTGTGAAGGTTTTGTCGGTGAAGAAAGCAAGAGCCACGGCGCGGTAGAGAGACACACGGCGGCGCGGGGGGATGGGGCCGCAGTAGCGACCGCCGAACGCGGAGTTGACCAGCTCGCCCGCCTCCAGCGACGCCATTTCCGAGTAGATGTCCATGTACTCGTGCATGCATCTGAAGAGGGTATTTCACTGATATAAATATTGATAGCGGATCGATAGTGCTGTGTTCAAAGATAGGTTTAGCACAAGATCGAATCTACAAGGTTTTAATTTCATGAATCAGTCATAAATTAAACCTTTTTACTTTTTAATAGCAAAAACTGTTAGAATAAGTAACTTGAATTTATGCTTATGTATATGGAAGTCGTTAAGTTTTAGTTCTCAGATATAGCCATTATCTAAACAAACAGGACCTAAAACTGGTACCAAAGTCCATTCCATGTCACAAAAGAATAGATTTACAGCGGAAATTTGAATCTAAATAGCACTATTCATTACGAGGGACACCCAATGTCGTTTAGGATCCCTTTTGAAATGAACGTTACGGACTTCCAAATCCTTAAGCCCTCCTATACACGCAAAGTATATGCGTCAGCTGTAAGGCTGAGCGAGAAAAATCGACAGAAAAGCTTAAGGCGTTCTAAATCTCTCGATGCCGCATAATTTACTGCCGCTGTTTACTGGGTAATCTTTCCAACTGCAAATGTATATTTATCTCCTTCCAGTTAGTGATGAATAAATCAAGCAAACTTTAGTGGAGTCAAGGTTTACTGAAATAGTTTGACCTAATTCGGAAATATCAGCCACATAGGGCTAGGCTATAACTCTCGGCGGAACAAAACATGTTTGTGCCGAATTAACTTATTTGAACAGACAGTTAAGAAAGAAAAGCTATATAGGCTTATGTGGTAAGAGTAAAAGAGAACACTTACGCTGGAAGCTCCCCCACTGCAGAGCCACTGAAAACAATAAGAAAAACATTAATTTGGAGAAAAAATATATATGAAATAATATCTTTGTATTTTCAAGAAAACTTCAAGCCCATTCTTGTTTACAAAGAAAGGGAAATAATCGTGTTACGATGAATTGGATTAGCTACGATGTATTATTATTTCTCAAGGTATAGTCGAAATCCAAAAGGGAGGCATAGGTCGCTTTAAAATAACTATTTATCGATTTGAACTTTAAGCGCTTGTGATTAGATGCTCATTAAACTGACAGACATTTAAATGAAAGTGTGTGCGAGTCTCTTAATGGTCAGCCTGGACAATGTACCCCAGGTAGCTAGAGTGTGGCCGTTGTGGGAATGCGTTCCTGACAGCTCCTTATGTCCACTGAATAAAGTTTATTTCCGATTCGAAAGTTAGAAAAGCTATGATTTTGACAGCTGTCAGGAACGCAAACTTCCACCGGTCGCACTTTAAGTAAGCTGCAAAATTTACTTAGGTAGGTAGTTATTAAGAGAAATATATTTTCTTAACATATATTGAATATCGATTTATTGTTTTAGTTTCAATTGATTTCATTGTTTCGGCATTAGTGCCATCTACGGTGGCGAGGAGTTATTTTTTATTTATAAAACTACCCAAGTATAATAACCATATTTCTCCTACATACATACAAAACGTTAAAAGTTACCCAAAAGTTGTTTCGTTTTAGCTGCCCTTTAAGTCTTTAACTACCATAATGTTTGGAGAGTGCCTGTAATAAAATGTGATTTCAGGTGTCATCGGGTCGATAAAGCCTTGACAACTTTAATAATAGCATCATTTTGATTTTCTTAGTAGCCTAAAATTGTAATTCATGAATGGTTCAAGAACTTTTACTGTTTTGCAGTTTTAAAGACATTTCTTTGCCCACCGTGACATTGGTGCCTAAAATTAAGCTCGTAATAATATTTAACAGAAGTTTTCCAAAAATCCGTTCCTCATCAAACAAAATTTATTCCATTTTTTCTCTTGGAACGTCTACAAATATTCCAAATATTCAATCTACCGCGATGTTCAAACATATTGTCAAAGTCATTAAATGTAGGTGCGCTGCTAAGGTCAGGAAAATTATACAAAAAGTTAATGGAGGTAATAAGGACAATTCAACACCGCTGGGATTCCGGGAATGACCGTAAATTGACTGAACATTATGAGAAAACCATCACGATTGATGTTTAAAATAAGTATACAAGCAAGTACCACACTGTTAATTTTTTTTAGTGAAAATTACATAAAAGCTTGGGCAACTCCCGTTGCTCAAACATTTATGTAATACTAGCCACCGCACGCGGTTTTACCCGCGTAATTTTTGATCCCGTAAGAATTTCGGGATAAAATATAGCCTATAACCTTCCTAAAGAGTTGGGCTATCAAATGCAATAAGAATTTTTCAAATCCCACTTGTAGTTTCTGAGATTAGCGCGTTCAAACAAAAACAAACAAACAAACTCTTCAGCTTTATATATTAGTATAGATTAAATGTTGACGTAGTTTTACATGAGAGATGTAATTTTACATTACATAATTGTGTATTTTTATACCTTTTTAAACACATTTTGTATTTTACACATTTTTTATGTATTGCTTCTGTAATAATCTAATAACACAATTTACTGAAATTTACAGCTGTTTTCAGTGCATTCTATAGGTTTATGTACTTCTTTTGCATGTGTAATCACATAATTTTTAACAGTGCACATATATTCTTAAAAAAAGAAAATAAAAACTAAGTTTCAATTATTTGTATATTCATGAGAAGCACGTTTAATCTCAATCACAACTTTGGAGACGAGAAGCGTGAAGTTGATAAGGAACAGGCTCTTCATGAATCATGTATTAGCAAACAGGGTAAGGTACGAAGATCTCTCTACAAAGGTATAAAAGGAAAATAGATGCCATCGTTTTCAATTGACTTCTCTAAATGACCATTTATATACGAATAAAGATATAGCTTGACAATGATCACGTAGAATGTCCTTCTTCCCTTAATGTAACAATTCTTGCTCGTAAAACTTCTGATAATCATCTTTTTGAATTAACTCCTTCTTCGAAGAGTCAAAAAAACGCTTGAATCAATTTGGTCAGATTTCTGAATGAGTGTAAACAAGAATTTAATCTCTTTTTATACAGAAAAACAATTGATATTTTAAATTCTTTTCTTATTAAAAGATTTAATTTTTAAATGAAGAATCTTAGAAAATAAAGAAAAAACATTTTATGCTAACGTGACAAAAACGAGGTCGTATTATAAAAGTGATCTCAACGTTTTTTGATGTGTGTATATTGGCCATTACTTTTTGAGATTTTGGTAACAATTTTGTATCTACAAATCAATTTATTACAAACTAGCTTTATCCCGCAACTTCGTATGCGCTTAACTACCTACCCTTCTCGTGGAAATTTGGAAATTTCTGAAACTATACAACCAGACACCCACTGAAAGAACCTTTATACCAAGTATCACACCCATGCACTCAAGAAATAAGTTTTTTTCATTCAAACTAAAAATCATATATATCCCGTGCCCTTGGGAATTTTGGGAATTTTTTTCGTAGCACAACCAGTCACTCTTTGAAGAACCTTCATGCCAAGTATCACATCCGTACACTCAAGGAATAAGATTTTTCATACAAACTAAAAAGTCCAACCCCTTCCCGTGGGAATTTCGAGAATTCCTTCCATAATACAAACAGACACTTATTGAGGAACCTTTATATCAAGTATCACATCCGTGCACTCAAGGAATGGGATTTTTTCATACAAACTAAAACATCATGTATTTCCCGTTCCCGTGGGAATTTCGGGAATTCCTTTCATAATAATACCAGACACACATTGGAAAACCTTTACATCAAGTTTCACATCGGTGCACTCAAGGAATAAGATTTTTCATACAAATTAAAAAGTCCTATATTTCCCGTTCCCGCGGGAATTTCGGGAATTCCTTCCTTATTGCACCCCTCCATCCCCTTAAGAATGTATGTTCCAAATTTCAGCTCTCTAAGTCCAGTAGTTACGGCTGTACGTTGTCTGTCAGTCACTCAGTCACTCAGTAAGTAACGGAACAGTTTTATATATATTGATTGATTAATTTCTTTCTTAATTTATTATGTTTTGGTATATGGTTTCTTCAACGGCACATCTAATTAACCGTGGGTAGGTGACATCTAATAATTCGCCTTCTGGTTTTCAAAAGCTTATGATACAATAACACTCATCTGTAAGATTTCCACAAATACAATTAACTTCAACAAAATTTAAGCTACGTTACTCTGACGTGAGCATAATATCTGTTAACATAATACTTTTAAGTAGGTAAACGTGTTTTTATTTTCTTTATTTAAGCATTTTGGACGAAAACTTTGCAGCTTACGTAAGTTTCCGCCCTTATGGTTTTTTAATTAATCTAATATCCTATCCTTGCTGAAGTAACAACTACAAACATGTGGTCGTGACAAAGCCAACTGCAACTTTGGGACTCACAAAGTACGCCAATCTCGCAAGCCCCGAAAAACCGCAGCTAAGAACAATTTCACATGGCGGTACTTGCAGCTCCGACATGTTTGCCAAGTATTACCTAAAGCTCGGGATACATTTAGAAACCGGTTTTAAGCGGATTAAAGGCATTCAAAAGGTTTAAACTGAAAAGTACTGGTGAACGTTTTTTTTAAAGCTACCAGGAAGTTTGATAACATGTTTGATGTAGAAACTATTAATGGAATTTTGCAGCTTTTCGTAGTAAAGATTTTGTGATGGTTTACTCAGGTTTCGCTCTTGCTTATGAAATTTAAGATTCGTATATAAATCTATGTTATAAACGTGCTACTATAACGAATTATTAGATGTTTTGGAAAAGGGAATTAAAAAGTACTTTATTCGAGAGCAACATAAGCTATAGGCAATGCTCCGGTCCCTGAGATAAGAGATTGAAACGGGTATGCGACAGTGGTTTGGATATTTGAAGAGGATGAGTGAAAGAAGATTCATTAAAGAGGTGTACAGACAAAGAATGGTGTTGTCGAAAGGGGCCGCGAACCTATGCCGATCAAATTGGCGACGTCCGTAAAAGGAACTAGTTAAAAGTACCCGTAACCGGCTAACATGTATGAAAAGATTAATGAACGTAGAAGAATCGAATGAGGTATGTCTGGATCGTAGCAATTGGTGTTCCCTTGTCTCTGCCTACCCCAAAGGGAGACAGGCGTGAGGTTATGTATGTCTATCAAGCACAGTGGCGACTTACTCTGGTGGGTTCCCGCGGAGGTCGAAGGTTCGGAACTCGACGAGCACGCGCTGCCCTGGCGCGGCCAGGAACGTGTATAGGCACTGCCGGCTGACGTTGGCGGGGTTTAGAAGCTCCGGTGCATGGAAGGTGCCGTTCAGCGCGCCCCCGCGACTCACGAACGTGCGGTCGCACTCTGCGTAATACAAGGTTACGTTAGAAGGTTTTGGTTGACTGGAGATTTTGGTCGTTTTGTGTGGACATACAAAGAAATGACAATTTAAAATTGTATGAAGGTACAAAGTATCGCTTTTACAATTTTAAATTGATCATTATGAGAATTCTAAATTCAAAGTCTTAGAGTATGGAATGCATTTATCCGACTTCAATTTTCAAAACAATATTATTTAAGCCAAAAAATGTACTTTACGTTGTGTGAAGATCTGCAAAAGGCGCCTATCTTCATAATTATTACAAAATAATGGCTTAAAATCGCACCTAATACCACAAATAGTCCAGCACATACAGAAATAGACAATCATTAAAATCCATTGAATTCTAACGTTTAGTTGAAAATTCGTCTCATTATGAGTCATCAGTCATCATGACTCTCATATATGTAATTAAACTATATAACAATTTTCTGGCAAAAAAAAAACTACAAAAAAAAAACAAAAGTAAAAAGAGCCGCCCATATTACACGCCGCTCCATAAGAAGTTACGTAAATAAAATATTCCCCGCAAAGATTTGCAAAGATGAAATGTGTAACAACAAAGATCGCTTATTGAAAACACCCGAAATGAAAAAAGGAACTTAACTGTAAGGAAGAAGGAAAGAAAAGCTTAATATTCGCAGGATAACTTTTCAATGTATGCCTCCGGGTATACCCGCTTTTTGGGAAAATAAAGTAGGTGAACTCCCTGCTAAGTATCGTGAAGCTGTTAAAAGTTTTCCATTACGTAATCAGGGCGATCATTACCGTAGGAACTTGTGGAATGAACAGTTTTTACCTGTTTACTTTGCTATTAGAAGTTTGCTATGAAGTTTAGTCTTAACTCTAGTCGTAAAAGTATCCTTTTTGAGACCTTATCCTTTTTTTTAGTTTCTTTGGAAACGGAGATTTTTGTTTGTAAGTACGCCGTACACTTAGTTCAAATAAGTATGCTTCAAAACAATACTCATGGTGTTTTCTATTTGTCAAAAGTTAACGATCTATAGAATAAACATATTGACAATAATTAGGTAAGAGTATAAGAGTAATTGTCTTTTAAAACTAAATGTTCTAGCTCGTATCCGTCAAGTTACTTTTGAGATGGATCTGTAAAATGCAACCTTGAAGTAGTCGACAAAATTTGAGCAAAGAGTTTGCTGTGTCGGCGCGTTGCCTATAAATTTTATAGTCAATTATTGCGACAAGATACAGAGTCTTGTTTCGGCAATGTATCATGTAATTTAAACATTAAAACATCTCAAAATTTCCGATCATCAGACCAGATGCGAACTTCTCTTTTCGTCTAATATTTATTCCAAAAAGTGAAGACAAATGTTTTGATAATTCCTTTTTGATATGGGTCCCTACGGTCCCTTGTAGAATCAACTAGCAGCGTTTGTTTTGCCAGTCAAATAGGCAAAGTACATCAATTTGACTGGAAAAACAAACGCAGTGAAACTTCTTTCAAGTGTCGGATGGAGAGGGTCGTCGTAGGTAATGTAGGTACATCTTCGATTTCGTGTATATGGTGTACACTCTATAATATGGTGATTTGGATAGCAAACGGGTACAGTTTGAAAATTTGAATCTTCAACTTTATGCAATCTGTCTTTATAATTTTTAATAATTAAATCAATAAAAAATAATAAATAAAATTCCTAGACACTCACACCAACTACATGGCCCCAAACTAAGCGGAGCATGTGATATAGGATACCATTAGCGAACTAGGGGGGAACAAAGAATATAAAATACATACATAAACGCCCAGACCCGGAACATTTTTTTTCTTGTTTCGTGTGGGAAATGAACCCGTTACCACTGGCGTCTGAGGCAGACAGTGTTACCTATCCCGTCGTCAAAGTGGTCATCAATGTCAATGTTATACTGCCTTTCTTTTTCTTATCGTCTGCAGCTTTTTATAAACTTTAACATCTTTGAATACAAGTCCATCACACCCTCATTTGTCCCACACTAACCGACTTTCTCCCAAATCTCCCAATTTCCAAATAGCGCGTTAACACCAAAAAACACACGATACCATTTTATAAATGGCCCTCGAATCAGCATTCTCCACAAGGGCTTGCAATAAACCTGTCAGGTACCTGACTAAAATATATAATACGGTGGCCTCAAGGTTTATCCCTGACACATACCGTTTTCATGTTTTTAATTCCGGAGAAACGCGCGGCAATTTGGACCGCAAGTTATTCGATGGAGTAACAAAGTCGGGAAAATCCCACTAAAACACAGCAACGTCGTGAAGGGGATTATGTTTTAATGGAGAGGACTAAAATTTAATTACGAGATGATGAATTTTGGCTGTACTCGGATGGGTCATTCGGTAAACCACTTAGGAGAGTGCGGCGAGTATAGTGTTAGTAAGAAATACTTAGAAAACTCGCACAGCGGGGTTTTCTTGTAATTTGATATTACCTATGATTAAAAATATATTTTCAGAAATTTTGTCTAACTTTTTTATTAAAAAAAAAATAGTTTTATACGCACTAAAACTAATTTTTAAGACAACTTTATTGCATGCTTCAGCAGAATCGGTTCAATAATAAAAGGAAAAAACGATTTTAAACAGAATTCTTGATATATAAATAACAAAGTATCACTTAAAAGGCTCAGAATATATGCTTTAATAATATAATAACGCTCTGGGACACATAAACATAAGATTTGTTGGAATACTTTATTTTTTATTTATGTCACATAACTTGCGTCACATTTGGAAGTTAACAAACCACTGAGATTGATTCAGTCAAAAGATGCTGTGGTGTTATTTTACATACTTATTCACAAAGTGTATTAAATGTGAAATTTTTTATCTTAATTAAGCACATAAATCAAGATTTATAAGCCTGGAAACTTTAATGTATTGGAATTAAAATTTATTTCTCTTTGACATTTTCTTCTAACATAAACTATTTGTTAATCTTTAAAACAGTTTTCCAAATCTACACACTTTTCTTTGATATTAAATAGCATTGTAAAGAAAAGCATTAATCCAAAACTGTCATGCGAAAAGTCACACAATGCCAGTTTAAAAAACGTCGTCTCCTCTGCGAGAGAGTTAAGAAAAGAAGTGCTTTCACGGCAGACACTGGAATTGTAAAGGTGCAGATGTTCTCGCTTGCATGGCTGAAGTGAGATGACACGCCTGCAGCCGAGCTATGTGAAAATATGAAGACTTTTCTGTGCACGTCTTATGTATTTTGTGTCAAATCGGAAATTAAAGTGTATTGGGTACCTTGTCTCACGACGATGACGTTACATTTGTGATTGGTTGACGATGTTATTGAGGCGATGAAACAAGAAGATGGAATTGATTATGGTTTAACCGAAAAGTTAACTATTTAGCGCCAGAAATAACTTTGTGAGACTAACTGACTGTAGGTACTATGCTTTGGGCGCTGGTACAGAGACAGATCGTACTTTGGATTAATACATATGATACTTTTCCGATATAGTTCCGTTTTTCCAAATTCACCAAGGTGAAGCCAAGGACTGCAGTTCGTTTACATATTTGAAACACAATCAAAGGACGGACTTACAAGTCTAATGGTGGACCAAATTAAAAGACGTAAGAACTTATTACTACATTGATGGTAGGATTTCTTCAGGGTCCTAGCCAAGTGGCCAGCCTTCATATAAAATCAATATCTTCAGGTGAGCTGGAGTTTAAACGCGGGTTAAGTCGCCGATATAAACGTAAATTAAATACAGTTTCAATCGAATTTCAACGAACACTTTAGGGATGGGGTAACATTGTCTGCCTCAGACGCCAGTGGTCGTGGGTTCAAATCCGGACGGAACAAGAAAAAAAATGTCCCGGGTCTTGGCGTTTATGTATTCTAGGTTCGCTACATGGTATCCCATATCACAAATTCTGCTTAGTTTGGGGCCATATAGTAGGTGTGATTATCTGGGGATTTTATTTTATTATTTTTTCGATTTAAGCTCATGGTTTGTATTTATATTCTAGGCCTCCCCCTAGTTCGCTACATGGTATCCCATATCACAAGTTCTGATTAGTTTTGAGCCATGTAGTTGGTGTGATTGTCTGGGGTTTTTTTTATTTTTTTTTTATTTATTTATGCTCATGGTTTTAATGCGATCCAATATTTTCAACACTTCGAGCATTTTATTTGTTTTTAATACAAGTAAGCTTGAATACACGCAAACATTTATGACTGAGAGTAAATAGCTGCATCACACAAATATCCGGCCTACGTGTTTCAAACTTAGAACATCGTAAATTTCCTCTACGTGGAGAAGCTCTTCTAATATAATATGTATAACTAGTGTATCTACATTTTACACCGAGTCCAGAGTCTACCTAACTGGCTTGTGACTAACTTTTCAAAGTCTCTCGGAAAAATAAATAAAACCAAATAAAATAAACTATTTCAGCGGAATTTCACAATTATATTTGATCGGAGAAATGTCATTTAACAAAAAAAGAAAGTTTTTTGTCTGTTATTCCAAGCGGAACCAAGCCTGTAGGTAAATAAATACATGAAACCTACGGTTGTTTTATAATAGTATATTATGTAACAAGTGAGCGAAGTTGCTAATTACAGTCGAGGCTGTGATTTGAGCCCGAGCCGCAGGCGAGGGCTTAATAATGAGCCGAGACTGTAATTAGCAACGCTCACGAGTTACATACGACGTTTTTCAACACACTTGTGAGTAAAAGACAGATATACGTGGTCATAAAATAACAAACACACTTGATAACAAAGCTATAAATTGTGATTGAAAAATGGCGCCGAACCTCGCGCATGCGCGTAGGTTTTTTTTTCTGCCAAATGTGTCAATGTCTGTATAGCATATACAGCCTATTTTACGTGAAAATGTTTAATTTGGAGTGGTAAATGCAAATATTTTAATATTTTATAACAAATTATTGTAAATTGTTAACAATTTGTTTGATATACATATTTGTTTTACTAAATGCGCAAACATTTAAAAATTATATGGATTTGAAGTGGTATAAAACCTCTTTGTTGTTTGTGAAAAAAATTAATGTATAACCCGGATCAATAAAATATGCGCTGTTTACTCGCATGTAATTTGCACAAAGGTACAATTCAACTTTGTAGGATTCATTATATTATGCACTAGGGTATAATATATTATGCACGCGTGACTTATAGACCTGTTTATAGTTCTAAATTCAATAGAATAAGGCTCACTTTACGAGCAAGTGTGTTGAAAAGTCTGTAACGGAAGGTAGTCCGGCTACCACGGCTTCCGCGAGCAGGGTCATTAAAAGTTGCTCTTCCGACTCTGGGTATCTACTGTCAGTCATTTTAGTGAAGTATACAGGGTGAAGACAAGGCGCTTTCGATAGCGCTTTCGATAGCTTAGGGATGTGGTCGAGCAATCTTTTTTCGTTTCGAAAATATTTCATTTTATAAATAGCTCGTTAAAACTTTTATCGGATTATTCGATAAAGTTATCACTTAAGATGTTTCTACTTTTTCAATCTAAGACAGTCAACAATTAAAATTAATGTCTTAAACATATTCACTGCTGGACATAGAACCCTTCAATCCCTGGGATAGTTAATATCACGCTATCCCTAGCAGGCACAACGGTCGTAGTAATCTGGCCTTGACTCAGAAAGCTGGTTTGACAATGAAGTCGAAGGAAGCTGAAGATCTCTTTGTCACTCTTTGTTTTTGTCAAACGGGCTAAGCCCCAGTGCATTTGCTACTTGTGAATAACTTGGACTATTTATTAGCTATTAAGATTTGAGCAAAAGACATGGACGAAATCCATACTGACCTATCGCGATTTGTATTAGAGCTACAGTCATGGGCCACACTGACGTACCTAAGTCATGGTTGGACGACGGCAAGTTGTAAATTGTCAGCGTTTTGCAAAGGAGTGGTATACACTGCAAGATAACTAACTTCCTCTTTCACAATGGCATACAATTTAGTAATGGCCCCACATATAGCTGTAAGTTTCGCCGCTTCCCATACATAATACATTGCGCGCTGGACTCCGTTTGTGTGGAATCTCGGTAGGGTGACAACACACAGCCCTTTGTGCTCGGGACACAAACAGGAACAGCTATGTCATGTGGGTTACCGTTTAAGTAAGATATTTATTTGTTATTTTGGTTTAGTTGGACTCGATGGCAAATGTTCTGTGGCTTACTTTTTTATTGGCTCTGAGGAGAGGCATCAGGAGTTGAAAAATATACTTTTAAGTTACAGAAAACCACAATAGATTATATATATATATATTTTTTAAAGATTTATTTTTTATTCTCTCTTAATTACTTTTAATTGTTATTATCTTAATTTGTCTCATTCTTCCTCTTATTCACTTCTAGTTATAAATCATTATTAATTCATTTCTTTCATTTCACATTAATTTTAAAATATTTTTATATTTATATATACTCCTCATGGCAGTAGCTGAAAACCAGCGATTTACTCTCTGAGTGAATATTGACGCTGAGCTATGGCCAAATGCACTGCTACAGCACACTTCATTACTGTTTTTGTTGTGTTTTATTTTGTATTTTCTTATCTTGTTTTTAAATGTGTGTGCTTGTAGTACCTCGATAAACAAGTCTATCTGTCTCTCTATGTATTACTTCGTAGATTTAAATCACAGAGTTAGACTACTATTCTTCATCTACTTTATTTCGTTTCAAATCCTAAAACTACTGCCGTAGAAAGCCATTTTTGTTGACCACGGCACGCTACTTATCTTCTCATTCTTTGAAATCTAACTAATCATACAACACACAGAAGATACATTCATTTATTATAAAATCTATCCTATATACATTTCATAAAAATAAAAACAAACCTTAATTAAACCCATCCATAAATATCCTATAAATAATATTCAAGCTTGAAACAATAAGCAAAATTTTGATGCATACGTAGATTCATAAATTTAATTTATCTGTTAATCATCTCTACCATGCGGTTCGAGAGCACAACAATAAGCATAAGCACAAAAGCAATCAAAAATAAATTAAAAGCTATTCAAAATAAAAGCGAAGCTTTCCGCACAGAAATATTGCAAATGGATGTGATAGGGATCTGTTTGTGCCAGGGTGTGAAATTGGCAAAACTGGCCGAATGCCAATTGCCACTTCCACATATTGAAACGTTAATGATTTTAATAAATACGGCGTAAAAGGAGTGCTCGGGAGGGTACGTGCAGTGGTGCTAACATCGATTGTTATACGCTCCGAGAATTCATTGTCTTGTTGCTTTGATGTTCAGGAAAAACGTTTGAAAAGGCGTTAAATCTTTTGTGGATTTCGACATTCAACTCAAAGGGGTTTTATTGTTATGGTTAAGCTGGGTGGGTATTTAAGACTATTGGATCGAATATTGAAATCCACTGATGTATACAACGAGCAAATAACCCTTTAAAGGAAGCATTATAGATAAAATAGTTCTTGCATTTATAATGTGATCTATCTACAGATTGATTGATTACTGAATTGATGATAGCTTTGCTTCTACGACACATTTTCTTCGTGATATAGTTTCGTGAGACGGCCTAGGATACTCGTACATCCGCCGGCCTTGAAAAAGCTTTTTGTATAATGCCTGAATCCATTATTTTTATTATGATTTATCTTTGATCTCTGCCATTGAAACCGTTTTTTTAAGATCACTTACCATCAGGTGAGATTGAGGTCAAACGCGGGTTTAGTCACTTATAAAAAAAAAAAAAGCGGTAAGATCAGTCAATTTATAGTACAAATACTAAACTATGACATTTGATCGTTTTCGCATATATTTCATATTAAATTTCTTCTTAAAACAATCAAGATGGATTCAACATTAAGCTAGGATTGTAATATAAGGAGACTAAAATAAAAAAGTTAACGTAACTTTTTAAACATACTAACTTTTTTGACGCGATTAAAATACTGTATAGGGATATGCTCGCTGGTACAATAGAATCTTATACAGCATAAAAAAGTTCAAGACAATGAGCTCTCCGCGCAAGTAAGACGTACTTGGAAGCTTAGTAGGCGATGGATCGCCTAGAGCCGCCCGAGTCAAGAGCTCCACCTCCCCCGCGAGCACTGCACAGAAATAACATCGCGGTTATTCAATCGATCGAACATATTTTGAAATGACAGAAGTAAGATTCTTTTTTCAAAAAAGTATTGCCACCTTTTAGAAAAAATAATCTTATAAAATTTTTGTATATGTTTTTTTACAAATACTTGTTTTTTATTGATGCAATGCTTATGAACTAAGTAAAGTATTAAGCAGACTTTGTAAGGCTAAAGTAAGCATGTTTTTGGTATGCTAAACATTTTATAATAATTGCATCATTAGTAATTTATGAAGATAATAAAATATACCAATAGAGGACAGCGAAAAAAAAGCTTGATCTTATAAAAGTTTTGCTAGCAGCCCCTGCGACTCAATACAAATAATCAGATTAAATTAACACTGCAAGTAGTAAAATGATAACAAAATTCATAAAATATCGTTGTCAATTTATGCAGCAAATTCCTAAAAATGTGAGGGCGTATATTTTAGTCCATTAAGCTGTGTAGCCATTTAGCTACACAGTTGGGCTCCAAATCCCGAACTGAAAAACTTTTGGAAGGGGATCGATCCTGTGGGTGGATATTTGGCCTTCTTCTAACGAACTATTGCTTCCATTTGAGTCCTGTTTTTAATAGATTTTCGGCTCCACGTCGATGATAAAACATCTATAGGTTCCCTTTCTAATCTACATAACACATATCTTCAACTTAAGCCTGTCATTAGTTACTTATTTATAGGTATATTATCAATGAGTAACTTATTTAATTTATATCTTTTTTAGATTATCAAAATAGCTACTGAATTATTATTCTGCTGTTTTAGATTTATGTATGTATGTCAGTCAATTAACTATAATATTTAGGAAACTAACGCCTACTTCATACGGAGCCTTAATTCATCTACTCAACACTAATCACCCCACTTAACGCCATTGTTTTTTGATTGACTTGCTTTTAACCCCTGTCGCTTTATACACTTAGTAACAATAGGGTAGGCAGTATGAATAACTATAATTTCAAAAACATAAACAACCTGACTTGGCACCGAGTATGCGTAGGTTAAGTATGATTTGTTAAAGCGTTTCTGAAAATTTCAAATATATTTTATATTGGAAGCTTTGTTTGATTATTGAAGCGCGCCAATCTCTAAAATGAGGTTTTAACACGGAAATTGATTTTTTTATTTATACAACTCTTAATATGGAAAGTTGAGGTTAAATTTTATCACGATAGGATTTAAAAACCCATTTAAAAGTTTAAGTATGGAGCGGCTATCAATTTTATTAGCAATCGAATTAAAAGGTCACCGTAAAGAATGGGTTTTGCTTTGTTATAAAGGTTTTTAGATGTAACAGTAACTGAAATGAAATACCGTTTTATTGGTATTTATTTTGGTGAATTATTGTCTAGGACGTCTTTACCCATACTCTTCACCTAGGTACTAATAAATGTTTGTGTTCACGCTTATTTAAAATTTCAAAACGGTAACCGGAATGTTTCGGATACCTCTATTCGTTAAAAAGCCTTATTATTTCGGTATTTACCAATACTTTTATCTGTGACTGTTGGCTACTTATTAAGACACATAATATTTGGAATTAAATTTAAGATATCATACTTAAATATTAGCTTTTTTACGATTTTTATTACGAGACTTTGGTTCGTATGAGACAACCAATTAAATCAAATGTGTTTGGCATTTCGACCATAAGTATAAAAAATGACCCGTAACAATAGGTACTTCCTTGATAAAGTTTAATAAAAATACTCCTCAATCTTAACGCTAATTAGATGCATTCGACAAACAGAATCTTCCATCGACCATTTCCATTTGACTACTCACCCTCACAACACCCTGTATATGGTTGTTTGTTAGTTTGAATGCGTGTGCTTTTGTGTTAAAATGTCAATTTTATTGTGATATGTGTGATAGTATATTCATTTGATCATTATAAAAGCACCCAAACTAGACTGCAATTTTATTTTATATTTATGTTTAAAGGTACTGGCATGCATATAAAGATAAAATATCTGAACTGATTTTATCAACGCCAACTGTAATGAGCTGTGACCACAAGGAATGAGTAATGATAGGGAGATACCTGTTTTTCACTACCAAGTGTACAGAGCTTTATTTCTAGTTCTACGAAATAATTCTCATTTTGATATGAATCAAAAACTTAAAATGAAAACGAGCCTCGAACGTACAGACAAGGAAACTTCTAGAATATATTTGTAAAGTTTCCGTGTTCCATGACCCGAGAAAGTTGAAATCGAGGCAGAAGTTGAGATTGTAATAGGGACTCTGCCGACTATCGTATTCGTTAATTAGAAGAATTTTATTTCGTCAAAAGTAGCGGTGGTAGTTAAATAATCAGTTAAATTTAGGTCATCGTGATCGGTATTTTTTTATTGCAGGATCAGAAGTCCTGGGTTCTAGTCCTACCTAGGCCCAATGTCTAAATTATTTTATTTGAAATGAATAGGATACTACAATACACATGGGATACCCTAACTTATTCAAATTTAGTTGCTACCACTACAGTCCTGGTGCTTTTAAGTGTCAAGTGAATAGGTTTCTCGTGGTCGGACGTGTGCCACCATAGTCATCATGCGCACTTTCCATCAGGTGGCATGAAAAACAAACGTCCTATCCTTATATTTAAAAAAATAGTTAATTTATATATTTCTAATTCTAATCGCACGAGAAAAACCAAAATTCTCTGATAGTATCTCTGATCTTACAAAAATGGAATTGAAGCAGCAACCGTGCTTCATTCTACTGTACCACTGAGGTCGTTACTAAGCTTTTAAAAAACCAAAAATTAAAGCATATTTAAAGGGCCATGTAAATAAATCTCCTTGAGTTTGCGACTAAATTGAGTTATTTGATCTTTCCCCAAAGTCTCAGATTCAAAGTAACGAATTGAATGATTTTTCCGATAATTATGTCCTAAAGGACATTATTTAGTGGAAGAGGAATAGACCATTGACATTTTACAATAATTAGATCGAGATAGCCGCAGGGTTTTATGGATTTTAACTATATTGAATGTCAGCTACGGGTGTGTGTTGCCTTTTCTACAATAGAATTAAGTACTCTGTGACAATCATTGACTTGTGTGATATCTTTTGATGATATTTGCTTGTTCGGGTTTTGTTTGCCAGGTAAGCAAACTACATTAACAGTTTTGAGGATTATTTATTTATTTAACAATTTATGTACACATAAGTTTAGATACAATAAAGAAACACATTGAACAAAAATAAGTACAAAGGCACTGCTTATCTCTTATGAAATTTCTTCCAGCAGACCCAAGACTGGAGAGTTTGGTTAAGATGCAATAATAGTGTGTACTAATCGATAATATCGTATAAACTACTTAAATACTTATGAATATACATGCAAATACATAAAAATAATATAACATCTACTTTAAATATACTTATATAAAATACATAGACCTAAAATACTAATATCATAACATTGTTTAAACTAACTGTAGAGAAAAGTAGTGATCTTTGACTTTCTTTTTAAAACTAGATATAGTTTTAGACTCACGAATTACATGAGGTAGTGAATTCCACAATCTGACTGCATGAACAGAGAAAGAGTAGGAATAATAATCGGTTTTATGAGAAGGCATATGTAGAAAAGTACGCACGTGTGCTCTACATGGCGTATCCTGAGAGTGTGAGTATGAAAACCTTTCACGCAAATAAGAAGGAGTGAGTGAGTTATTAAGGATATTGAAAAGGAGACAAAGGATCCTGGTGTTTCGACGGTAGCGTATAGGAAGCCAATGAAGTTGCTTGCGATATTCAGAGACGTGATCGTACTTTCTTAGGCCAAAAAGAAGCTAATGCAAAGATTTTGCAGGCGCTCCAATTTGTTGAGAAGTTCTTCCGTGGCATCCAAATAGCAAGCGTCGGCATAGTGCAATTATTGCACTGCGTTTGTAGTTAAGTAGTTTATTATATATCAATGCATAGATTTGAGAATTTTCTTATGAGTATGATGGAAAAATAAATCAATATTTATAACTTTAATGCCATACTATCTAACCCAAATTATGTTTTTTAGAGAACCGATCATACTGTTATTTTTTAGTCCACAGAAAAATTTAAGTAAATGTTATTTTGTTTGATACGATATAAACGTACCTGCATATTTATTTTAGTAACACTCAGTAGAAAAAAAAAAAGATATGGCATCACAAACTTTTTTTACAAATAGTGGCTGTTGATGAACACACCTACTACGACGCGGCATTTGTTTGTTAATACTACGATGTTTTGTAATAGCGCGTAGTCGTCTTTATTTTAATGGTATTCGATCATAACTTAGAGTCACCATGTTTTACTTATCAAATATGTTATCTATATATTAATTTTCTTGTCAAAAAATACATGCCATTTTTTTTTCTAAAATCGTTTATATAAACGATACTAATGGTATAAAAAAATTTTACGGTGACTAAAATCAACCCTATAGAAAACAGATAAATAAATAGAAGTGTAAATGTTTTATTTTGAATATTTAAATATAAGAATTAAACATACAAACACCCATGACTTCATGAACAAAAGTTTATGACACAAATATCCACCCAATCCAAGACTTCTAGCATAGAAGGCAAAGTAAATCACCGCTGCAGCCAGAAACCGCCCTTGTTATTAGCGAATCTACTATCCTAAACAATTAAGTTCTTTTTAAACTACCGTAATTCAAACTTATCGCTTACACACCTAGTAACAACGGCCATAAATTAGCTCGACACAACTACTGTTAGTTCCACCGGAAGAGCACCCATCCCAGTGGAAACCGGAAGATAACGGTCCAGCACTCGTAACTTCATGTTAATTAAGTGCTCATTTCGCTTTAAACTTTCGCTATAAGGTGAAATTAAAAGCCTCTTCGAATAAGTATTGAAAACTATATTGATACTTGATCGGTTTATATTTTTCGTGCCTTGGAAGTAAGGCGATTGTCATTTGTTTTTGTTTGACATTTAAATGGCAAGGCGCAGCCGCAACTGCACTTATCGTAGCTCTGTGTGTGTCTTTCCCTTGATTATGAACTCCTTAAGAGCCCAAAACTAGACGAAAATCTCCGATAGTTAAGTGTATATCGATAGTTACGTGATACACGTTATATTTGTAAATTTAAAACCATTATAGTTCTAATATTATAAATATTGTTATTTTCAATAAGCAGATTTTAGTGTCAGGATCTCCAAGTTAAAGTGATTTTCATTATGAACCTCTAAAAAGTTAGATTTGAAAGGTTTGAACCCAAGTGCATAACAACTATCACATTTAAATGTGAGTTGTAACGACAGAAATTTCAAAATTTATTTATATGAGAACTTTACTTAAAAGTATTAATTTAAAATGTAATGTAGTTCTCGTCTAGGGCTCCTCAGGGAAAACAACAGACAAGCAGAATATTTCGCAGACACCGCCATTGATGGAAAATTTAATTTATGAAACTTTGTACGATTAAATGAATAATTTAAGTTGGTATGATTGGTGGCAATATTCTGTCTGCTTTGTTATATTTTATTTATTAACATTTATTTAATGAAGCTACTGTATTACCATAGACGTTGCAAAAATAGACGTTGACCACCGAGCCGGCTACAGAATTGGTTAGTAGATATCAGCATTTGAGGACACTTTACACCAGTGTACAGAACTTATGTAGGACCAATATGAATATAAAATACCCTAGAAATAAAAATGTAATAAACGACCACTTTGGCGCTTGGTCAACCTGTCTGCCTCAGACGCCAGTGGTTGCGGGTTCGATTCCCGCACGGAACAAGAAAAAAAAATGTCCGTGTCTGAGTCTATTTATGTATATATATTCTAGGTACCCCCCTAGTTCGCTACATGGTATCCCATAACACAAGCTATGCTTTCTTTGGGGCCATGTAGTTGGTGTGATTGTCTGGGAATTGTATTTATTTATTATTTTATTTATAGAAATCTATGTTGATTGCTAATAAACTTCCTTGACACTAACGAACTGCGTAATATTTATTAACAAAAACGCTATGGCGGATAGGACTGCTATACAGGGTTGTTTTTTTAGTCACTGGCCAATTTTTTTTTCACACAATAAGTAACATTTACGTCTACAAACAATTTTTGCAAAAAAAGTATGTATTTTTTACAAGGAAATTAATACCTATAATCTCTTACATATTAAGCAAAGTATGGTCACTCTAAATTATCAAAATTTAAAAACTCTAAATTAAAATTATCATTGAATACCATTAAAATACGACTACGCGCTACTACAAAACAACTTAAGGTACAACGTCGTAGTATTATCAATGAAATGCCGCATCGTAGTAGCTATGTTCATCAACAGCAACTATTTGTAAAAAAGTTTGTGGTGCCATATTTTTAATTTTGATACTGAGTGATACTAAAATAAATATGCAAGTACTTAAGTTTTATTGTATCAAAGATAATACCATTTAAATTTGGCTGGAGACTAAAAACAACCCTGTATAAGACTTTCTGCTGAAAAACTTAAAAAAAAAGAACGAAGAACGAAAGAACGAAGAAATATTTCTCACAATTACACAAAATCATCTGGCTCAAAAGGGATACTTTATAAATAAACTTAAGAAATATAGAAAACGCATAAAATAGTATAAGTAAAGCTATGAAGCATACAAAAATTCAAGTCTCAAGATGACTGTGATTCGAACCCAAGACCTCTAGTATAGAAGGCAGCGAGACTTACTTCTTTAGCGCGAGGCCATCAACGAATAGAATAATAATAATAATAATAATAAATTTTATTTTCCAGAAAGAGATATACAAAGATCATTTCGAAGACTCTGACTCCTAAACTAGAATACTCTGTGTCTTAGGAGTCAGCGATCTCCCCCGTAGGGAACTAAAATTATAATATTTACATATCTTTATACATTGAAATATATTGTACAATAATTTAATTTAAAAACTAAAGTTATATCTATGTAATAAAATTAATAAAATAAACAAAGCATTTCATTTCATTTTTGAATTTGAGTTTAAATATATAATACAAAATTTTAACTTAAAAAAGAAAGAAATATCTATATAATAAAATAAACAAAGCATTTCATTTCATTATTAACACAAGTTATTGATTTTTATATTCTTATGTGTGTGTTGTATGTGTGTGTTGTGTATGTGTATGTGAGTGTTTTGTATGTGTGTGGGTGTGTGTGTGTGTGTGTGTGTGTGTGTGTGTGTTCGTAATTGTGTTATGTCTGTAGTGAAGTTTTTATAGAATAACTATTAGAATAATACAGAAAACGAATAGATTTCCATTTAAAAGCCATAACTACACGTTCAAAATAAACCAGCTGAACTTTACAAAATCCCTCGTAGTTACATTTAACATCGTAAACTAAATAACTTGGTCGTGGCTCGGAAGCAGAGCCTTGACTCGATATCCTCTGGGAGGATCGGAAGTAATATCGTTCCATCGGCAAATATGATTTGTTTCATTTTATTGAGCCAGTTCATGTGAAATGATGGCCGTAGCTGTTATTGCGGCTTTAAAATTATATCTTTAGCTATAAGACTTGTCGAAGTAAGATCGATTTTTAGGACCAATTACATACATATTTTTCATAATTCTAATATTAATAGCTAGTAATTACAAATAAGTAGATGGTTCTGTAACACAAGTGGTAATTCTTATAAATAAGAACACCTATTATCGTTTCGTCTTCATTAACTTGAAAAATAAGCCGGTCAATTAGGCTTCGGAGATTTATTTGCAGATGTTTTTGTTTCCTGTATTCATATTTGAAAAATATGTTATACTATACAAAACAGAGCACGCAAAAGGGGATCTATAAGACATAGTAACTTTATGAATGTTCATTTTCCACTATTGTATAGTGGCTGGTACCCTACATGTCTTGGATATTTTATATTCTTAGTAAAACCATCTCACGTAGGAACACGTGACGGAATACTAAAATTCAACGAATACCGTATGATACAGCTACAGCCTCTCCGTCGTTTTGTAACAAAGTTACTTCTCATGTCAGAAGTTTGCGTACCAAACGTCCTACATACCTATTTATACAATTCTGCATAGCATAGAGTAATGTTGCTCCGATTTATTATTTAAACAGGCAGGTAAGCTGCATATTCACTATTACTCGTGTTACTTTAGATCCCGTAATAATTTCTGGATTTGATTGTTTATACCTTTCCTTAAAAGCCGGGGTATCTAATGCAATTTTTTTTTTTCAAATCAAACTCGTAGTTCTTCAGATTAGCGTATTGAAACAAACAAATCTTTAGCTTTACTATATTATTATTATTTATTACGAATATTAGTAGCTCTCGACTTTAATTGCATGTATCGCGGTCTCGACGAAATATAAGTTTGTTGCTAGGCTATCTTTCCGGCAAAATTTCCGATCGATTCACCCATTTGTTAACGAGATGATAGAGAAATAAAATAACACGTTTATTTTACAAGTAGAATTTTCTATACTTAATAATAAACTTGAATCATTCATTTCCATTAACTTTACTTAACCCACTTGATTTTTCTATTGCTTTAAACGAAGCATCGCAACTGTGATGTACAAAACAAAATAATTACAAGTTCCGCTAGTACTTCCACTAGGTATTGGATTGCTCTCAAGACAATACATAACATCTCTGCACCGATGTATGTCCAATATACAGCCAATTACAGCCAGCATGCATCTCCAATATCCGCCGATGCAAGATGGCTGCCGTTTCCGGGAGCGGACGCCATGTTTCTTGGAAAAGGTGTGCTCATATTCAGTTTAAAAAATGTTAATACGGTGGGAAATTTATTTGATAATTTGATTGGATTGATCATGATTCAAAATACACATTTACTTAATTTTTGAATTTCGTAATTGTTAAAAAGAACTTATAACAAATGAAAACCTCTCAATTTCCGACTCAACTTCGCTACATTTAATGGCCTCGAAATGTTTGATTGAATTTAGCAGTCATAAAGCTTCCCCTTAACAACCTTTTTAGATTTAAATCATTTTAAAGAAATGAGTTATTAATTCTCCATGCTGGACAGGGAGCGTAAGAAAAACATAGAATGTGCCAGCTGCTTCTTTTCCCGGGCATACTGTAAAATACTGTAAAAGTCTGTTTTATTGGCGTTTTTGTGGTTGTGTTTATTTAGTTTTGGCGATAAGTTATCATTACAATAGTCTCTACAATAATCTTTATAATTCCTCCAAACGTGACATCAGATGGTTTCTTAATACCTTAAAAGTTCTGTCTACCCCATACCTAAAGGATACAGAAATGAAGTTATGTTAGTGAATAAAATAAACCTCTTCTTTTCACCATTGTGCACTAGCCTTTAGTGCTTCTGTTCGAATGACGATTACGGAATACGTTCTCATTCATTAGTTTGTTGGTATATTGAAGGATGCTTGTTTCTATAGCCAGGACCCTACACATCCATAGAGGTAAGCATTTGTGGTTCCAATGATTAGTAACAACGTGATGTGTCTTGTTTTGTGGTAAAAAGGTTGCTAACTGTGGTTTTTCGTTAAATTCCGCCGGAAAGGGGAAAATGTGTGATATTTTAGACTACCGATCGATAAAAGTTCATTTCGCTAAATCTCTCTAATCCTCGGTCTTTCATTCATTAAGTATGGATGGTTTTGGTACTGTCTGTTGTTATTGGAAGGGAAGTTTTATTATTAAAGTAAATAAAGTTATACAGGGTTGATTTTTAGTAACCAGCCAAATTGGAAGCATTAAAAAAACGACTTCACGTCAAAACTTCAAAATTTCAAAATTTTCCATAAAGTACTCAACCGCTTTAAATAAAATTTATATGGGACCAACTATAAAGTATTCTATCATATGAAATAAGAATTTTTAAAATCGATTTATAATTGTATGAAATATCGTATAACAAAGACACAAAAAAAAAAACATACAGACGAATTGAGAACATCCTTCTTTTTTGGAAGTCGGTTGATAAGATAAAAATCAAAATATTGTTCACGTCCATCCTCAATAGTTCTGCTGGTTCAAATTGTGGTTTGAGATTCGTTTGCCTCATAACTGGCGAAGTTTCCGATTTTGTTAAATTGTGTTTTATTAAATAAATGAATGCTAAATTCGATCATCATTACTGAACTGACAAAAAGCACACTTTCACGAGCGTATAAGATCACGCATGAAGACGCTTGAGACGAGCGGTGCGTATTTCTGTTTCAAAGGGCGATATAAGCGGCGCTTGCCGAGGGCCTCTGAAGTATTCCGCCATACTGCCTTCTTGAATAAAACAACAGCTTTCAGATCCTTTTGAAAACTAGGAAAAATAATATATTCTACTGCCTTAAAAAATAGTGCTAAACTTATCAAGAAGCTAAGCTTTGGAACGGTAGTGAGAATTTGATATGCTTTGTCGAGGTGTCCCATACACATCGAGGAAAAGCTCGGGTTAAATTCTAAATCTAAATTCTATAAGTAAACCACTTACAATAGAAATGATGAGACCCGAGCTTCAGCTTGTTCTTAGGATTCTATGTACTAGGTTCCGCGTGTACCGAGTGGTAGTGAAATCAAGAAACTCCCATCCTCATACTCGTAGTTACCTTTTTGAAAAATTGTGACTTCATCTTTTGGCTTACATTATTTTAGGTAATTAAACATTCTTCCTGAAATGTAATGGTTACCGTTTTTCAAAATATTTAGTTTTTTTTTATTAATAATACTTCACTTAATTATTGCTTATAGTCTACACGAAATATAAGGAGGGGAACTGGCTTTTCATATCAAAAAGGCCTTCATTTTAAATAACTACTTATGTTAAACAGAAATAAATATTTAGGTTTTATTTGAATAACTAGCTGCTGCCCGCGACGTCGTCTGCGTGAACGCTATGCAGCACCAAACGCACCTACGATTATAACACTGCTAGCGTGATAATATGTTAGCCTATATGTTGACCCGACTTCTTAACTATCTTCATGCCAAATTTGAAGTAAATCCATGCAGTACTTTTTGAGTTTATCCCGGAAAGACAAACAGACAAACAGACAAACAGACAAAAATTCTAAAAACTATATTTTTTGTTTCTGTTTCGATTGTAGATCATACCCCAAGTATTCTTTTAAAAAAATATTCAATGTACAGTTTTGAATTTCCTACCATTTTATTATATGTATAGATAGTATTATCTAATTCTTCAAAATTCTTGCTATTATGCTGACTACTTTTTGTTGCACTGGTTAAGTTTTAGTTTCTGTGTAAATTAATCAGTTCTTTTCGAGGACGTCACACATAGGTTGAAACGATAAAGTCCCACCGTATCTACCTTCCCAGCTATGATTGTCTTTTATAAGATTTCTTGTTATATTTAAATAAATAAACTTACAACTCTTGATTAGACGTTTTGCGACCCAGTTATTAATTAAGTTTTTAAATAGAAATTTTAATTTTTAGAAAAACATCAAACAACTTTCAGTCTCGATCCCCAAGTTCTTGAAGTTCAATCGAGTCTCCGCATCCCCGTAAAAGCACGCTCCCAGATTTAAAGTTCAGGTGAAATTTCCAAACTTTGTAACAAAATTTCCAGATGATATCACAAATACGGCATCTGGAATTCCAGGCGGCCATTAAGATGTAAGATTGCGAAGGATCTTTGAATCAAACGTTTAATCTTTTCTTAGGATCACCGGAGCGAGATAATTCGTTTTAAAAATCCGCCCCTAGGATCTTCGACAAAAAAGATTGATAAAAGGACATTTTTCTTACTTTTATTTTCGTGGGAATCTCTTTGTTTGTAAGGTCGGCTGGTGGTGATTGGTCATTATCATTAAGAAGGAAATGACAAAATCACGGCCAGGAAATGCGAACTCTAAATTATCTTATGAATTAGTCTGGAAATTATACCATTGTGTTTTAATTGCCAAGATATCAGATAAGTAGGCGGGGTTTTTGAAAGTTATGTTATGGACATTTTGTTCTATCGTTTAGCATTAGTTAATTTTCAAAATATTCAGTATGATTTCAAACTCACCTTTGGTTCGAATGTTTTCTAAAATATTGTTTAATTTTATTTGTGATAATCAACGAATGCAGAGCATTAAAAAACCGACTTCACGTCAAAACTTTGGCCGACTTACTTATAATGTCATCCACGTAAACATTCTCCGAAACCATACATACTGTTTCAAAAATTTTAAATTTTCAATGAAGTTCCTACTCAACCGATTTCGATGAAATTTATATGAGACCAACTAGGATACTATCATATGAAATAATAATTTCACAAAAAAAAACAAAAAGAACATACAGACGAATTGAGAACCTCTTCCTTTTTTGGAAATCGGTTGAAAAGCGAATATAACTGCCCCAGGGCTGTATCTATGCTTCGGCTACCTCGTATTAGTACACAAACTCTTATTTATCAACATCATCATCATCATCATCATCATCACAACTCCGTGTAATGAGCCCACTTTTTAATCAACATACCTGGTTAAAAATTGTCACAGTTATAAAACTTTTTAAATGTCGATTGTATTTTTTTTTGTTGACCCATGTATGTATACCTTCCTTCCTAACAAAAAACTTAATTGAAACGTGTATCAGTTATATATTTTTTTTTAAGATTTTTATATCCCGCATTATTGATCAGATAGGCCATTTCATATTGAAAACAGTTGGCTTGACATTTAACTTCTAGTTGCCAGGTTCATAAATAAAAAGTCCCGAGGGCCCGTGTGCTCTTACAAACCAGAGCGTAAACGGAGGTCGGCCATTTTGTTTTTGAGGTGTAAATTAAGATGGCGGACGACTACCGAGTCCTCATTAGTGCGCTGCCACTATTAAACTAATTGCTCTGCTGTAGTCATTTAACAGAAAAGTTAAAATTTCGTTTTCTGGTTGTATAAGAGCTAGTTTCGCTTGGATAAATTTTGGCATAGTGATACTGGCTTTATTTGTTCCTATTTGAATTTGAATTCTTTGAATATTAATACTTACTCAAAAACCTATTCGTTATTTTTTGTTCTTGATTTTCACTCTGAAACCAGGGCTTAGTTACACAATAAGTAATATATTTCAGTCATTTTAAAAATTGAATTTTGTAATTTAGAAAAGCAATTGGTGTAAGTAGTTTACTATGTTGATTTTTACAATTGTTACGTCCAATGTATAATTATGAGAGTATTAAGTCATGAATAAATGTTATGGTACCATTTATAATATAAATACCTGTGTGAGCTTTGTATATTATATACTTATTATTTATTCTTTTGTAAATTGATAAGTAAAACAGTTTGGGTAAAACTAATCCAGCTGGCTATATAATCTACATGAAAAAAAAACATAATCCACGAACTTTCGAATATTTCACAGAGAGGAAAATATGCGGAGTTACTTACTGATTTTATTTGATACTAATTAATTTTCACAATAGCAAGCTCATCCAATATTTAATACCCAAAATACTGTTACAAAATAATAAACACCCAATAAATTTACCTAACCGTAATGAACCGATCGACCGTGTTGACAGGTTCGATCAGATACAAGTAAAATGGAAAAGTTTTATGGTGATGGTAAATACTTACAACGAATTTTGATTTACTCTTTTTAACCGAATTCAAAAAAAGTTTTAAAAAATGATTTTTAAATTGAATATCACTAACCTTTATACAGGGTAACTGGTGAAAAATTTTAGAAACTGAAGGAGAGCACTCTGTACTCGGTCTGATCATAATTATGTAAAAAAAGTAGGTAAGTACTTAATTTTTCACTAGAATTCCCTATATATAAATACTACTACGTTACTATTTAAACATAAACAAACAAAATTACTTCACGCCTGCATCCCTTATGGGGTAGGAAGAACACCAAAGGCTGTAAAACCATCTGATGTCACATTTTACAAATTTGGAGGTATTATAATGATGGTGAGAGACTATTGCAGTGACAGGTAATCAGCCTATCGCCCGCAAAATAGCCAATAAAACCTCTGTCCCTTAACTGGCTTTTACAGTATACCGGGAAGAGAAGCAGCTGGCAAATTCTATGTTTTTCCCAGTCCAGCATGGAAGGTACTATTACTATTTACTTTACATACAAATGAGTCAATCGCGGCACGTGACCTGGCACGCGGATCGATGCCAACGCAAGCGTAACCATGCGTAAACAATTAAACTTTCGGTTAAATTTACTTCAGTAACTAATTAATATTTATTTTTTAGTCTATGTTTTCCCTTCATGTATGATCTCAAACTATCACGTCCTTGAATTTCAAAAGTGACCCACCAGTCACCCTGTATAAGATTGTTGCGTTAGAACTGTTTGCGAGATGTTTACCTCCCTTAAACCAAGTCTAAACATTTCAACAGTTAGTTTCACGTTTCATAATATTAACTTAAATACTTTTTACTCGAAAGTGTCGCGTAAATTCTGTTTCGGTGCCTTTGTACAGATAACCAGACTTTTGCTTTTTGATTTTTCTCTGCGTAGTTTTTCTGATTTCGTTCATACGTCAACTTATTAAATTACACTGCGGGTATTCGTTCAGGTGAATATATAATTTTATTATTATTATTATTTTCATATTCTTCTAAAGAATCTCCTTTTTACAGGGTGGGTTTTGCACTACTGCGAGCTTGTGGCCAAACAGTAGTGCAGATAAAGTTAAAAACTATCAAAGTCATAAATTCCGGATGATTACTAGCCCTGGGTGTCCCAAAATTAGAAAAAAAAACAGGAGGCCTTTCCCTTTTTTCTTTCCATATATAATTTAAAATGCAATATTATTTATTTAAACATTAGCAACGGAGCAGCATTTACCTGGTAAATTTTGGTCCTTACTTTCGCGAAAGTATGCGTCTTCAAGAGCCGGACTATCAAATGAAAAACTTTTTTTTCAATCTGACAGATTCCGAGATTGATGTGTTCAAACAAACTTTATAATATCAAGTGAAGCTTAGTTTTTTTCCTTCTTTCATATCACCACATGTTAACAAAAATATCGAAGGGATAATGAGTCGCTCTATCTCCGCGAGATGTTGGTTATTTCGCCGAATACACATAATGGTAAAATTTGTAGTCTCTAGAGACTCAAGCATTTACATTTATAGGTCCTAAGTCTTTATAGCATAGTGGGCCTGAATAATGATGAGATTCTAATATCATAATTTCAAATGTTTCGAATAATGGCAACTGTATTTTTTTATCGGGCTATCCTAGCAGCCTATTCTTGGCGACACTATGTTAGTTTTCATTTATAGGTGGCAAGCGATCCCTTTACGATTTATTATTTCGATTTAGCGATTATTGAAACCGAGGAGATCCTTTTTTCCAGCTTCTGCTCATTTTATTAGTTCTAAGGATCTTGGGATCTTCAATTTTACGTGTACAATTTTGGGGCATGGTCGTGTCCTCTGTGACTCTTCCCTTCGGATTACGCCCTATATAACATTTGAATTCAATACTTCAGTATTTTTTTATATTGTACTGTTATGTCAGTTTTGTGGTGGGTTAAAAATGAATAAGCACTAAGCATTATTTAAAGTTTTAGTGAGATTTGGCACAGAACAGCAGGCCTATTACGGTTCTTTCATGACATGACATAATAAACAAGATTTCTGTGATACAATGATCAACAATTGTGACATAAAGAATAAACGAAGTCCCTTTACATTTGCATGCAAGAGGCGTTGCATTACCTTTTAAAATTCAATCATCAATCAAGTTTCAATCATCGTCTATGACTTAAAAACGTCAATTGAAAAAGGTGAGATCGCACCTACCTCTATGATATGTTGGTTTCTTGATTTCATTTGTGTTCTTCCATTTCGTTTGCTTTCATAAATAAATACTTAATTATTATATATGGGGGTTATTGTATTCAATTTACATGGTATACCAAATAATGATCGTATGATAAGTATTAAAGCCGCTCCACATTCTCGCGAGAATCTCGCGAGTCGTTAATATAATTATCTTCATACATAGAATATAAAGCCTTGAGATCAATATGTTTTTATCACAATTTATCTTTATTTGTTAGTAAATAAAACATATTAAATATAAATTTTTATCTTCTTGGACCATTTTCAATACTAACAATATAAAAAAATTAACAAAAACTCTTAAAATCTATTACGAGTTACTTCAGACTCTCTCTCTCTAAAGGGAGTTATGCGGGTGAAACAGCGGACACAAGCTGCCTGTCAATGCATTCAGTCATTCAACTAACCATTCGAATGCTTTCTGTCAAGGTCAGTCGGCCATATTGAGGTTAACCATCGTTAGTAATTACGAATATTAGAAGTATCATTCGACTCAGGAGGTTTGTATATTACTATCGTTCAAGTCGAATATTCAAGTCAGTATTAGTAGTTTATTCGACTGATATGATAATTTGCAGACGCGCATCGCTGAGATATACTCTGCGATGTAACCGTTTAAATCGGCGGCTCGCTTGTTACTGAGAAACATGCGATCGTGACTCCTACACAAAACTATAAACTCCCCACAAACCCCAAAACCCACAAAAAGTAGAGAAAATGAGAGAAATTGAGTAGAATACGAGTATGGCTTTCTCGGGAGATTCTCGCGAGAATGTTGAGCGGCCTTAACGTCAAAACTATTTCATATCATCGCATGGTTTTGAGATCCATAATAGGCCTGCAGATTCAGTTTCAAGTATGATTGGATAGATTAAATTTGAATATAATTACATGACCTACTTACATTAACCTACGATAGGGGAGGTTCTGATGAGTTTCGGCACACGATAATTGTTGCTATAATTTCACGAGAGAGGTGTCCCATTACGACAATTATTTAAGTAAGTAAAATAATAACTTACGAGTATAACGCTTTGCCTTGTATAAGTGAAAGCTTTCTTGAATACGCATTTATTTTAAAACAATCTACTAAAAATATGTGAATATATACCATTGAAGTAAATATATCTTTCAACGTATCCCTATTGCTTTTTTTTATACTATACATTGTTTTCTGCGGATTTAAATCAGTTAAATTTTATACCAAATAGGTAATCAGAACAGTTTTCAGGCAATATTAATTGAAGAGACTTTTATTCAGTTTTTGCTATTTTTCCTCCAAAGATGAAAAGTGCATTTCTTTAATTACTTGCTATAATGACCTACTAAGTAATTACCGAGTTTAGTACTTTTGATATTTTTTATACAGATGCTTGATCCAAAATAAATTCATTTCAGAGTTGAGCTTACCAAGTAGTAAACTAAAATTACATAAATATTTAAGATTTAATACATACACCTGCTAGCAGCTTTGTTCTGTATTAATTTCCTTCGGAAAACTTACCTGAAACAAAACAAAACAGAATATTGAAGTAATCAAATTTTGAAAGACTTAAATGTACCGAGGTATAACTCACCTGACCTTAAAAAACTTAACTATTTATCCAATATTATACGATAGTGACAATATGAAAAGAATCTATGTTATTATTAGAGACAGGTAGTGCAAATCACTGCATGCCGGTATGAATTTCAGTACATTTTTTTTCTGCAACGTCATACCGTTAAACTGGGTGTAGGTACTGTAGGTATTTAAAAATAACAGTACAGGAATTCAAAATGAAATAATTCGTGTACCGTACCTTACTAGTTAACTGAAATTTTACAGTATATTGATATTAAGTATTTATTTTTATACAAGGAAGCGGATATTTAAGAATGTTTTATAGTTTAGTTTACCTATATAGACTTGTTTCAGCGTGTGACCCTCAGTAGTCAGTGCTTTCCTATACATATGTCAATTAGTCAGGTAGGTATTTATTAAAAAACAGTTTTGACTAGTTTTGAGCAAATTGGGCAAACAGGTTAAAATATTTCTGTACTAAAAACATCTACAGAAATTAATCCGGTATACATTATTTGGGTAGGAACTTATAAAATTAAGTTAGATTTAAATAACATGTACAGGTATTGTGTTTGATGAGGCAGTACCTACTAGGGCTGCCAACTTTTTTTTCTAGAAATAAAGTTTATTTGCCGGGAAGAGATCAGGGTTGCCTATAAGAGATCATCTTTCGATGATAAGGCCGCCTCTGTGCTCTGTATCTTAAAAATTGTTCTGTATAAATATTTCTTATCTTTGTGTACAATGAAGAATAAATAAATATATTTGAGTCTGAAAAGAATATAGAACAGTATTTTGAAAAAATAAACAGTATTCAATTTATTTAATGTTCTAAACACATTTTTTTGGAGTTTCTAGCACAAATTATTAATTTAAGCCTATAAAGAGTTAAGCGTTTTATGCTGAAAACATTATTTATTTTTGTTCAACAGTAAACAGTATAATGAAGTGAAAAACAGTATGTTTGGCAAACCTAGTAGTAGGTACTAATAGTGGTACTGTAATTTTACTTGTACTACCTATTTAAAAATTGTATACCGATATGCAGTCCCTGTTTGTAGATTACCATAGACACAGAGACTATAATATGTGTGTGCGTGACTAGAGGTACAGTCTAGTACAAATTATAATATGTTCAAAAGTAATTTAAATCTTACTACAGCAATTTGTAAAAAGCGGCAATCAATACACCATTGCACCCTATATTATGTAATCAGAATACCTACCTAAATATACATAAAATTAAATATTTAAATTAACTTCCTACATAATAAGCATTCATAAAAAATTACTGTCTCTAAACATTTCAGTCACCTGAACTGCAGTTATATCTGTATAAGTTTCTCGAATTCGAACAAATATTTAACAATTTGCTTCGTGGAAGCTGCGGCTTTAAGATAGTTCATGCATGGGGGCGCCACTGGACTTGTGGAAAATTGGAACTGGTGTTCCAATTTTCTAGACTACCAATAGATAGCTTTGTGGAGCCGACGGGCTTTGGAATAAATCGAAATAGTAACAGCTGAAGGATTTCCTTAAGAAGTGAATCCGATACTTTTCGCTTTTACAAAGAGATAGCGGGGATTGGATTTTTCTGAGTGTAGCCAAAAAGTAAGCTAACACGTGAGTTTGGAGCTCGGCCACTGTGATAATCGAGTTTGTCAGTGACTATACAGAGTGATTGGTGCCAAATTTTAGATACTGAAAGAGAGCACTGTGAAAACAATTCTGATCATAATTATGTAATAAAAGTAGGTATTTAATTTTTCACCAGATATTCCTGTGAATAAATAAAGAACCCTTACTACACTTTTCCCGACGCACTGCCTCAGTCAACACGCTCACAACAGTGTTCCCGCCACACGCACACCACCACACCCGTTAAGTATATGCTGCATTACGCTTATGTAACCATGCGTTAGGTAATGAATTCTTTAACTTTCGGTTAAGTTTACTCAGTAAATAATTAATATTATTTTTTCTCTTCATGCAAGATCTTAAACTCATCACTTCCTGGAATTTCGAAAGTGACCCACCAGTCACCCTGTAGTGGTAATTTTTGGGTATGTACAGAAGGCCGCAGATAAACCTTTCCAACTCTGTCAAAAAATTGTTATTGAATCTGAAATCTATACCCTCGACATTAAGTTAAAAATCGGTTGGGGAAATTTGATATGTTAGAAAAGCTTGATCTTTGACCTTCCGTACAATTCAACTCATCTTCTGTGTATCTTTTTCTCACAATATGTTATAAGTACATTAGCTTAGCGGATCATTTTTAATTTTGAAACACAATTTTACATATGTTAAAGTTATATAGATATACTTATTTGCTGCTCCATCTTATTCACCCACGTGGTTCTATATCCCGTGGGAATGTCGGGATAAAACCGGGCAAGAGCCAGTCTTACTTGCACTACGAGAGTTCCGTGTCAACATAATTCCAAAACGAACGGTACTAATTTGGTTTTTTGCGGGCTTATAACCTTGTATGAAATTAATTACTTACAAATACATTCATACATAACGTCACGCCTGTATCCCTTATGGGGTAGACAGAACACTAGAGGTTACAAGACCATCACGTTAGACAAATTTGGAGGTATTATAAAGATAGAAAGAGACTATTGTAGTGACAGGGGGTCAGCCTATCGCCCACAAAAACGCCTTTAAAACTTATGTCCCTTAACTGACTTTTACAGTATGCCCGGGAAGAAAAGCAGCTGGCGCATTCTTTGATTAAGATGTTTGTAATCTGTCTGCTCTAAGGCATTCGATCTGAGCTAATATATTCTGTTTAGATTGATATCAATTCGCGTTCCTAAGAATAAGACGGTTTTAACAGACAAACATTCATACAAATGAATAGACAGAGGAACGACGATGCGATCCAAAAAGGATTCCGTTTTTCCTTATGAAGAACAGAACCCTTATAACCTTTCTGTCACTTGATGTGAAAGAACTACAAACATACATCAATTGGCACAAACTTCAGGGTTTGGTATTAAAGCAGGATTTGTTTACAGATAGCATTGTTTGATTTAGATTCATTTTAGTTTTGTTATTCACTACGGTATTTAGTTCGTGCGTCCCAAAAAGTAGCGTATAATTTGGTGTAATTAACCTTTTATTCCTTTACCTATATTACTCCTGTTTGTTAATGTTTTCTTATAGATATTTTTCTCTTTATTTAAATTAAAGCTTCCTATATGTAACAAACTGTAAGATGCCTCTAAAATACTTCATTAATAATGTACCTGTGCTTTCATGTTTAAAGCGGAAAGCCAAGCAAAAATATATTCAGATATTCCTACTGAATTTCCTACTGAATGCTTTATCTATTCATCTAGAATTATGATGTCTTTTGTGCGAACATATTCAGTTTAAATAATATGAAGCTAAACAATAAACCTTTTAGCAAATTAAAAGATTTATCTACTAGAGTCATAGCTTCGTCGAAAACAAAACAGCTTTCAAAACACAAAAGACAGAAGACAGGGCGGTGCGCTAATTTTTGTTCTGTTTGTAACTCTCCGTTGATGTAGATTTTTTGCTGGAAAGGTTTAAAGTAGGTAGGTACACAATAATCAACGAATGCAGAGCGTTATAAAAGCCGACTTCACTAACAAGTTTTGGCTGCAGTATCAGGTCATCAAGGTACAATTCCCGGTATTGCTACATATTTTTTTCGAAAGTTTCAAATTTTTCAAAAAGTGCTTAATCGATTTAGATGAAATTTATACGAGACCACCTCTGATATGAAACAAGAATATTCAAAATCGATTCATAATTATCCGTATAATCGTGTAACAAAGACACAAAAAAATAACATACCTACACACGAATTGAAAACCTCCTCCTTCTGGAAGTCAGTTGAAAAGCACCATTAAACCTATCGATATGTAAATAAATACAGCCTACTAAAGATGGCGAGGAAAAGGAAAGATTTCCCAGGACACAACTAAAAATAAAACTAGATATAAGTATAAAAGTTTGAACCGTTAAATATTTAGCAATTGTAAAATAACGTTACACGGGTTATACTTGAAAAAGGTTTTTGTAGACGTAATGTTTAGAGAAGGCTGATAGGGAAAAAGCTAATAGTCTGTACTTTCAAAAAAACGATACCTAGGTACTTCGGTTTACGCCATTTATCAAACTTTCAGTAACTTTTTTGTTTCATTCTGTTGTGGGAAATCTGTCAGACTTGATGGAAAGCAAAACTCCATTGCAAAGTCCATTTGAAATTTTCCTTTTTTTCTGTGATCTATATCTGCCTATAAAGCACCTTTTGAATATTCTGGCTGGCCTAATAAAGTTATAAAATATTGTAGTAGTCGTCTTTGATTGTCATTTGTAACTGTTTGCTACCGCAGTACTATGTTCAACTCTTGTTAAACTAATACGATAATATCAAACATAAATCAGCAAGCCCAAAATGATTTACCAATATGAGCAGCTCAGTGAATCAGAAATAATAAGTCCCTGTAGGTTTGAAATCTCGAGAAAAGGCCGGCGAGTGGCATGCGTCGAGAGTCGAGAGCGCAGGAATCACTCGATAATCGATCCAACTCGAGTGATCGAGTGCTCTTGATATCGAGTATTCAACTCGAGATTTTACACGCTCGCTGAGCATTCGCTCGAACATTGTTTTTGAATTACGATTTTAACAGATTACGAAGTTGGTGGTTGCTCCTAAAACTTGTTCGTATGCAGGGAGCGTTTCAATGTTTAACAAACCGTAAAACCGAATACCCATTACTGTTATGTAACTTTAGTTGATGTAATTTTGCTAAGGTACGTACGTTTAAAATTAGTATGAACTATATTTTGATGTTAATTATGGGCTGTTTTTGAGTGAAGCCTTAAATATTTGCAAGACTTTCAATGAAAATAAAGATTAGTACCTACATGGAAGCGACTTTTCTGCAGTTTCGACGATTTTTTGAAACATACGTAATACATATTCATTATCTCATTCATAAATTATGGTGGCGAAGCTTCATGTGATCCTTGAATATTTTTCGCCCACAATAGATTGGCTTTAAACACGCCTCTGCGGTTGGACAAGGGTGTCACAAAAGTTTTACTGCTTAGCTTAATAAGCTTGTATTTGAGATTACACATCGATTGGATAAGATAAATGAGTTAAGAAGTGCCAATTTGGGAATCGAATCAAACATCCGTCGCAGGTATTTATCACGTATATGATAATCTATTTAAAGCTACAAATATTAAACACATACTTTGGTGAAAGCTGTTCTGTAATCAAAAAGACGATTTCCGTGGAGTATCTTCTTCTCAATATGGGACTTGAAACAAGGCCATGCTAACGTGGTCAACTCAACTCTATGGGTCAACTCGAGTGATACGTATTATCTGGCAGATGTCACGACTTTTAGAGTGATGACAAGGCTAAAATCGATTTTTCTAACATAAGTGCTTAAATCTGACTATTTGTAACAGATATTTCAACAATATCTTTATTTGTTTTTATTGCTAACTGATTATTTCCACAGTACTTCAAATGAAATTCTTTAAAATTAATTATTTTCGCCAACACGAAGAAAAACATGGTGGGCGGTTAATTGTACCGGTGAGTACGAGTATTATGTCTATTTTGAGCATAAGTTGTATATTCTAAAAATGTAGTGTTTGTTTTCTTTCAGTTTTAATACAGTTTGACTTGATGTACAAGCGCAAGTTAATTAAGATTTTAATTACTTATATCTAAAAGTAAAATACTAGTCATAATCTCTGTTTTTCTGTGGAAGTCCCTATACCGTGATACATACATACATAAATACACACATAACTTCACGCCTGTATCCCTAAAGGGATAGGCAGAACACTAGAGGCTATAAAACCATCACGATGTCACGTTTGGCAAAGAGAGACTATTGCAGTGACAGGGAGTCAGCCTATCGCCCGCAAAAACGCCAATAAAACCTCCGTCCCTTAACTGAGTTTTTTTCAGTTTGCCCGGGAAGACAGCTGGCACATCCTATGTTTTTCTTTCACTCCCAGTCCAGCATGAAAGAAAAAATACCGTGAAAATATTATGATAAAATTACCTAACCTATATATTGTGATAAAAGGCTATTTGTGCGTAAATCAACAGCACAATACGTTCAGCTGCACCATGAAAGAGTAATGGAGTTAGTCCATGTACCCTTAAAGCTCAAGCTTATAAAATAAGTAGAAATAAACTAACAATTTTGACATTATGCGCGGCTCCCACTCATCTAATTTGTATTCAAAAGTTCACAATGCGAACATCCTATTTTATGTAAAAATACTTACAATGAAGTGAAATCTGAAATTAAATCTAGCTGAGCGCGGAGAGAACGAAGTGAAAATTTAAAAGCTTAAATTGCATCAGTATATGACCTATATAACTTGTGTATTTATGGATGACTTCAATCAGTTACCTGAAAAAACATATCTTTGATTTACGTCCCACGTCTTAATTCTCATTTTTCATTAGGCGATACTTCACGAGGGAAACCAACAAAGATGAGGAAAATCTGTATTCTTTACTTCGCAGTTCCACACAAATGCCAAGAGCTTATTTCCCGCACAGAATGAGATCTGCTACTTCAATAGGCCGTTAATTACCGAGACTAGGCCCTCATTACCTCTGGGAAAATAAAGCCGATATCGGTACTCGCAGGGATCGTTAAAAACGCGTTTTTTGCAGAAACTTTACGAGGGATACCTGTCGTTTCAACACGAATATTGTTTGGGGTAGAATAGTTTTGTTGGTTATGGTGTGATTTAATAGCAAATTGTAAAAAAATCTGTTATAAGTCTCTCTGAAAACATCGCAATAGCTCATAACTTAGTTGGGTACTTGTGGCTGCAGATTTTGTAAGCTATGAATTTCTTTGCCATGTTGTCATGTCTTGTTTTTGTTCATCAAGTCTTTAATGTTAAAGACTAAAAAAATAACCTTCTGAAAATATACGAGTAAGAAAACCGAGCATATAAAGTTTTATTAGGTTTTCTGGAAGACATCGCATAAAGCTGCTTTGATTATAATAGTGTTTACTCAGTAGTCGAAATTTTCCCTATCTGCATTTTCTTTTTCTTGGAGGTAACATGAAATTTCATTATGCCAAATCTTATACATGTCCGTAAACACAATGTTCTTTAAAAGGGCAAAAAGTTATATCTTAAAGTATTAATGTAGCTAAGGTATACAGTGTGGAAAAAAAATAGTGGCCCTGGAGGGAAACTGCCTTAAATCCTATAGCTAGCTTATTTCACTTTAAGGAAACATTCCTTTATTTTTAAAAATAAACAAAACTGCATTCAAAGATTTTCTTAAATTTGCTTGTAACACCCGGGACTCGAACCAGTAAAAATTAAAAAAATAAAGATTCGTCATTTTACTATACTAATCGATAGGATAATTGTTCAGGATCAAATTTCTCTAACAAACATTTGGTCTTACACTCGTCTGTCGTACAAGATATCCATGAAAAATAACTACACAAGTTTACATACATTACCTAGTACGGTTCACTTTCAACAAGTAAAAGACACGTTATAATTCTCTTATCTCTCTAACATTCAAAGAATGAAGTTCAATTCATTCGTATGATGTACAAGCTTGCTAATTAATTTATTTCTAAGTACCTTGTTGAAGAATTCAATCGTTTAATGGTAATAATATCTCTATGCACTTCTTACACGATACGAGGCGTTTTGATGAAAAGTTTAAAAATGGAACGTTTGAATTAGTTTGCAATGCGGGACAGCAATTTTAAAATTCGAAAGAATATTTCGAACATTTTTATCGATTTTATTTAGTATTGCTTCCATTACGTAATTGTGTGATCACGGCGTATCAAGAACAATTTCGACTTATTAAAAGCTCTCTTTGCAAGCAACAAGAACTGCGATTTAGCTCTACAGTGGTATCGCGAGAGGTATCCAGATAGACAAATACTATCAAGAAAAGCTTTGTCGCGAATGGTGAAAAATTTAGTCAATATTGGAAGTTTCAAAAAACGTTTAGGACGCCCACAGCAACAAAATCCAGACTTTTCCGATTTTAATTTCAATATTTTGACATATTTTGAGTGTTACCCGAAAGCTTCTCGTAGAGAAGCTGCTCAAGAGACAGGCACCAGCCATACTCGGGTACTTAATGTTTTAAAAAAATACAAATACAAATGTTATCGTGAAGGGCGATTGGTGCAGAAACTACATCCCGGAGATAGTCAAAGAAGATTAGAGTTCTGTCAGAATATTCAAACAGAAATAGCCCTCAATCCCAATTTCATAGACTACATTGTATGGTCTGACGAAACAAATTTTAGTAATAATGGAATGTATAACAGACATAACAATCATTATTGGTCCCGTCAAAATCCATTCCGTGTTCGTGAAACAAGCAATCAGATCAGATTTTCGTTTAATGTTTGGTGTGGAATCAAAAGCAATATGGTTGTTTTGGTGCACATTTACGAAGGACATCTGAATACGGCAAAATACATTGAAATATGAAAGCTTTTACAAAATCAATTAAACCTTCTACCGGAAGAGGAACGAAATAATATCAGTTTTCAACAAAATGGTTCACCTGCCCACAATAGCAGAATTTCCCGGGCTTACCTTAATGAAAATTTCAATGTCTGGATAGGTACAAACGGGACGATTAGATGGCCTGCAAGAAATCCAGACCTGACGCCTCTAGACTACTTTTTATGGGGTCATGTAAAAAATATTATTTATAAAACGTGTTATGAGACCGTACAAGAGCTAAGGGTCGCGGTAAAAATGTGATTAGGGGCATACACACTTTGCTGAAGGCTACACGAAATGAATTTCAACGAAGACTAAATTTGTGTATCCGGAACGAGGGGGCTCATTTCGAACAATTTATCAGTTCAATTATTAAAGTGTAACAAATTGATAATAAAATAAAATAAATTTTAAGATTTCACGTTTTCTTTTTATTTTAAAGACCAAATGTTTGTTAGAGAAATTTTATCCTGAACAAGTATCCTATCGATTAGTATAGTAATAAAATAAATTTTTATTTTTTTAATTTTTAGCTGGTTCGAGTCCCGCGGGAGTTACAAGCGAATTTTAGAAAATCTTTGAATGCAGTTTTGTTTCTTTTTAAAAATAAAGGAATGTTTCCTTAAAGTAAAATAAGCTAACTATAGGATTTAAGGTAGTTTCCCTCCAGGGCCACTATTTTTTTTCCACACTGTATACTCGTACTATCTACGTGGTAATTGGGGTGCTCAGGGGGATTAAAATGTATTGGTTTATGTGTTTTTGAGCACAATAAACTGAACATCAAAGTTGAGGCATGCAAGGTAGGTAATATTTTGGAAAACTTTATGAGTTCTGGTCCTTGTGACACAGTTAAAATACATGACTTCGACTACAGCCTAAAACGTCCCGGATACGATTTCCAAAATACATAAATGACGAGTTAGGGAAAATGACGAATCAAAGAATTTGTTGCCATTGGCGACTCAGGAAACTGACGAGTTAGGGAAAATGACGAATTAGGGAAAATGCCCAGTGATAACCCAATTCCCTACACTAGCTTGTGTTTTAACTTAGTCCATCTGCCTTCACATAGTTATGCCACAAACAACTGAAAGCTAACTAACTGGCTTTGGTTTAAGTGTGAGAAGAGTTTTTTATTACCTTATACTCAAAGGCCAATTTGTAAATTTAAGACATTAGTTTTCAGAATAAAATATTAACAAACAACCAGCACTTTCCATTTCAACTTAAACAAGCACATCTTATCTAACTGAAAAGAAGATAAAAACAACATTAGGTCGCTTTCATAAACTTAGACACGTCTAAGATTTTTCAAGCACTATAAAAGTCAGCGTAGGCTAGTTCACGTATTATACCCGTTTAACAACGGCGTGGAACTAGGTCACAGAAAAATATCGCAAGCTCAGCATCTCAAAAGAGGGTGTTGTGTCCTCGATGGCTTATTGTACACGTAGCCTTCATTTTGTTTAGTACTCGATGAGAAGGACTCTTGAGCCGCGTCAAAGGAATGACAGGCGCTAAGCGATCGACTAATGCTGATTCGGAAATGTCACTTTGATGTTTTGTTTCATTTGAACGTTTGTTGGGCGATCAGTGAAGGTCAATTGGTTCTATATTTAGTGGCCTTGTGCGGTAAATACAGCTTTCTTTCTTTCTTTAGAAGAAGTGCTTTATTATTATGGTTTATTATGGTTTCCATGTTTCTGTTTCTTGGGAGTACATATGAGATTGAAAAATCCATTAAAATTATCAAATAATCAGTAATTTTAAGCAACCTCACGTTCGTAAGTTACCAACTGCTAACTGCCCATAGTCTTATCCAAATGTTTACAATGTTTGCGCTACTTCACAAAATCTAATAACGAAAAAGGACGTCGTAAAAAGGTTTTGAACTCAACCCTTTCCAGCATAGTGTTCCTCTCATACTGTGATTATTGAATTACATAGAAGATATAAAAACTTTACGAGCGAGCATCGCGTTCAGTTCTGTCGTCTCAAGTCGTCTGCCTACACACGCAGTCCCTTGTAAACAAGTTATGCTCTAGTTCTAGATATAATACAATGGAACTTGATTTACTGCCGATAAAAAGATAAATTCAATATACGAAATATATCTTTAGTTTTTTTTTCGTAGTCGCTTACGTTTGGTTTAACTTTAGAATGATTCACGTCGTGATGATGGTGCTTGGAACAGTTTTAACATATCGAGGGGTAACATGATAAGTTATCTGTAGCGCCTTATTACTTTGTATTTGGTATCCCAATTATCCGTACCTATGTAGACAATTGACTTTCTTAATTTTATTACTTCACGAAAATCGATTTATTTTAGACAACCCTTATCGACAGCATATAAAGCGGAGAAAAAATAATATTAGTCAATTCATATTTACGTATTTAAATGCGGACAATCAAACAATGCGATAAATACTTCACGAATTTTCAGTACCTTTTGCATGCATAATGCTCTTTCAAAATCGAGTTTCGTTGATAGAGGTCCATTGAAGTGGACTAAACGCGCTTCACCGTGCAGCGGCCGAAGCGGCCGGCAGGGGGCGTGCGAGTGGACGCTACTTCTGAACTTTGCTTTCACGCTGAAACCCCCAACTTTACTTCCACGCTGAAACCCCCGGGTCTCTGACACCTGGGGTTGGTTCGATTACGTAATTACAAATTTTATCAACCCAGCGATGGATATCGGAAAGTCGAGAAAGGTCTCGACTTGCTGAATATTGATGAGGTTGTATGGATTTTTTAACAGATTATTATGATGCGGTTGTTTTTGGATGTCGGATTTAGATTTGATTAATATCATGGTTTTGATATAATGAGATTGAACATCGGATTAGCCACTGTTAATGTTGTATTCTGGATTCTCGTCTTACTCAGACGTGAACGTTTTTATGTACAGACTATTTGACTGTTGTTAGATGAGATTGACTGTGGATCATGCATGATTAACGTTTAATTAAGAAATCAGTTAACAGGGTTCGCCTCTCCAAGCCAAATATCAGTGCTCCGGCGTTGATGTGTTCTGGAAAAGTTCAATGAAGACCTGAGTCTTTTTTTGAAGACTCGAGTCTTAAAAATAAACCTTGGATAGAGCTCAATACATTTTTACTTTAAGGTCAATTTAATTTCATTTGCTATAACCGGACTGAAGTGAGTACTGTTTTAGTGGGTTATGTACCAACGGGATGACGTGAGTAAGCCGTTTTTTAACAGAGGTACAAGCACCGCACAACATTGAATAATATAATACATCAACTCAAGTTCATGACTTAGTCTAGCTCAAAGATCTTAAAACGACGTGGAAGACTCAGAAGACTCAAAGGACTCGGACTCAATGTGACTAATGAGTCCTTGTCTTGAAAAACGACTCAAGTCTCGAAATGAATTACAACTCTAGTCTTTCCTGAACCGGTCAGATTGAGGAATGATAAAAAACAAAATAAAAATTTTGAAAAACCCACGACGCAACGGTTATAAAGTAATTGAAAAAGAATAAAATAATTTAATATCCCCCGACTGAAATGATTTATGTGACGAGAGATAATTAACGTGAAAAGCTTTTTTAAAAGTTCACTTGGTTTCACACAGAGTCCGTCATATTATGAACAACATACTATTCGTTTTCATAGCACTTCCCTACGCTTACCTATTCGGTTCTCGAAGATGTAGATGTCGCAATAACATAGGTATTCAACTCCCTATGAACTTTATAAGAAGAGCAAGAAAATCCGTCGAGGGCTGCCATTGAATGAATTCGTTTTGTAGTTTTATATTGAAATTTAAAATAGTGAGTTGTTACCGTAACACCTATCTCAGAACATGCGCTAATCAAATCCAAAGCGATCACTGAAAACAGCATTTAAATCGGACCAATGGTTTTTCAGATAAACGGTAACATTGGCTTTTACAAACAAATGTTTACTGCAGCGCCCCCTGGTGAGTTGTTACCGTAACACTTATCTCAGAACATGCGCTAATCAAATCCAAAGCGATCACTGAAAACAGCATTTAAATCGGACCAATGGTTTTGCAGATAAACGGTAACATTGGCTTTTACAAACAAATGTTTACTGCAGCGCCCCCTGGTGAGTTGTTACCGCTACACCTAACTAAGAACATGCACCAATCAAATCCAAAGCGATTACTGAAAATCGCATTAAAATCGGACCAGTGGTTCTGGAGATAAATGGTAACATTGGTTTGCACAAACACCCTCTCACCCCAAACGCATATACCGTCTCCGTTCCGTCGTGGGTAAAAATTAACGTTGATACAAAGTTTTTTAGGCTTTAAGTAATACCTTCCTTAGGCACTCAGGTATATCAAATTGACGTGGTTGATGATATCATTACGGTCTGAAACATCCAAACATAACGAGCGCAAAACCTACAAAGTTGTTCTATACTTTACTTTGAAAAGTTAAGTTCTATTCAACTTCACTTCACTCAAGTTACTAACCCTTAACTATTCTATACATTCTGCCGTGTATGACATGGAATTTCACGTCAAATTAAATTTGAAACTGCTACGGCTATACAGAAATATGCTCTAAAGCATTTTGAAAATTTACTTAATAATGTTAAGAACAAAGGTGAATACTTTGAAAGTAATTCGGCGAGAGTTACCTGGTTATAAACACTTTGCTGTTTAAAATCAACAAACAAGTATGGGATTAAACTTAAACCCTTGCCGTGGAGGTCATCAATACTAAATAGGTAATCAACAAATAATAAACAAATATAGGCCAAAGATCTTTAAATCGTCTATTTACAAAGCCTACGCAAGTGAAAGCTGCATCCAAAAAAAATTAGATCCAATAAAATCGGTAACACTCACAGTACTCTTTGACCTGTTCCCGAGAACGGTCGTTGCTTGCGCGCGAGTGAAATATTTATATTTTCTTTTCACGAGTGATCTTCAACTACCCTCATTGTTTACAGTGCCTTATTATGGAGTCGGACATTTTTTTACTATTAAAGAAGTAATCATAGTGCTACTTTAAAGACGTTTCTGACTACAGGAACAATGAACTCCCAATCTTATGCTACCGTAACACAAACCACCACATTTCCGAAAAAGGACCAAGCAATTGTCATCGATGCTTTAGAAAACGTACAAATAAAAGATTATGCTCAAGCTTTAGGAAAAATTATCGACCCATCCCAACCGACCCAATACCCAATACGTTTTCTGTCAAGAATATCGAACAACAGGATTTGTGTCTACGTTTCAACAAAGTCAATAGCCGATGACATCATTGACAATAAAAAGTATGTGATAATTCAAAATCAAAAACTACCCGTCCGACCGCTTATTAGCAGGAACAAACGAATCATTATATCTAACGTGTGCCCTATTATACCACACACTGAAATAGAAAAGAAACTGTCAGAAATTAATATTATGCCACAGTCACCCATATCTTTTCTACGTGTTGGTTTTAACGAAACGGGTTTCAATCACATCCTTAGCTTCCGAAGACAGGTTTACGTAACCCCTGAAGATTTCACCAGACTTCCAGAAAAACTTTGCATTGATTTCGATGAGACGAACTATTGGATTTATTTTTCATCAGATACAATGAAATGTTTTATATGCAAAAAAGATAACCACGTGGCCTCCAAATGTCCAGACAACACCATCGAGACGAATTCTTTCAACCAAAATACACAGGATACTTCTCATACAACTGAGACACAGGTTTTCAAACGTCCACACCCACCCACTGAGTCTTCGACTAATACTGACTTTATGGAGTTCGAAGCTACAGAAGACAGTACACACAGCAACGAAATAAGTGATGAGGATTTTGACAACGCTTCCCAGTCCAGCTTAGACGAAGTGCACAAATCCAAAAATGGAAAGAAACCCAAGATAACACATAGTGATTTTGAATCAATCAATTGGGACCGCTTAGAAACTTTAATAAACGATTCCCATAAAACGTACCCACTATCCGGAGATGAAGTTAAAAAATATCTCATAGATACATATGGAGTTAAGGACATCTCAGAAATCACTTACAGTTATACAGAAAAAATTGATGATTTGACTGAACTTTTAACTGATTTGATACCTAACATCTCGTATCGTAGTGTTAAGAATAGGCTGTCGCGTATCGTAAGTAAACTAAAACTCTTATCTCGCAAAGGAAATCCCATAGCAAACAAGTAGGTAACTAACACACGTACATCTAATTTATTTTACATATAAACACTTAACAGTTTTTGTTTGTATATTTTAAATGGTCTTGACTACAAGATTCAAGCTTAATATTATCCAATGGAACTGTCAAAGTTTAATGCCTAAATTAAGTGAATTAGATTCATATTTAAATAATGAAAAAGTTCATATATGCATTCTTTCTGAAACTTGGCTGAAATGTGAAACTCAAATTAAATTAACAGGTTACTCTGTCTTTAGAAATGATCGAGCAGATGGATATGGAGGTCTAGCGATCCTGGTCCATCAATCTATAACTTGTATTCTCAAAACTCTTCCAAGAAATTATGAAAATATTGATATCTTATACCTTGAAATCCTTAATAGTAATAAGCTTCAACATATAATAGGTGTTTATTCTCCCTCAAATATAACAGTGAACGCTGGAGACTATCAGGAGCTTTTCAGCTACTTCTCTGAGAAAACTTTAATAGTCGGAGATTTCAATGCTCATCATACGGCTTGGTCATACACAACTGACACACGAGGTAGACTTTTATCTGACACTAGCTTAGAACGTAATTATATTTTTCTTAACAATGGAGACTTTACTCGTTGCGCCAAGCTTAATGATAGTACGGTATGTTCCTCACCTGATATCTCTTTTTGTAGTGTCGACCTCTCACTAGACTTTAATTGGAAAGTTACTAACGAATCTTTTGGCAGTGATCACCTTCTTATCTCTATTACAACGTTAGATAGTAGTCAAAACAGCCCCGAATTGAAAAGAAACGTTAAAAAGGCCAACTGGGTAGAATACACGAGACACATTAAATGTTTATGTCAGGATTTGGTTTTCGGAGACAAAGTACAAAGCAGTTACAACAAACTCATTGAGATAATTGAAGAAAGTGCTAACAAAAATATTCCTTATGTTAAAATCGGTATAAACCCCAAAAAATTTACCCCAAAGCCTTGGTGGAATCCAGAATTATCGAAGGCAGTAGCAGAGAGAAGATTATATCTTAAACTCTTTAGGAAATCACGCACAGTTGAAAATTATTTAATTTACAAAGAAAAAGTAAATATTGCTCGAAAACTAATAAAAGCTGCAAAAAGAAATTCCTGGCAACAGTTTTGTGATAGCATAAATTCCAATACAACTAGCAATGAAGTCTGGAGAAAACTTAGGTGGCTCAAAGGTCACCGAAGTCAGAAAGACTACTTACCAGAAACTACCGCAATCACTTTTTTAACTGAACTCACTCCTGATAGTGTTTCCTTCCAGCCACTAGATTTTAACACCAATAATGATAATTTAATTTTTTTTATGCTTTCTGAACTAAATTTGATCCTTAAAAGAGTAGATACTTCGGCTGGTTTAGATTCTATCACTTATTCCATGATTAATCACTTACCCGACAATGCAAAAGTATATCTTTTGCATATATTTAACACTATTTATAAAACAGGCGAGATACCGGAACAATGGCGCAGGATCAAACTTATAGCCATACCAAAGAGAAATACTAATACTCCTAAATATCGCCCTATTTCACTTATTAACTGCCTTTGTAAGATTTTTAACTTAATGATAACTCGTCGCCTTGAATATCATTTCGAAAGCAACAAATTATTTAACGATAATACTTTGGGTTTCCGTCGCGGACTCTCATGTCAAGATAATTTAGGTAGGTTTATTTTAGACACTGAAACTGCTTTCATAAACAAAGAATACGCTCTCTGCGCTTTCGCAGACATAAGTAACGCTTATAACAATGTGGCAATTGAACCTCTTATAAACTCATTAGTTGAATTTAACGTGGATCCGTTCCTTTGTAGGTACATTAGAGAATTTTTAAAAGAAAGATTTTTGATATATAAGCTTCGGGATGGTAGGGAAATAGTACGAATAAGCAGACAAGGTTTAGCTCAAGGTGACCCTATGTCACCTATTTTATTTAATATAATCTCAATTAAATTATGCAACACACTCGTTAAGACAGTCAAGATTTCACAATATGCTGACGATTTCGTTTTGTATTGTATAAATCCAAGCATTGATTTTTGTGTCACTACCATACAAACTAGTCTTAACATCTTTATATCAATGTTAGAGGAAATAGGATTAGAAATATCTCTTTCAAAAACCAAACTCTGCATTTTGACTAGAAAATACAAAGTACCTTCTGTTAGAATACGAATAAACAATACTGAAATTGAGGTTATTAATTGTAAAAAGTTTTTGGGTGTTTGGGTAGACAGTCGCTTGAATTGGACCCGACATGTTCTAGAAACAGCCCAAAAGTGCACGGCTTATATTAATATTCTTAGTTCTATAAGTAGCTCAAAGTGGGGTGTCCACCCAACCCACTTAAGAAGACTTTATTTAGCTTTGGTGCGATCTCGACTTGATTACGGATGTATTACCTACGGTAACGCAAACTCTAGGCTTCTCCAGAGGTTGGACGTAATTCAAAACCAATGTCTCCGCATATGTGGAAGCTTTGTTCGGGACACCCCAATTTTTGCAATGGAAAGCGAACTTTGTGTTCCACCCTTAGTTTTAAGAAGAATGTACTTAAGTGATAAATACTTTCTGAAACTTTCTGCTAGAACATCTGACTATTTGAGAAAACAACTAGAACTCTTAGACAATTTTTTAAATTTGGGCTCAAAATATTGGCGCAAACATCAACTTCCACTACTACTTAAAAGCTTCAGAAAGTACTCCAACCTGCCTATGTCAAAATTTGAGATTTTACCCCAATTCTCGCTTTCATTCGACATTAAAACACTCCCATAGGATAAAATAATAATACATACCGTCAGCACTATTAACGAATCAAAAGCCCAAGTACCCAATCACCATCTTAAGCAACGTATTGAGGATATGATAGACTTAAAGTACTCAGAATACATTCAAATTTATACTGATGGATCTAAAACAAAACACGGTTCAAGTTGCGCGTTTTACGATAAAGCTGCGGACTTTGGGGCTAAATTTCATATTGATAATATATGTATACCAATAATGGGAGTCGAACTGGCAGCAATCAACGAAGCAGTTCACTACATAGAATCGACAACTTATCATAAAATTGTTATTCTGACAGACTCGAAGAGCGGTTTACAACACCTATTGGGAAGTGCTAAGGGCGGTAGAATCGGTAGATACGAAGCTTACCTCATTATTAAATGTATCCATAAACTGATACGTAACGGGGTTGAAGTTCGTTTACAATGGATTCCTTCTCATATTGGAGTCAGAGGTAACGAGGTCGCAGATTCACTCGCATCCGAGGCTCTAAAGAACGGCATACCCCTTGACATCCCACCGCACTATACTGACCATATTCCACACTTAAAAACCGACAATCACAATATATTTAAATCCTATTTCAATGAGTGCTCAAAAAACAAAGGCATCTGGTACAAGACCATTGTAAACGAACCACCACGCATACCGTGGTTTTTATCACGAAACCTCAACAGAATAGAATTAGTTACCTGCTTCCGAACCCGCACTTACCACATCCCACTTAACAAGTTTAATTACCTAATGAAAAAAAGAAACGATCCAAACTGTACAAGATGCGAAAAAGAGGAGGACCTCCTCCACCTAATTCTGGAGTGTAAAATCAATGAACAAGATAGGTTGGAACTATCAAAAGTAACTCAGTGCTCTGTGGGGGATCTCCTCTTCTTTTTCCATCGAATCCTAAGCTCAGGGCTAAAGGCCGAACACAGTAATACATTTTTGAGGTTCATCATACAGTCTTTGTACCTTAGAAGTGAATATTATAAAAATTATACCTCAGTAGTAAGTAACCTCAATTGTTAAAAATAGTTTATATCCATTAGATTCTTTGAGAACCAATTGTAAACTTAAAGTTTAAGAAATTTTGTATTTATTTTTAAGCTGACTTAATCTTAAGATGTATGGCTTATAAAATAAATGAGATTAAAAAAAAAATCGGTAACACTGACGACCCCAGTGTAGAGCCTTGTTAAAGTAAACATTCAGGAAGTTATACGATAAACAACTAAGTTCCTACCTACCATAAATTCAACGTAAACATTGCTAACAGCCAATAAAACAAATCTTATCCTAAACAAAAGTAGGTGAGCATAACTATTTATTTATACAATAACGGCAGACAAAAATCTCATCGACACGGAGTTGGGCACGACCCGCAAATTAAACCAAGTAAGATTGACATTGACATTTCTTTCTCGCCGATATATTTTTATATCCCAGGAAAAATGCCCCTTTTTATCGGGGTCAAAAGTGCTCACATTGTCCCTAATAATGGTTTTCCAGACCGTTTCCCTACTCGTGGTTTCCGCTAAAACTGTGAGATTTTCTTTCAATTCCTTTTCAGTTGAGAGAAAAAGATAGCGATAGCGTAGTGTTACTTTATAGTGTTGTATAGTGTTAGTTCAGGTAAAGTGATAAAAGTGCGGTGTTTGGGCGATGGAACGGAAGGCTTTAGTAAAGATCTCATTAAGATCGGCGACACTAACTTTTGATAGAGCTGAGACACGCGCCAGCGATGTAAACATTACTTAAATTTCGGACTTAAGCCAGTTGGTTGAGTGGGTTAGGATGGCTGTAAAAAAACATTGGGCGCGTACCTATATGGATACAGCAAGTAATGAGTTGGTCTGCAATTAAGTGCCGTTGGTGAATAAAGGGAAATAGGTTTTCTCATGCAAGGTTCCAGATGCTGTTAATTTAGAAACCTTAGTATAATGGTGAAAACAATAGTTAGTCACAAACTTAAATGGAGCCCCAAATACAGGGTGTCCCAACAGGTTACGTAGCTTGGAAGGTGGGTGACAGGGGTGATCACAACGGTCACCAGAAAAATAAAAAAAATCCCCTCTGGGTATTTAAAAAAATACATGGCTTTTTTTAAACTAATTTTTTTTTTAAATATGTATTGTTTTTTTATTTCGATTTGATAAAAGGTTTTTGACGATTACAAAACAGCATTTTTATTAAATACAGCAATATTCGTAGGTACAATTAGCAGCAATATTTGTAGGTACAATTAAAAAAATGCCATTTATTTTTTTAAATACCCAGAGGGGATTTTTTTTAAATTTTTCTGGTGACCCTTTTGATCACCCCTATCACCCCCCTTCCTAGCTACGTAACTTTTTGGGACATCCTGTATATTAGCGGTGCTATCTCAAATTGAATACAAAGATCTTTAAAAATATATTCATACAGACCATGAAATTATAGATATATTTAATCCAGAAAGCTTTTTCATTTATTTTTCATTTTTATTTAGTTGTTCAAATATCTCAAGCATCTGAAATATTGTCCTTGTATTCTCCTCTTACCAAAACTCCACAAGTAAGGGATGTAACAACTCTACATTATAAATATAATAATATGTTTTATTTAATATGCTACAGGAATATGTTGTCTGAGAAATGTAACCACTGACGAATAAGTGGCCGTAAATAAATTGTAAACATTTAATACACCATTGTCTAGCCACAACAATGAACTATAGGGGCTAGACATCAGATAGATCTATAGAACATTGTAATCTTTTAGAACCTATACATAAATTCATACAAAGAAACAAGAGAAACGAGCTTTTGTTTGTCACGTTTATCAGTTAAATTTAAATTATATTTAGACTTAGACTTAAATAATTTAAATAGAGAATAGAGAAAAAGAGAGAAATTCCTAACCTTAAAACGAAGCCCAAATTTTATCCGAAATAAAAAAGCTCTTAAATATGAATAAAGGTCAGCAAAAAGCTTACTGAAAATTCACGCTCTCTGTCAATCACAGAACCCTATATCAGTGGTCGTGTTTCCTAAAGTGACGTCATGATTTATGCAATTTTTGACTTTTCATAGAGTTATAATAAGAACTGGCAATTGCGTTCCTGTTAACGCTTAATCGAACTAGAGTAATGATACTAAATTAAAAATTATTTTCCAGCAACTAGCACTGTACCAGCTCAGTTGTTACAGCCAGCATCAACGAATTCAGAGCAATAAAAAACCAATTGACCACAATTTTTAAGCCCTTGTAAAAATTTTGGCTAAAGTTGGCTCTTCGTATCGCATCTTTCATGCATTGAAAATTGAAAATTGCAAACTTGATTGCAATTTAATAAAGTTTTCATGGGACCACCTCTAGGAAGGATGAATACCCGCGGTCACACTGATTGGTTCGTAATTACCGCACGCAATCAACTTATACCTCCCAGAAGAAACAACATAATAAACCGACACAGTCTTTTACATGTTAAATTCATTTTTCATTTTATGAAATATATTGTAGGCGTTTATATTGTATGGTATACTTGTATTATCGTTTCTATAGTGTTTGTAGTTGCAACTCGAGCTCAATGGAGTATTGTTTGCTGTATGGAAATTGCATCGCCATACAAACAGGCTGAACGTGACTCCACATTCACAAATATCTAATCAACATTATTATCTGAAACAAGAATTAGAAATTTAAGTTTTTTCTTAAATTAGTTTTGTATCTTTTATATTGTATGTGATCATTTAATTTAGGTATTATAAAGAAAACGTTTCTGTTGGTGTACTGTACCATCAGTACACAAGTGTCGTTCGGGTAAGTTAGATAGAAGTCATTTCAGAGCCACGGATTTTTACACCCACCAAAAAGCATTAGCTTCAACACACGCTTGGTGGTATATAACTTTAACCTCTTCGTCACCTAGGGGAGAGACTTACGTATGCATTGATTTGTTTGGTTTATAGCAGTGTTACCTATGTAAAAATATTTAAAAAAAAACTTAGTTATAGTGCTGGGATAATCATATTAACTTAACGTATTTCTGTGTTTTCAATGTTTTGTGATTTCTATAAATAATTATTATCTAAATAGAATAAAATAACAAATGTAATGACTGGCTTACTAAAACGCAGAGTAATGTATTCAAAAAATACATACATACATAACTTCACGCCTGTATCCCTTATCGGGTAGGCAGAACACCAGAGGTTACAAGACCATCTGATGTCACGTTTGACAAATTTGGAGGTATTATAAAGATGGAGAGAGACTATTGTAGTGACAGGGGGTCAGCCTATCGCACACAAAAACGCCTTTAAAACCTCTGTCCCTTTACTGACTTTTACAGTATGCCCGGGAAGAGAAGCAGCTGGCACATTCTATGTTTTTCTTTCACTCCCAGTCCAGCATGGAAGCTCAAAAAATCTTTCATTCAATTTCTAAAATTAAAATTTATTAAATAGAAATATTTGTTATAGTGTTAATACATACTTCTTCGTAAATCCTCGGGGCCACAGGAGTCTTCCTATATGTGTTAAACATTATTTTTCAGAGCAAACAAATCATTAATATTTTATTAATACCTTTTTTCAGCCCTTAAAAAGGCTTGCATAAGCATATCTACACAGGACAGCCAGCTGCGTGGAGCAATATTTTTATGATAAAGTATCCAAAGGTATCGGAATAATAAATAGGGTTCGCACGTGTGTCGTGTTGCCAGCATCAATCAAATAAGGGACTGAATGTAGGGTTGCTTTGACAGATGTGTTAAACTGCTGGAATTGTCCAAACGTTGTATAATTCCAACAGAGTGATATATGTGCGAGGTGTAGAGCCTTTTATCGGCTTAGAAATGTAAAATACGGAAAAAAATTAATGTTTCGTAAAGGAAATTCATAGTGGGACACTAAACGTTATTATTTTCTATTCCAGTGGTAAAGATGCATATTTGAAAGAAAACTTAAAAAAATGTTTTAAACTTTAAGATTTTGTGGAAAGCTGGCTATTTTCAGAATGCCATTAATCCTTATTGTAAATTGCATCCTCTTATCTATTATGTCCATCCAAGACCAGGCTTGACGCTCTTGCATTGTTACATGAACCCCGATGAAATCGAAGAGGCCATAAATACAGGATCCCATCGAGATTATAATCTTAACATACTTGCAATTCAGTATTTATTCGCATTTTTCGGAGTTTGTAGTTTCTCTGAAATTGCAATATCGGATAATAAGTAATATCTAGTCCCTATTTTAAATGCTTTTCTTTTGCATTTTTTAAATAACTGTTCAATTACACACATTAGAGCGTTTTTACATTTAAACCCAGGTTCAGATTCCTGATTTGATGTTTTGCTATCTATATCATGTCTTACATCATTTGAAGCTGATTATACTCTACTCAAGCTTAGAGCAATATTCAAGAAGGTAATCCCAAGTTTGCACAAATTGACAGAGTCTGTAAAGGTTGGGAATTGTTCATCATATCTTGTAACTACTTACTTATTAGATAAATACCTCGCCGCCGCTATGAGCCCCCTTTCACCTCCATGTTTTGTCCGACGACGATGATCAGTATAATGAAGACAAGGAGCAGCACCAGGATGCAGCATATCGCGACGGCAAGCATGGCCGCGTGCTCGCCCAGCTTGGCTCGCTGACCGCAGCGCACACTCGCGCTGCTGAGCGTCGCAGCGACTGACAGCGCACTGGCCACTTACACAAATAGTACTCGATGCGCAAAGAGCATTCCGAATTCAAAAACTATTTTATTTTCTTTTGTTTTTATTATTGTTTGCCAGCACAATCACAGACAACGATCAAAGAAGTTAAGCAGCACTTTCTTTCCGATTCGTTTTAAGCAGTCTTCACTTTTCCTAACTTTTAGACACCACCAATGAGCCTTATTTTCTTTCAACAAAGCGATACTATTTATTTATTGTCGGCGCTGTTTAAAAGAAATCGAACGAAAGCATTCATTAAGCCCCTCCCAACAACTTAAAATGCGTGAAACATCTTTCAATTTCGTCGCCCATTTCCTTCGAATGAAGTCGGGGCGGGCGTATTTGGGATTCGAAACCCCAATTAGACCGAGAGGCAACAAAAAACGACATTCAAATCTTGAGTATTTTGGGAAGCTTTTAAGATTGAAATCAGGTGAGGCGTAGCTTATATATGCGGAATGTTAATTTTCCTTTTTTCAGTGGTTTGCGATTATGGTTTGGTGTCGTGGAAATCATTGTGAGTAGTCGTGATGTGGGTGTTCACGGGTGGATAGGTTTAATCAGGCACGGTCGGGACTCGCTTTCATCTGCCCTCAGTTTTATGTTAATGCCTGCCTGAGTTAGGTTTGTTTTTTCCCAAGCTTGGAATTTCTCGATCGTCGGCGGAGTGACAAATGAATGCGAAGCGACTTTGCGAAGAACTACAATAATTTAAAGATGGAAACTAGGGCGACGTTGTAAATACGAAGAGGAAAACAAAATAAAATAAACGAGTAGTTCTACGAATATTGATAGAGGCATCATTTCGAGCAATATTCGAGAGAGATGGGAGGCAAACAAATATTTGTTTGTTGATACAAGTTGTGTATTTACGCACATTAACATCTAGTGTGCTTGTTCGTAAAAGTAACATTTCTTTCATAAAGGTTTTGTATACATTGAAATAATACAATAATAATTCGTTTTGGTTCAGCAAATATACTTAATCAACAAAAACCAATGTAATGATACGCGCACGCTTTATATTCTTCAAGAGTTATTAATAATTTATATCCTTTTAGTAGTTTTGTCCATACACTCACTAAACCTTTTTGATTTATAATACATGTAGGCATGGTGTATTAAAAAGTGTACAGGGTTTTTGCTGGTTTTCTAGAATTTATTTTTAAGAAAATTGCTTTAAAAATCCAAATAAGTTAAATAATGGTGATGCGGGATTTGTTAAACTAAAACCTACCTAAAAATTTGTGATACGACAACTTTTCAACGATCGTTTCAAAATACTTGAAGGTCGAATCTGACAATTTCATGTTATTTTAACGGGATAGGGCTATACGCGAATGAAGCCATGAGAACTGCTATCACACATGATACTACATATAGGTACGAGTATTACAACAAAAGTCGTTCTGCCTCCAGCCAGTCTGCATCTGTCTTTCACTAGTTATTCATGAAGAAGGTGTGAAATGGTAGTGTATAATTCATTAAGGTTCTGAGTGAATTGGCTGAAATATGACAATCGTACATGAAGCTTTTTGCTAACTCTCTATATGTTAAGTTTTAACCGACATTTTAGTAAATCTTTAACAATAAATGAATCCGCAGTTCGTTGACTCAACTCTCATAGTCTAGCACACAGGTCTTGATAGTTATAGAGAGCGAGAAACACAATAGCAAATGAGTCGCAAAAGTAAAAAGCCCTTCCGGTTTCAGCATACTCCTTCCGCTACGTGAGGCTACGTGAGGGTAGTAGCTAATAGGTATCTATTTGACGTAACAATAAAGAGCTTTTTTGTATGAAAATATTATGTGGAATATTTAGAATATTTCTTAAGCTTATATTTGCAAAATATCTCTTTCCATAAACGCTTAAAATTGCATTTCTATCAGCGTGTGAAATCATTTAACTATCGATTGTCTATCATATTAGATATATAATTTTATGGATATTCAAATTTAGTGTCAAATTTAGTAGTAGTCTCATTCACATTTAACTAGTTGTCTAAAGGTGGGTATCCACTATGTTCACACTCCAGCAGCGCACCGCGCTCCTGCAGGCAGGGACCGGAAAACCCCTTTATTTGATTAAGCCTATTGATAGGGTAACCCTATCAAAATCTTACCATATGGAAGTGTAACCCTATTGATATGGTAAGCCTATCGACGTGGTAACACTTTGAATAAAGTTAACTACTTTCGGATGCGCTTACCCTGTGATAGGGTTAGCCTTTTTCTATCTCTTTCCGCGCATGCTGTTGAATTCGGAAGTATAATTCGAAGTGCGAGATTGAATAGATGGTGATATTTTTGATAATTTGATATTCTTAGAGATTAAATTTGCTTGCAGGTTTTAAAACCCTATTGAATCGGTAACCTTCAATAGGGTTTTCGATAGGCTTACTGCTTACATGAAGCTAACTCTATTGATATGGTAAGCCTTAAATTAGGGTAAGTCTTCGATACGGTTACCAAATTAATAGGGTTTTTTAAAACAAGTCTATGAAAAACCCAATCAAAAACCTCTTTAAGGGTAAGCGGTTCCGGTCCCTGCCTGCAGTTGCTCCAATGGATACGTGGCGCGCACTTCCACATGCAACACGCCCGCTCACACAATAAAAAACCTTATTGCTTACCATCTCCTAATCGAGTCTAGATGTTCATCATCTAAATATCATGAATTTTGGTTTTATGTTGTTATCATGAAATTTTATTGGAAAAATAATAAACTTCCCTTTATACAAATTGGCAATACTGAAGACGATAATATTATTCAGGGTAACTTCAGTCACTTGTCAAAAATGCGTGAGTAAGTAATGGAGCACCGCTATTAGCCTGGCCCAAATTGGAGACATTCTTCATCAAATATTTAGGTAAAAGTAATCGATAGGTATCACTTTTAAACAAAACGACAAATAAGCTAAACGCTCGAAATTTTGTCAGGAACAAACAGTTTCTATTTTTAAAAACTTGCGTTCGATGGCACTGTAACCTGCCAGTGAGTTAATATTTTTGAGGCACGTGTCATTAGAACACATATAGAGTACTAAAATATTATTGGTAAATCAAATCCTTTGAATATGATAATTTTTGAAAGAGACACTTTATATTGCAAGGAAAATTTTATTATACTGCGGCAAAGTATATTACCATTTTAATATCATAATTTATAGAATCATATGTATTTCGGTATATTTTTTTTATTTCCAAAATTTCAGTCAATCCATTACAGCGTGTCAGTTGCACAATTATCCATCCACCCTCACCAACTCTCTCTCACCAACATTCATACTACCAATAAGGTATTTGTAACACATTACATTTAAATATTCCTCTCAACATCACTTCATTACAGCCATCCTGATGTATTCTACAAAGTCAAAGTCAAAGTCAAAGTCAAAAGAATCTTTATTTCGTAAGTATATAAATACATTTGAAATAAGTCACAATTTACAAATTGAACTGAATCTACCACCACTTCGGAAAGTCGATCTGTTGAGAAGAAGTGGCAAGAAACTCAACAGCAATCATCTTTTAAAAATACACAATAACAATAACAACAACAACAATTTACAATCTTCTTGCATCCGGATATCTTATAATAAAACTTTATGCTTATCCTTAAATCTATCGAAGGGTTAATCTTAAATATTTTGGAGTTTTATTATAAAAGCGTACACATTGACCCATGAACGAGTTGGTGATCTTCTGGAGTCTACTATTATATTTATACATTAGGCAATCAAGTACTAGACAGAAACGTAGACATAGATATAGAGGTAAAGATAGAAGTAGATAGATGTAGCGATAGAGGTGAGAGATATTACAGATAATGTGGATGGAGATGAGGATAGTCGTGGACAGAGACTGGACACTAACACGGACGTGAACATGGGGGAGTGGGATGGAGATGGGGAAGTCAGAGTCAAATTCAAAAAAGTAACAAGTCATAAAGTCTTCAGCAAAACGACCTGGCACCGCTAGCAGCACCCGTTCACGAGTATAACGCAAGCACCAGCCATCACTCTCCTCAACCATATTTTAGGGAAGAGGGTGACCCGACACCCGACGCTACCGCTAGCCATGCCGCCTGAGGGAGCATGACGTTCTTGCTGTTGTATGGATAAGAAGGAGATGGAGATGGCGTTGGATGAGAAGGATATGGAGATGGTGTTGGAGATGGAGTTGGAGATTGAGAATATTTGAAAAACAATTTACAACCAAGGACTTTTATCGTCCATATATTCAGAAATTGTATAAAAGCCTTTACTACATAATTTTTGTTTAATAGTTTCTTTAAATTTATCAAGTGGTAAGTCTTGAATATTTGTGGGAACCTTATTATAAAAACGTATGCATTGACCCATAAATGAGTTAGTGACTTTATGAAGTCTACTATCATAGCCGGCTAGCTTGTACTTATTTCTAGTATTAACATTATGCAAGTCACATTTTCTATGGAACATGTTTAAGTTCTTTTTTACGAACATAAGATTTTCAAAGATATATTGTGAGGCAAAGGTAAGAATATTAATTTCTTTAAACTTATTTCTAAGTGTCGCCCTGGAATTAAGTTTGTAGATTGAGCGAATAGCCCGTTTCTGCAGCACAAAGATGGTTTTAATATCGGCAGCATTTCCCCACAGGAGAATGCCGTATGTCATTAAGCTATGAAAATAACCAAAATAAACCAACCGCGCAGTAGCTTCATTAGAGATATTTCGCATCTTTTTGACGGCATATGCTGCAGAACTAAGTCTCTTCGCCAACCTTTCTATATGTGGTCCCCATTGTAGTTGTGCATCTAGGGTTATGCCAAGGAACACTGTTGAATTTACAGGGCTCAATTCTTGTCCTTTTACAATTAAGTTAGTATTTACATGCCGGACATTAGGCAAAGAGAATTTTAAAAATTTAGTTTTATTTTCATTGAGTAGTAGGTTATTGGCTGAAAACCATTTCTCCACAGTTTCAATACAACAGTTTATTTCAAAGCAATGCTTCAATTGCCTACTCACTTTAAATAGAAAAGAGGTATCATCAGCAAATAATATGACCTCACACTTGTCTTTCACTAAAAATGGCAAATCATTTATATAAACTAAGAATAAGAAAGGCCCAAGAATCGAGCCCTGGGGCACTCCCATATGAACTGCTGATCCCGATGATCTCTTTCCATTAATATCAACTCTTTGAATTCTATTGCATAAATAGGATTTCATAAAATCAAGTGCCCTATCATTGATTCCATAGTGGTGTAGCTTCATGAGGAGTGTATCGTAGTGAACACAGTCAAAAGCCTTGGACAGATCACAAAAGACACCGAAGGCATCACGTGACTCCTCCCAGGCATCAAATATATGTTTGATAAGCTCAACACTGGCATCAGTTGTTGAGCGACCCCGTGTGAAACCAAATTGATTTGAATTCATTAAATTATTGCTAAAGAAGTGTACCACTAGTTGGTTTAAAATAAGCTTTTCAAAAATTTTACTAAGTGTTGGTAATATAGAGATTGGTCTAAAGTTACTGGGGTCGGTTATGCTTCCTGCTTTAAATACGGGAATAATTTTACTAAGTTTCATTAAGTCCGGAAACACACCATTATCAACACAATTATTAAATATACTGGCTAAATAAGGTGCAATACCGTCAATGATAGATTGGATGATTTTAACAGAAATACCATCCAGATCAGCAGTGTTCTTAATTGTTATACTTTTAAAAGCTTTCAATACCTCACTTTCAGTAACATGCCTGAAAGTAAAGTTAGTTTTACACTTATTTACATTATTTTCAAGAAAAGATTGTGCAGCTTTAACTGATGAATTTAATGTCTTCGTAGTCGAAACTGGAATGTCTGCAAAGAATTTTTCAAAAGCTTCAGCAACTTCTGTATCTGATGTCAACAGTCGATCACCAATTTTCAGTTTATGTTCCGCGTTTCTAATGTTTGACTTTCCAGTTTCGCTGTTTATAATTTGCCAAGTAGTTTTAGGTATATTTACACTATTTTGAATTTTATTATTAATAAAATTTGATTTCGCAATACTACACACATTTTTGAACATTTTGGAGTATTTTTTAACATATTCCTTAAAGGTTTCGCTATGATTATATGATTTTTCATCATATAATTCATATAATCTGTCTCTGCTTTTGAATATTCCTACTGTTGCCCAGTCACTAAACTTAAATGAGTTATCATCTATTTTAATTGTTTTCGATTTAAATACTGTATCATACTCACATTTAATTAAATTAAAAATACAATTATACTCCTTAACAGGATCATCATAACATTTAAGTTCCCACAACTTATCCAAGACATTACTTCTGAATCTCTCCAGCCGACCCTCGTTCATGGGTACAAACTTAATCTCTCTTCTTAATGCCTTGTTTGTGTTAATGTTAAAAGATGCTAATTGTCCACAGTGATCCGATTTTAACTTATTAAATATGTATTGACTGTTGGGTGATGCATCAGTGAAAATGTTATCAATACATGTTGCTGAAGTGGCTGTAACACGTGTAGGCTCCAAAAAGAGATTTTTAAGTCCATAACAAAGAAACAAATTAGTTAACCTTTGGCTAAGGGATGATTGGATTAATAAATCAATATTAAAATCACCACAGACAATGATATTTTTTTTAGTATCACTAAGTTTAAGTAAAGCTTCCTCCATGATTTTTTCAAACAAATCAAAGGATGAAGCTGGCCGCCTGTATACGCTTATTATAATAACTTTCCCTAGTTCTATACATGCCATTTCAATGGTTTGCTCAACAGAAAGACTAATAATATCCTTTCGTTCTTTAAATTTCATTCCTTTGTGTGTAATAATCAAGGAGCCGCCACAATTAGCCTTGATTCTGCTGTATGAACTGGCTATTTGATGATTATTGAACGAAAATATCATTTGATGGTCTTTTAGCCAGTGCTCCGTTACACACAAAATATCTAAATTTTCTTGATTCATAAAAAGTTCAATTTGTAAATCCTTACCCAGCATGCCTTCAATATTTTGGTGGGCTACATTTAATACATTTTTACTACATTTTAATTTTGCAGCTGGGGCATATGTGCTAATAACATTTTGATTATAGCTAGAAGTCTTATTATCTATTGTCGTCGCCTCTAGTTTAAATTAACTAGAGTAGTCCTAATACTATTACTTGGAATGTTATATTCCACCGGTTTAGTAAATATAAGTGGCTGCTCAATAGAAGCAGAGGTTTCAGTCAAGATGACTGGTAAATCATTACTTATAATATAAGATAGCGAAATTGCTATTTGTCGTATAGAATAATCGTACAAATTGTACTTATCATACTTAAAATAAAAAGGTTTACTAACTATAATGTTAGTATCAATCATATGGAATTTATCACTATGCCTACATGTCATAGTGTGTAATATTTTATTCAGATGGTGCCTTATATTGTTTTCTTGCTCTGAGAAAGAGTGGCTAAAAGGTAATGCAAATAATATTATTCTACATATATTTTTCTTTTCATGTAATTTGGAAAAACTGTGAATCATGTCTTTTTTATTTGCATGGTCCCGTCTGCCAACTAAAATAATCAAGACAGTTTTGACTTTAAAGTCAGTCACAAAAACTTTATTTAATATATCATAATATATACAAAGGGTATTCCAGCCTATTCTACAGTGAATTGAAAACCATTCCACAAATATCAGTTTGCCATTCTCGTCTGTAGTGCTTCCCTTAAACCTTATGAGCTTTTAATTAATGTAATTGGATTCATGGGCAACTGAAATTGCCGGCCGTGAATGCCTTAAACAGGATACATTTTGAATCATTTGTATTCTGTATTGTATTCTTTGAATGGTTGTCCCAATAATAAAACTTTAGTGTAATATCTTCTATGCAATGAGGTTATGACATCTTGACCAAGCTATTCAATGTTTCTCAACTTTCTCATTTATTTACATAGCCGCATAGGGTGTGAACAGCCCTATAGTCCATGTTAAGTCTGTCGCTAAATATCCGCTGCGGCGGTGATATGTTCGGGAAATATTAAAAGAATGGAGAGCCAGATACTTCCTAATTTGTTGTATGTCATATGTGAAGTCACTCTTACAACTCCATCGATGAATAAAAACGTATCTGGTAAAACGGAACGGTAAAACGGAGACCATGTGTGAACGGGCTGTAAGGTACTTTTTATGTCAGTTAACAGTTTTTATCTCTTCTAGTTACTGAATAAATTGCCTGTACACACTTATCGATAACACCCTGTATAAAAGATTACGTTAAGTCACATGTGTACCTTTTTACTATAGACTAAGCCCCAACATATAAATTATGATTTAATGTATTTACGGGATTCTTACCACGATTTCCGATTTTATTTTCGCACGTCCGATATTTCGATGCTGTTACAAGCACCATGATCGCGGACAAGTATATTACCACATTACCACATGACCGCGATCATGGTGCTTGTAACAGCATCGAAATATCGGACGTGCGAAAATAAAATCGGAAATCGTGGTAAGAATCCCGTAAATACATTAAATCATAGTGAAAATAACCGCGATAGTTTAAAACATATAAATTTACTTTTACCTCGCATTTTTTTTTAAATGAAGTTTATTTCGGTAACAAAAACTTATAAATAACACAAGTAGATTGGGAAACTCCTTTTAAGAAAATTGCCTGTGCCAGGAGACCCCGCTCCTCCATTAGTTACTAATAATAATATTAATTTATCAATTATATAACAAAATTACAATAATGCCTAAATTTATTATGTTAACATCATTCATATACATTTTAATGATATGAAATATCATAACCATATCATAGCATCGCTAATGAAATTATCTTCTGCCATCCATGTTGGATAATTAGTTCATCATTAATAACGCGAAATTATGCATGACGAGACGGTTCGGTTTAAATGTCAAATGGTTGTACAGAGAGCAGCAGATCTTCCAAACCTTCCAAACCTGTAAAAAAATTGTAAATGAATCTAAACACTAAGCCCTCGGCATTAAGTTAAAAATTGCTTGGGGAAATTAGAAAAGTTTGCAATGCTTATTCTGGTGCCTTCTGTACATTTTAAAGTGATAGTATATGAAATAACTGAACCAAAGTAAATTTTCTTATTTATTTATGCAAAATCACTCTTATCTGCAATGGAACAAGTCATCTTTCTTCAGTTTGCATTTACAGATAGGTTAGGAAACGGAATAATGATTAGATTGGTCATTCTTCGGTAACACCTTCGTCTGTCTTCACGCGATATCCATAATATTCTATCCTATTGAAAAGATTTTCACCCGGAACAATGGACGAAGTAATTTTGTAAGTAAGTAAGGCATTATGTAAATTGGCTGAAGTATGTCGTACAAGTGTCTTTAGAAGATTTTGTTTTCTGATTTCGCTGTCAAATTTATTTAAAAGTTCAAATCTGCTACTCCTGCCTAGCCGGCTGCCTTATCACGTAAATATTAGCGATCAGCTATAATGGCGCAGTCATCACGCCATGGACGCGCGATCCATTGCTTTACATCGTATTATGTAAGCGATAGCCGTTCAATCGTTCGTTGATCGCAGAATACTAGCGCCAAAAACAATTTTGTAGCTAAAAAAGAAAATAAAAAAATGTGAAACAGATGTTTGCTTTTAAAATTTCGCAGAAAAGTACACACGAAACGTATGAAAGTCAAAGAGAATATATGCACTTTTAGTACATCGATTGCACGATAGGGGCAGCACAGTCGTCGGATTGCTATGGCTTTGTTTTTGCTGTAACGTAATACGAATTAGTTCTTTTTTAGCAAATCTTGCGCAATTCATGCCATCGCTTTGCTCTTGCAAGTTACGTGATAAGGCAGCGGGTTGTATCGAAACTTGTTTATAAACCAATAGGATTGGACTTTTCCGATATTAAATGAAACACACAAACAAAAAAACAAACAAGTACTTGCAACTTTAAGAAATAGGGACCTAGTATTTACAAAAAAAAAATTTTCATAAATAAAAATACTATAGGACATGATTTTAGATAAGCAGGACCTTGGTACATTTTCTTTTTTTTGTTTATGCCCCTTTATTCTTGTTGCTTTTAACTGCATAAATTGACAAATGATATAAATAATATCTTTGGGTTTCTTAAATCAAATTAAAGCTCGCTTACCCCTTTTCAACTCAGAATCAACAAAACGACTTATCATAAACTTGTTCCTATTACAGTCTACGGCACTAAAGCTATGGCCTCATACATACAGAAGGTAATAAATAATGCTGTTATGCTAGCTCCACAGTATCCCTGCCGTCCGCAGACTCTATAATGTTTATTTATCTTCGTCACGAACAGCTGTTGGCTGTCAGCCATGTGACAGTTCTATTGACAATGTCAAAAACATAGCTGTGAGAATGCCATATTGGCTGTGAATCTGTATTGCGAAGATGTTAAGGTGGGTAATAATTTCTGTAAGTATACGCTTTTGAAAAGTGATGAATATTACCTGCGTAATAAAAGCTTTATAGTTAGAATTAATTCCGTTTAATTATATTTTACTTTTAAACTTGAAGTTTCTTGGTAACGAGTGACAGACCAGGTTCGAAACACAGTTTCTAATTCCACAGTTTTGGGAATTTAAACTCGACTAGATAATAATTCTAATGTACCTATGTAGGTCAACATCAAGTTAAAAAGATAAATTGTATTTTACACGTTCTTCTTTCAAATAAAGTTCATTTGCTTACGGTTTGTTTAAGAATAAATAGTGAATCAATATAATAAATATATATAAAACTATTCCGTTACTGACTGAGTGACTGAGGTACTGAGTGACTGACAGACAACGTACAGCCGTAACAGCTGGGCGTAGAGAGCTGAAATTTGGAACATACATTCTTTAGGGGATGTAGGGGTGCACTAAGGAAGGAATTCCCGAAATTCCCACGGAAACGGGAAATATAGGACTTTTTAGTTTGTATGAAAAAAACTTATTCCTTGAGTGCATGGGTGTGATACTTGGTATAAAGGTTCTTTCAGTGGGTGTCTGGCTGTATAGTTTCTGAAATTTCCACGAGAAGGGTAGTTAAGCGCATACGAAGTTGCGGGATAAAGCTAGTTAATGAATATGTATCATGGATAGATACTTAATACACAAGCGAGAAGCATTAAATGAAACCACACATTTTTTGTATCATTATCAGGCTAAACAACAAAAATAAATAAATAAAAAATAAAATCCCCAAACAATCACACCAACTACATGGCCCCAAACTAAGCAGAGCTTGTGATATGAGATACAATGTAGCAAACTAGTGTGAAACCTAGAATATAAATACAAAAATAGATAAACACCCAGATAAGGAACATTTTTTTTTCTTGATCCGGGCGGGAATCGAACCCGCAACCACTGGCGTCGGAGGCAGATAGATTTGCCCCATCGCCAAAATGGTTGTTGATGTTATCAGATCAATGTAAGCCATAGTTAGTGACAGGAATGCTTTTTTAGTTTTTTTTTTTAGTTTAATTTAAACAACTTGTATCTTCCCAATCACCTGATCGTAAGTAGGTACTGTAGGTATAGTTATCATTCACTGCAAATCTTTACCAAGGATATTTACATTTTAATTTATTAAGCTTTTTACTTAAGTTCTTTGAAAAAAATTTTTCACATACTTCTCTTAAACTTTTTTTTAATAGTTTTGGAAGTACACTTACCTATAGTATATTATGTGGTTTTATTATATGCCTCTCGCTTGTATCAACTTTGTATATAATGGGTATATAAACCTATAGATTATAAAAACATACTCATGGAAACAAACATTAGAAATAAACTTAACAAGAACTTCTAACGTACATACCAACTTAACGGCTGAAACGGTGTCCATAAACCCAAGTATTCCAATTCCGGATTTCAGATAAAGAGAGAAAAGTTTTAACCTCTACGTCAGGAGCCGTCAAGCATGTTATTAAAAAGAGAAACATATATCTACGCGGAATTGTTAAGTGTTCCGTGCAAGACAGATTTTTCTTCGGAACAACTCAATGAAAATTCTGCGACACACGAGGAGTAAATACTCCGCGAAATTGCACGCTGATACGCCATACATGAAACTAAAAGAAGAAATAGAAGGAAAATTGTTCGACAGATCTTTGTGTAGCTAAGTTTTATTGTAAATGAAATAAAATTATACAAAGTTGCATAATGTTATAAACGTTAAGTTGTAAAGGACATTTGTTTGTTATGAGGTGAACAGCTACAATGGCTTGAACTGAAATTACGCACAGTGTTAGGGTTTGCTTTAAATAATATATGTATACATCAATCTATTATTTCAAGCCCTTTATTTGATATTCCTACATTTTTTTATGTACCATCGATCTAACTCACAACAAGTTCATTTTAGCAAACTGTCTAAATGCTAATAGGTCGAAATTAGCTTGAAAATAGGTTTCCTTGGTGACGAACTTGTTATCATTACATTCGACACTGACATTTAATGAGTACAGAATTTGTACAGTATCTAAAAGGTCCTAAGTGCGTTATACGCAATAGACCTTACAAGTTTGACAGTTTCAAACGAATATTCAGCAAATTGGGTCATGATTCAGTTATTTCGATAGTACCTAATCTTCTGTATACAAAATGAAAAATCACAGTACCTTACTCCTAAAGCAAGTCAAGCAGAGCGAAACGATTTAAAAACCGCTTTCTGTAATTTAACTTTTCTTATTAGCCCTTTGTAGTCAGACAAACTTATTAAAAGGGCGCGGTGGCGCAAGGGTTTAGTACTTGTACACGTTTTCTAAGTCGAGTTAGAATAGAAAACTTTCCTTACTGGTTAAATAGGAGAAGATACATATTAGTATACTCACGTAGTGTTTATACAAGCTTATGAAAGCCAAAAAAATTGTGTTAGTTTAGAAAATTAATTACTACTTCATCAAATAGTAAAGTTTTGATTTTTGTATGCTTTAAAATTTTTCTAAATGGAAAAATTTTGGACTGATTTAATTTTTGATATCACCATTAGAAACCTACGTACTGCATTATAATTATTATCTATATAGGCTTTATTTTATTCAGAAGTTCATACATACATACATAACCTCACGCCTGTCTCCCTTTGGGGTAGGCAGAGACAAGGGAACACCAATTGCTGCGATCCAGACATACCTCTTTCGCTTCTTCCACGTTCATCAATCTTTTCAAAAGATTGAAGAGAATAAAAAAGATCAGAAGTTCTTATGCGAATGATGAGTTACACGGGTGAAATGATGAGTTAAGCGCAAAACTATCCTTTTATTTCCTTTAAGTGGTGTAATACAAATATTTTATTAAACGAGCGGCTGGTTTAATTGTAATTTTAGTTTTAGTTTTTTTAGTTTATTTCTAAGTAATATATGTATAGGTTCTTTTTTATGAAGATCAAAATATTTTAGGAGAAGGTTAAGAATAATGTGTGGATTCAATTTATGTAAAAGAAAAAAATGTTTTTTTTGTTTGGTAATTATATATTTTATAATTCTCATAAGTTTAATCTGTTATTTACGACTAAATAGCAAGAAATAAAAGAGTGTTTCTAACTATTTCTATTAAGGAATACGTTGAGCCCCGATTTTCCAATAGTCAGAAAAATTTGGTCACTTAAAAGAATTGTAAAATTTCAATTTAAAAAAAAATGTTTTCATCTTCAAAAAAATGACCCTGTATAACGAACAATGCCTTCTATGCCAGAGGTCCTGCGTTCGAAAGCCAGCGGAGGAGGATATTTCTGTGATGAACAAATGTTGGTCGTCAAGTTATTTTTATACATTGAATATGTAAAGATATTCTATAATTTATTTATCCGTTGTCTAGTATTTTTCTAAGAAAATGTTTCTAAGAAAATTCTAGAAAATTGTTCTAAATAAAAAAATAAAATGTTTCTAGAAAATTTTTCTAAGAAAATGATTTGCCTAGACAATCTGGGGTGAATGTTAAAATATTATTTATTTATTACAAACACTAAAATAGGCAGATAACCACATCAAAGCTTAGTTGGGTGCCAAATAAATAAATAAAAACAGCAGGTTAACCTACGCCAACACTTCACCAGCTAAACAAAAACACGAATTATCTGTCATACAAAGAACTCAAAAAAAGTAATGATATGACAAAATGTACCGACAGTTTCATACGTTACATTTACTGTTATATTTATAAAAATATATCTTAGATAGATGATAGATACAGACAAAAAACTTTTCCACCTCAAGTTTTAAAAGAAACGAGTGCTGGCCTCCAATAATACCACGTCTATTGTTTAGCTATATTTCTGCGCTCGTTATCTGAAAAATACAGAAATAGGAGACAAAGAACCGAAGGACCCTTCGGAGAAGGCACTCACAAAACTCTTTAAAATAATGGACCCGAAATGCAAATACGACGGGAATGATATTTAATAATTTCTTCCTGGGTTTTTGTAGTTGGTTCGTGTGTTTGACAGTGAGAAATTAATAAGCCTTTAGTGTAATGAGGGAGAGGGCTGGAGGTTGGGTTGTCGGGTCACTTGGATGACAGGGTGACCAGATGAAAAGGTTTTTGAAGCTATAAAAGAAGAATCATTTGTATCATATCAGGAAGAAAAATTATGTTTTATACTAAGAATGTCGTCGGCGATTTTAGAATTGTGATAAATGCTTACTTATCTAAAATTTAAAAAAAATTTTGAGAGCTAAAAATTGAAGTAATTTAAAAATAATGTTAATAAGAGAAAATTATAGTGCAAATCGCTTTTTTCACTTTTCGTTTGTGTTATTAAAAAAACATGACATATTCTGTATTCTTTGTCTAACTTTACATATTTTCAAAGGGTTAACTTTTAAAAGCCTTACGACACCTGTATACAAAGTCTGAGAACGACTACTTTACGTTTGTGGCAATATTATAGCTGAAAATCTCTTGATGAGATGATACTTTTTTTTCTAATCGTACATTTTAGTTTTCTAGAACATACCGTTCTCAAACAACCTTTCTAGTTTTATGATTAGATAGATTAGACGCTTCATAAAAAGGAGAAATGAAAAACGTACAAGTAAACACGAACCCAAACTGAACTATCATACGGAGTTTATCTTAGTTTTGATAAACAAACTGCAACGGTCATAAACGTACAGTTCTGAGCTGGAGTTGTAAACTTAATGTCCAGCAATCTGGTTGTGCTCTACGTCACTCAAAATATTATATTTTCTATATATCTTACTGCTTCTATGCTGGACTGGGAGCGAAAGAAAAACATAGAATGGACCGAGGTGTTATGGGAGGCTTTTTTGTGGGCGATAGGCTGACCCCCTGTCACTGCAATAGTCTCTCTTCACTATTATAATGCCTCCTAATTTGTCAAACGTGACATCAGATGGTTTTATTACCTCTGGTGTTCTGCCTACCCCATACGGGATACAGGCGTGAAGTTGTGTATGTATGTATGTATCTTGGTGTTTAAAGCAGTAGACAGAAACCAAACTGAGCAGTTACAAAAATAAAAAAGGAATAATTAATTATAGTTTCTTAAAACTACAACTGCTTATGGTTTCAACTCTCAGCCAAAAGGGTTTCGAAAACAAATAATTTTACATTAACTCAGTTCTGCGTGTATACTAGGATACCTCCTACTTTAATTCGAATACAGGTTTAATAAAAGCTTCAAGTTTTTGTGTCAGTACAAGACAGATAAATGAACAATATTGGGAAACAAATAATGCACTGATCCAAAGAAATCATTTTTATAACAAGAAACCCAAAATATTACAGATAATCTATGCCTATTTTCGTTGATAAATTAAAAAAAAAAAAGATGTCATTGCAAATTATGGTCATAGTTATTATATGTAGTGTAGCATGTTATATTTGGCTTTTTCCTTAACACTGGCACGTCAGACGATTAACGGATTTGACCAACAAGGGCGGACATCTTGGATTAGTTGTCTTCTAAGACACGGTTCTCCAAAGGCCATTAAATTAAGCTAGGCCGCAAAGCTCTCCCTTTGAAACCCTCCTAGACTCTGTTTAGATTGCGTCTATGGGAGAGAGATTACTTACAGAGGAGTAATCTATACTTCTATACCGATATGATAAAGCTGAGTTGTTTGTTTGTTTGTTTGGCAGTTTGAAAGTGCTCTCTGAAACTAAAAGTCGGATTTGAAAATATTTGTAAAAATGCACAACTTTGAAATGGCTATTATATTTTATAGAGATATTTTAGCAAAAGTTACGGAGGTAAAAAAGCGCGGTGCTAAAAGTTTAATCAAAGTACAGAAGGCAGCAGATCAAGCGTTTACCTGACAAATTTGCCCAACCAATTTTAACTTAATGTCGAGGGCGTAGAGTTCAGATTCAAGTAAAATTTTTTGACACATTTCATGTATTTACGGAAAACTTACAGCTAATTATAATAGGATATTTTAAAGATTAGAGAAAATAAGGCCAATAAGCAGTTTTCACAAACAAGTAAAGTTATATAAAAAAAAGACGTTTGGCACTCGGAGACTGCCGCGGTAAAGCTATTGCATAGCATTTTTTATCAACTTATGCAATTATAATTATTTATTTATTTTATTAATGCAGTAATGTTTGATCTAATATGAAGTTCCACAAGTTCCTAGTAGATGGCGCTGATTGTTTATTAAAGCCCGCATGTAAAGTTATGAAATCAAAGTATCACCGCTGTGCCGGTCGGAGTTGGGGGTGTTAGGTTTTTTTCGTTACACGCTTCATGTGCTGCCTTTTTTACTAAACTGGGATTCGCAAAAAGAGACAAAAGACTTTCTTGATCACATTTTTCTCTCTCTGAAATAACACGCATCTTAAAACTACCACCAAAAAATTCAACATTAATTATGAGAACTAAAGTTCAACGGGTTGATCCTAGATAATAAAACATGTATTTTATAAAAAGAAGACCCGTGGGAGCAAATAAACTCAAACGAAGCTTCTAAAACCGCAGTAAATTAATTTATTTTCGATCTAATACCGTTTCGGCCATTTTCTAATTCTCGATCAATTGCTACGGAACGTAATTATCTGCCTGCGTTACACGTGTGCGCAAGTTAAGTAAAAACATTACGGTTATGGTACGGTTTCAATATAACAATGGTATCTTCAGAAGTCTTTAGTGTAACCTATTATAAAAGTGATTCCTAAGGTTCATAGAGTATATGCAATAGTAAAACGTATTCTGCAGGAGTACCACTGTGCAACTTTTTTCCACCGCCAAACAGCTTAACGTTGTTTTGGATAGAAAGGCAGGTAGGTAAGTGAAATGTAACCTACATGCTCAGTTGGCCAGAAAGTGTAATATAAAAAGAAACTCTATGGCACAACTTCTTTAAATATTTCCTTGTCTTCCGTTTAAAATCTGCGACATTCCCAAGTAGCACCACTTCTTTACAAGAAAAGATTTAAAATACATTTATCTCGGGTCGTCAAGTAAATAAGGATTGACGAAACAAGAGACAGTTATATTGAAATAACTGTCTCTTGTAATAGACGTTTATTGACTTCTAAAAGCATAAGCAGTGGTGTTATTAAGGCTACGTCTACATTTTAGTAAACTATTTTCGTAAGGGCCTCTTGTAGCGCGGTGCGTACTTCCATACTTCCAGCCCAGAAAATTTCGCCGACGTGACCAAGCGAAATTACGTTTTACTGGTTTATTTTCAACAACTATAATTATTTAAAAAAATTGCTTTACACATCGGTTAAAAGAAGTCTGCATTATGTTTTTATGTAAATTTACATGAATCATTATGGCATTTCGTAGCAATGAATAAATAAATAATTATTTCTGACACCCACTTTTTTTTTTATAAATATTCTTTATATTCTTAAAGAACTTGTGTTATGGATACTAGATAACTGAGATACTTAAGAAATATATAAACATACATATTGAATAAATACATATTTTTATTAGAATAAACTTAAATAAACATATAAACATCCATGACTTGACGACTAATATCTGTGTTCATCACACAAATATCCGCCGCCGCCGGGATTCGAATCCAGGACCTGTAGCATAAAAGGCAATGTATGTTACCTCTACACCAGCCGGTCGTCGAAGCAATATCCGTTTGAAATGCTAAATTAGTGTTATGTTTGTGACCTTTTTTTATCAAGCCAATTTTCATTAATCATGTTTCTATCTTTACACAGAGGTTGGTTATATGGTTAATACTTGATATAATTATCGTTCAAAAAAGTGTAAAACGCTGCATCCTCGCCTTAAGCTCCGTTATAATATAATCTTCGGTCTATTGCCACTTCAGACACGTTCAAGGAAGTCCTAGTCACAAGAGAAAAGATAAATGATAGCACTTCCGCAGTATATTTCCTTTAATTTCTCGAAGCATGTTTCTCAAACTCGACACGGGTTGAGGTGTTGTTGTCTTGTCACAGTAAGTTGATGAAGTAACTTATGGTTCATGAAGCTCATTAGTGTATGATTAATCACACTTTGAGTTTAGCGTGACGCGAACAATCGAAACTTTCTGCTCGTTAGATTAGAATTTTATTACATTGAACGTGCAAGCTTACAAGATACAGTTAAACAATGCATCTGTAATGTAGAGTAATGATAACTTGTTGTTTTTTTTTCCTGCAATACTGCATTACAAGATGTTGTCCCTAGTATATTTAATTTTTTTTAAACCAACTATCCCAAAGATTAAAAAATATTATAACACGGCGAACATCAATGGCGTACAAAAAAGCTTACATCGTCATTACAATTTTGAGAATTTTGAAATTGAATTTCAAGCTCACATATTTTATTTTTCATGTTTAGTACATGAAAATGTCTAAACATTACATATTACCTTCTATTATTAGCTACTACTCTTCTAAATTTAGATATTCGCGTGGGAAATCTCATTTAGTATGCTCTTTACGAGATAATATCTGTCTGAAGTATGCTCTGTTTATACACAAACAGTGGAACGGAACTGATTCCTTAGATATACAATTTATTCTAGTTACAGTTAAATCTATGTTCTGCTGCGTTCATTCCACGTTGTGAGAAAATATACCTGCTCATTAAGACACATTTTTAATTTTACGGGTAAGAATAGATACAAACTAAAACTGTTATTTACCCAACAAACAAAAAAGTAAATTTAAATTTCAAATAATTTTTCGAAACTTGGTTTCCATTTTTTCCAGCTGGAATTAATTTGTTTCTTGGTTCCAATAATTGTTGTTGCTCTCTTATTTGTTTTCCTTGCTAACGCATTTCTAATTAATTACCTATAGTCTGGCTTGTTTTCAATTAAGTTCGCTTTTTAATATTGCTTGTTGAAAGTAAGTACTAGAGTAGTACCAATTAACAAATACATTATTCTAAAACGACATTTGTAATCTAAAGTCTGTAAGGAAAAACGATTAAGAAAATAATTTATTGGTATTACGTTCCCACACTTAAGATGTTATTAGGTTCTTTACCTAGCTTTACAAACTTATCAAAACGAGTTTCTTATTTGGGACACTATACGGACGATCTCGGGTTCTATACAAAGTGGTAGCTAGGCTTTGAGAGAAGCTATTTCGGCACACTGACATTAACCACATTGTGCCAGGCCATCTGAAGTTTGACGGTCCAAACGTCCTCGTCCCTAGAATAGCGACACTGTACCCGAGAGGGGTAATTTAATAGTGGGGGTTGTTAAAATGAACACTAAACAAATAATTCCATTTCTGGCAGTATAAGATGCATGTATAAGATTGGATATTCAATATTTTATAATTTGATGAAATTGGCGAAGCCTAAGACCGGGCCCTAGCTAAAAATCATGCTATTTGATATTTTAGCAAACTTAACTCTTACGGTACGACTCTACAAAAATAAACTGCTTTGTAATTATTACCGATAAAATGCCATCAATAAATATTTTCCCCGTCATCAAAACACCATCACGAGTTCACCAGGTCATTACATTTAGTAGGACTCATAAAACTTAATAGTCATTTCCAGTTTACCAAGTGATAATAAAAATCATTGATGCAATAGAATACCGTTACATTGTTCTTTATGCTTACAGAAAGTTGCATTAATCTATATCTATACTTATACTTATTACTTATACACTTATAATATTATAAAGAGGAAACCTATGTATTTTTGTATGTTTGTATTGAATAGGCTCAAAAACTACTGGACCGGTTTCAAATTTCTTTTACCATTACTTAGAGGGGTTCTTCCGAATCCGTATAGGCTACTTTTTATCCCGAAAATCCCGCGGGAATCGAAATTGCGCGGGTAAAACCGCGCGCAACAGCTAGTTTAAAATAATTTAAGACAAATTATAATTTCAACACCATGATATCTAAAACACACTTTTTGATCGAATTTATCGTGTATTATAATTACCCCCGCTCTTGGTCACAAGCGAAGGGTCGCTGTGTTATCTAATATTATAAATCTTAAAAACTTTAGAAAATACTAAGAGAATATCTATGTGCTATTTCTACCTGTCCTACCTGAGTGCAAAATTTCACCTCAGTCCGTCCATTCAATGTTAGAGTAACTCACATCGATGGATACTCGCAAAAACTTGCCTACACGCTGAAATATTGTAATTGGGGTACAAGTAATAAGAAGAAAATAATCATACGAAGAGTAATATGAACAGCAAATCTAGTTTTTGGTAGAATTATCCTCGCCCTGTAGTACCTATTTTTATTAACATATACGTTCGTAAAATTACATAAGTTTTTTAATTTCTAATTTTTTAGCCCTCGGCTATATTTTAATGAAATTCTGGCTAATCAATTTATTACAACTGGAAGTTTCTGAGGCTGTAAGTACATTGTTTTTTTTTATTATTATAATTTCAAAGAATAACGCTTCACGCTCACGGAAAATGCTTAAAAAAAATTACTGCGCGAAGAATACTTGAACCCTCGTCTTCGCGATAACCGGGGAAGTGGTCTCACAGCTGTGGTATCTGACATGGCTGACACGTGCAGGAATTAATTAGTGCCATTCGTTTTTTGAATACCAAACCGATGAGTTTATGTCATTAAAGGTTTTGCAGCTCATAAAGGAGCACTTCCAGGTTAACGGAAAGCTGCAGGTTCAAATCGGGTCACATAATATATCAATTTGAAAAATTGTTTTATTCTATTGAAAAAAATTATTATTACTTTAACATTACTTACATACAAGCAATGTTATATTAATTAATTTCCCTACCATAAATTTTAAAACATACATATTGCAAGCTAAAAATGATGATTCCCAAAAGATGAATGTCGTTTTTATTACGTTAAATATAAACTCGAAATACGAGATCAAATAAAAAATATTGGACGGATTCAAATCGTCGAGAGGGTCCAGCTTTCGATTCGTCGACTCAATCTTATATCGAATCAGTTTCCAGAAGCTCATTCAAACTTGATCTTTCTATCTATCTATCCACGAATATATGCCGGCTTGATCTCTTTCCAGCCGACTGAGCATAACCCGATCATGCCAACATATATGATATAGTTTTATGTAATAAGCAATTTATATCTCATATATCATATAAATTTACCGTTAATCTTCGATCAAATTCCGCTTTCCGTAAACACGAGATTAATAACCATTAACTCTAATCAACATCTATAAATTACAACAGTCCTAAATATTTTATAAAACCACAACACCTAGTAAATTTAATGTTTAATAATTTCAAAAAACACGATAACTATAATAATAATCGCACTAAAAATCACAATCTAATTCTCGAAAATATTCAAAAAGTATCTAATAAAATATGCACTATTGATTCTAAATTTAAATGCTGTGTAAATTTTAGTATTTTTTTTTTCTCTGTATGTATTTTTTTCGCGGGAATGGCTAACGGCGTACGGCACGACCGAGGTTTGGGCGCGAACTGACGGAGTTGTCGCGGACGGAGGCAGTATTCAGGCCATCTTTGTACCGAAGGGCGTCAAACCACCCCTGTGATGAATATACAAAAAGAATCAAAATATAGAGTGTGAAGTAACCCTTTTAGTGAATTTGTTAATCAAAACCACACATGCCTCTTAGTTATATTAAATTTGGACTAGTAAGTATACTGACGTTAAGTATGAAAGCATTTCTTGATATAGTTGCGTTTTATGAAATGTATCTGATACAAAATTTTTACTCAATAAATGAGTGAGTGGTTTCCCCTGATACTTGAGGATAGTTTGATTCCTAGCCGGCTAGACTAAGCACAGCTTTATTTGGACGGACTTTTTGCATAGTTTCTTAAAGATGCTGTTATTCAAAAACGTGAGCATGTGGTCGAAGCTATTTTGATCGAATGTGTATGACAAATTATATGATATCCTGCCACATCAAATAACTATAGTATTTAAGTGTATTTTAGTATTTACCACCTGATCACAATATCGTTGTGATAATATACCTTTTTGAGATTTATTTTGGTAGTTTGAATTTGTTTCAGAATACCTACTCATATTTTCGCTCACCCAATTTATTAAATAAATAGTCTTCAGAGTTTCCTGTGCCTGAGAATAGCAGATAATACTATGTTCAATTATGCCCATACTACCATTGTGCCTCCCAGTACGATCTCCTACCTTCTCAGATTCCTACATCAATTAATATTACTTTACTTTACCTACACCCTCGTACACTCACCATCTTTTCAGGATTATGTTGTAATTTTGCGTGTGTTCTTTGTGAACATATCACATTATGTGAGTAATTTAACGTAATTTTATAACTTTATCTTGTAGTAACCCTTAATTATTTCAACTATACAGGGTGGAATTTTGAGTGCCACCTGGAGGGAAAGTACTCTAAATAGAAATAGCAAATTTTACTCCAAAGAAACATTCATTTATTTAGGAAAAGAAATAAAACTGCATTCAAAGATTTTTCGAAAATTCTCTTGCTTCACCCAGGAAACGAACCGACTAAAATCTCAAAATGAAGATTTCGTGTTTTTCCTCTCATTAAATTAACCTAGTATGTTACAGAGATTTCATTCTTGTGATTGACCCTAACAATCGATGCAATGAAATTACAGGATGTCATTTCACAGATTTTGGTCGGTTCGATTCCCGTGTGAAGCGAGGGAATATTCAAAAATATATTAATGCGGTTTGATAACTTTTTAAGAATAAAGGAATATTTTTTTGGAGTAAAATTATTTAGAGTAGGTACTTTCCACCAGGTGGCATTCAAAAATTCCACCCTGTATATGCCTAATTTTAAAGTGCTCCATTTAAAGTTCTCATACAAAATATAATGAAATACTTTAAACGGTGTTTATTTCTGTCTCTATAACTAGCGCGTCGTAAAAATCATAAAATGACAGTAAATATGACCCCTTTCTATTGTATTAAAACGTCCTCCTAGAGAAACTTCTGCATTATCAAACATCAACGAACTCCTTAGAGACACTAAAATTTTTATTTAGTTTCCTTCTTTATTCCAGGGGGAGCTTCAGAAAGTGTAAACGCCACCAGAAAACGCTTACTGACTGACATTTATTAAATAATTTCCAGTTTGAAGAACATCTTGTTGTAAACTTTACTAACGCTGCTCTGTTTTGTACCGTGTTCAAATGTTGGTAGGAGCGTATCATTACCAAAAAAAGAGAGGCGTTCTGTTATTTGTTCTCAAATCTAATCTGACGTTATTTAATTTTTTTAATAATTAAAGATAATGTTATTAGTGGTTTTTTGTTGGAATTTTAGACGTTATCTTGTACTTATAATGCGATTCTGAGCAAAATTTTTGTAAAACCATAGTAAAATTTTCATATACTGTGCTGAGACGGTGTGAAGTTATTTTCAATTACACTCACACATACCTACATACTGAAGTATCGATTTTTAAGGCCTTCCGTCTCTTCTTTATCGACCTATAAAATCATTCGCACAATAGGTTCGTTAATTATTTTTATCAAAAGGAAAAACATAGAATGTGCCAGCTGCTTCTCTTCCCGGGCATACTGTATAAGTCAGTTAAGGGAGAAGGTTTTATTGGAGTTTTTTTTCTTGTGGGCGATTGGCTGTCACTGCAATAGTTTCTCTCCACCATTAAAATGCCTCTAAATTTGTCAAACGTGACATCAGATTGTGGTCTGTCTACCCCATAAGGGGTAACAAGCGTGAAGTTATGTATTAGTTATAATTGAAGATCAAACGAACTTCTAAGTGAAGTTCGATCGAAATTATATGAGCAGCTTAATTCGAAGCGATTTATTAGGTTTACTTATTGTAGTATCGGTCCCATGTGTCAGCCTTGCACGGTTATTTTAGAGTCTTTTTTTTTTTTTTGTATTGGCAACACTGCTTCACCTCCGGCTCCTAATTAACCGGCCCTTTTGGAATCATTTTGTTTAAAGCCGAATTATATAAAAATGTAATGGATTATTCTATTTATAGGATAAACCATTGCATGGTAAGGTAAAAAAACGATAAGCACATGTAAGTATTTTACTTATATTAAGATATAAGGGTTGGGATATTTATTTTCAGTAAATAAATAAGTAATATATATGTTTCGTTTTAAACTGGGAGGGTGATTACAAATCGCTTCGAATTAAGCTGCTCATATAATTTCGATCGAACTTCACTTAGAAGTTCGTTTGATCTTCAATTATATTTCGCAGCTTAATTCTTTGCGATTTATTAGGTTTACTTATTGTAGGATGTTCAGAGAGAAAAATAAGTAAAATAGCTTACATGATCAACAATTATTATCCATTTTTAGTTATAATATAGCAATTAAATCAATTTCCATACAAAATATAACAACATAATTAGGTACCTACATTAATTATTATGTAGGCATAAAATCACTCAAAATAGTTGTTGCGAAATTGCTAGAATTTTCAATAATTTCTTTGTAATATTTAGCGAATACTTTGGAAGAGTTACTCCAGCCAGCGGCTTTTCTAATTGTATCTAAATTAACTCCAAGCTTGTTGGCCTTAGATGTTGCAGCATGCCGAGTGCTGTGAGCACTGAACAGCGAAGTGTCGATTCCACTTTCATACAGAGTCTGTTTTATCCAATTACTTAATCTTTGTGAAGATAGTTTTGAATGTGGCTTTTTATAACTTATAAATAAATATTTACAGTTTTTACGAAGTTCTCTTGTTTTGTTAATATATGATTCTATACACCGGACAGGACAAATCTCTGGACGTTCATTATAAAAAGGGAGCCTTAATAATGGTTGGGGTGAATGTAGTTTGGAGGTTTTAATTATGTCTGGAATTTTAATAAACATTTCAACACTATATTTACTTATATTATCGAGGTGCATTAAAGATAATGTTTGCTTTTTTTTTTTTTTTTGAGCCAAAAAATCAAGGACTATGTTTGTGTCCCATATGACATCATATTTATATGTATTGCAGAATATGTATTAATAGTTCCGTATTTTGCACCTTTGTTAAAAACATCGGTTAAAAAATTAATTACGACATGAACTGAACAGGTCAAGTAATTGTGCTGCATTTCGGAACAATAACTAAACAAGACTTGATACAGCTGTTATATTGCTTGTAAGTATTACTAGATAAAGAAGATAACATTATTTCTGTAGAATCAACAGATAACGATTTATTTAATAAAACTTGCCTGATAACTTCACGGCAATCAAACCGAGTATCTTGTGTAAGCTGTGTGTCAATCTGATAGGAGATTGAAGAAGGTTAATATTGGGTTCAAAATAAATTGATTTAGAAATAGATATCTTTTTCAATAATGGGAACCATGGCTGTGTGGGCCAATTTAGTACTACGAATATACCCTCGGCCTTATCATCTATTATTTCTCTAAGTGTCTTTAAAATGAGGGCAAATGGCGGAAATGCGTAAAAATAATAGTTAGTCCAGCTGATGGTGAACGCATCAACAGCAAATGCTTCGGGTTCATTTTTCCACGTAAAGTACAATGGGCAATTTGTATTACACCTACTGGCAAACAAATCTATTTCTGGTCTATTTCACCAAATACCACAATAAGCATGTTCACTTAATTCCCATTCAGTATCTAGAAACTTTTTGCGAGACTATGCCGTGGGAAAAAAATTGTCCTTCGTATTAATATAAGAAGCTAATACTTTAATTTTACGTGTTTCGCACCACTGCCATATATATTTTTTTTTTTTGGACATATCATTTAAATTTGGGTACTTTATGCTGCCCATTCTATTAATGCAAGATATCGCGGTTACGTTATCAATGCGTAACAAAATTTGACAGTCAGATAATTCTTTAGCAAACGTTTTTAAACCTAAATAGGTATGCCGCTTTTAATTCAAATTAATTAATATGAAGTGTCATTTCAGACTCCTTCCAATAACCAAAACATTCCTTGTTATTACTCGAGGCACCCCAGCTTGAATGAGAAGCATCAGAATTAATTTCAATTTTATAATCATCAGATCTTAAGCTAGCATAACCATTATCAATTTTGTCTAGCCACCAATAAACATCTCCCCGGATATTTAATGATAAACTAATCTGTCGTTCATATGATGAATTTTCACATAAACTTAAATACTTAAGTCTTTCAAGACGTTTAGAATAAAGCCACGAATATTGAATAGCAGGGCAAGCCGATATGAGAAGTCCAATCAATTGTGCATAATTACGTAACTTAATTGTTTTTGCTTCGAAGATTTTTAAAAGAGATTGTTTTATTTTTACCCTCTTTGTTTGAGGTAATTTTAAAACCATGTTTTGGGAATCAAATACAAAGCCTAGAAATTTAAATGTGTTTGAGGATTGTAAAGAACTCTTATCACAATTAATCTAGAAGCCTAAACTTTCTAAAAGTGTCTTTGTAAAAAGTACGTTATTATAGCAATCTGCCTTTGTTTTACCAACGCAAAAAATATCGTCGAGATAAATAACTGATATCATATTTCTTTGATGTGATCGCAAAAATTCCATAACAGGTTTTAAAAGTTTTGTAAAGGTAGACAATTAAATTCATATAGTTTGTTATTGAATTTGAATCTTAAGTACTTTTTGTGCGAGTTATGAACTGGTAGAAAAAAATATAAGTCTTTTAAATCAATAGTTGACACAAAACATCGCTCGGTAACGAATTTAGATGCAGTTTTATAGCCTTCCATTTTAAAATGGACGGTTTCAACAAACTTGTTTAATTTTTTCAAATTCAATATGAACCTTTTGTCTCCGTTTGGTTTAGGTACTAAAATATATCGGATACAAACTGTTCACTATCGTATGTACACTTAGGTATGGCTTTTATTCGAATCAAGTAATCTATGCAAATTTTAAAATCGTTAAAAATTTTATCTGGCTTATATCTTGAGTCAGGATTACTATTTCCGAAGGGCTTTTTAATAAACGGTATTTTATATCCCTTAATCCAGGACAAAATTATAGGATCATTAGTTATTTTTAACCAATTTTTGTAAAATAGCTTTAGACGGCCAGAATAACTGACCTCAGATGTTAATATCTCCTGTTGTATTTCTTGGGCGGCGAGCGTGAGCGTGTGTAGTTCGGGGTGTGTCGCGGCGGCGGCGGAGGCGGCGGCGGCGGTCCCGAGCGCTGCACCGGGCGAGGACTCCCCGCTTCGGGCCGCGCAGCAGGCTTCCGTTGCGGGGGCTTCCAGTTTAAACAATTTTGAGAAGTAATCCTATAATTTTGGTTGTTTCTGTTTGAAATAAATGGTTGTGAAGGCTTAAGGGATTCTCCGGTTTTTTGTATAGTTTTTGCGGACCTTAACTTTTCTGGTAAATCGGTCCCAAATAAAAATGTATCTATGGTGGTCTGACGAAGGGTATCTTTTAGTTCTGCATTGATAGTATTAATAACTAAATTTCTTCGGGCCTTCGTTAGGTAGTAGAAGGAATCGCACAACAATTTGCTTGCATCACTTAAGGGTTTTAGAATATCCTGCGATGAATATTTCTTTGTAATGACTTTCTCTGTCGTTTGCGCTAATGCAGCTAAAGCAATGCTGATTTGTTTTTGACTAAGCATTAAGGAAAAATCTTTTTTGCTTGTCAGTTCTGAAATACCCGCTTTAACTTCAGGCTTGAGGATAGGCGTTAATAGCATTTCACAGTTTTTGGGTACCCGATATTCTTGTAACAAGGACTGTTTTGTCTCTTTGATGAGACCCTTGGTAAGTATGAGCTGCCATCTATCGGATATGTTTTTATTAATTTCATCTCCCAAAATATCTTGCGACTGGGGAACTTCCCCTAATAATGACAGTATTTCGACATCAATACCACTGTCTCCTCGTACCTCCTTTGTGAGATCCGACGTCTAAGGTACTGGATTCTGTGCCGACGACGACGTATGAGGAACTGCCTCGTTCATACATGCCTCCTCTTCAAGCGATTCTTCGTGATGTGGTGAACTTTCGGAAATGACTTCCACGATAGATTCACGGTTATGCTATGATTAGAACTTCACCATGTTCGTATTTTTTTTTGTGGGTATTTTTAAAATAGGTTTAGTTCTGTAGTATAATTTTTGATATTATCATGAATACGTTTTATTTCATAAATGCTACCGGGCACAAATAATGTATGTTGTGCTTAAGTAAAGCATTATTTTATATTATATTTTTAGTGAGTACCTACCCTCAGGCGTGGTACAAATTTGTGTCATTTGACAAGTGAGTACTTTAAATAAGTATAAATTGGGTTATAAAGTAAGTATGTTGTGCTTAAGTAAAGCATTATTTTATATTATATTTTTTAGTGAGTACCTACCCTCAGGCGTGGTACAAATTTGTGTCATTTGACAAGTGAGTACTTTAAATAAGTACAAATTGGGTTATAAAGTAAGTGTGTTGTGCTTAAGTAAAGCATTATTTTATATTATATTTTTTAGTGAGTACCTACCCTCAGGCGTGGTACAAATTTGTGTCATTTGACAAGTGAGTACTTTAAATAAGTACAAATTGGGTTATAAAGTAAGTATATCTGCAGACAGACGCGCAGAATACAAGTTTTTAAACAATGTTAAATGACATTGTTACATAATTTACTTAAATTCGATGGATTCTTCGTCAGATGAAATAACGCGAATTCTTTTCCTCAGCTTATTTTCGAGTCTCCTTATTTTTCTTCGTATTATTTCATTCTTATCTTCGTTCTTGCGCTTCTTCCCCATCTTGAGAGCTTTGTGTAACACTAGATGACCGTTACAATGAAGTCTTGAGCGTTGCCAGGAACACGTGCGAAGGCTTGAGCACGGGAACGAACAATGATTCCAAAAGGGCCGGTTAATTAGGAGCCGGAGGTGAAGCAGTGTTGCCAATACAAAAAAAAAAAAAAAAGACTCTAAAATAACCGTGCAAGGCTGACACATGGGACCGATACTACAATAAGTAAACCTAATAAATCGCAAAGAATTAAGCTGCGAAATATAATTAAATATTTAGTATAAGTTATGTATTATGAAAGTATGTTTAAGTTATGTACTTAAACATACTTTCATAACAAGACTTTATTGTAATAGGTACTAGGACGACTTTTGTATGATGGAATGGATCTAACTTTATCCTTTGAATACAGAAACTCGAAAGGAACCCATGAAAGTCCTTTAGAGACTGTTTTGTGCGAAACTTGAGATGTTGCTAACTGTTCTATGTTGAAAGTGTTAGTGAGTGCTGAACCTAAACTTTTACGTTTTTCTTTTTTTAGAGTATAAAATTTATGCATATTTTGTAAGCGTAAATTAGACTTTTCTCACGATTCGATATTTTAGTTTTGTTTCTTAATTGACATACATACATATAAAGGATGACTGGTAGGTCACTTTTGAAATTCGAGGATGTGATAGTTGGAGATGAAGAGAAAAAAGAAAATAACAAAATAAATATTATTTATTAAAAGTTAAAGAATTCAGTACGCAACGCTTCATTCATTACATTGGTCCGGAATTCTGCTTAAAAAATTAAGTACCGAATTTTTTACATAATATGATCAGAATCGAATACAGAGAGCTCTCCTTAAATATCTAAAATTTGTCACCAGTCACCCTGTATACGCCTGTATCCCTTATGGGGTAGGCAGAACACCAGAGGCTTTAAAACCATCTGATGTCACGTTTGACAAATTTGGAGGTATCATAATGATGGAGAGAGACTATTGCAGTGACAGGGGTCAACCTATCGCCCACAAAAAGGCTAATAAAACCTCTGCGGAAAGAGAAGCAACGGGCTTATTCTATGTTTTTCTTTCGCTCCCAGTCCAGCATGGAAGCATATCTTCATTGAATCACTCTGGCAATCTTTAAAATTTGATCTTAACTTAACAGTCCTTTCTTAAGTTGTGTGGAATATCAATTGTAACTGTCTTTAACTCTGTCTTAAAATTTATTTCAATTTAGGACGCACACTAGGCAAGTCAGGAAAGGATCCTACGACTCAGCAGGATCGAGTGACTCTTACGACTCTATTACCCTGAGATGGAAGGTCTATCTTTAGCCGATATTACACGATTTTACTTTTTTAATATACCTACCTACCTGTAGATAGCCTATACAATTCTAAAGGCGGTTAAAATAAATACGCAAATCCAATAATCACGGCTGCTTATTTCACTAGTCGATTAAACCCATGAAATTAAAATACATGCAATTTAAATCAAATCGTTTTGTGAGCATGAAATTTATAATCGCAAGAGCTGTTCAGTCCTGCCGCACCAAGCCATTTTAAAGCAAGATTCACACCATGATAAACATCTACAGCTACGATCACATGATGAATTATTTAATGCCGAGTTTTAATATCAAAAATACTGTTCGGTTTCCTCACGAACTGTAGATTTACCTAGTAACAATCGTTTGAATATTTAACGTCTTGTAATTTTCAACCGACTTCCAAAAAAGGAGGAAGTTCTCAATTCGTCTGTATGTTTTTTTTGTGTCTTTGTTACACGATAATACGGAGAATAATAAATAAACTTCTTATACCATCTAAAATTCCTCGGTGTAGACCTGGTTTTATTCTCGTTGGTGTAGACATTTATACCATCTAATTTCAGCCAGAACCAAGCTCGGACTGCGTGCTCCACTCTACAGAATATGTAATTTATATTACAAAAAACTGACTGATTGGGACATTTTCTCGTGCCAAATTTACCAAATTTAAAAATAACTTAAAACACTATACTTATCTGTAATTCGTAACTCCTGCTTACATTACATCTTATTTTAATTCAACTTTGAATTTGCAATTTCTCTTCTTTGTAATGTTTTTAATTCTTTCTTAATGTGTATTAAATGTGTTTGTTTTAATATTGGAAATTTAGTTTTTTAGCTCATTGTGTAAAATCATTATGATGTTCGCAGTGAGACTGTTGAAGGACGCAAATGTAATTGTTATGTTATTCTTAATGCCTATTATATCGTTGGTTTCTGTTTTGTCTCCTGCAATAAATAAATAAAAATAAATAAATAATTGCAATGTATTTTTTTATCTTCTACACTACAAAGAATTATCCTAATCTAATCATTGCAATCTAACTAATCAAGCATATTTTGGATAATTGTTTCCAAAGAATAGGTATATGTGAATTGAATTAATACAATGGTTTTAAGTCTTATTTCTATTCTATTTGAAGTCACAGTGAAGTGTAAATAACTAAAATACCCATGACAGCATATAGTCAGCGTATCAGACGATCCACTTCGTATGCGTCTTACGTTAGCGTGAGTTAATAGCTCAATAAACCTCATTACTTGAATATTGCTGTTCATTCTAGTGTCTGTGAAATACTGTCTTTACTAAAGGACACTACATAAGGGTCAAGGATTTCGAATAAACTTATTCATCGGATAATAAATATTGAACGAGAATCCTATGAAGACAATGGGACGTAGCGGCGTGGAAATGTAACAAAATGACAGTGTAGAGTTCTTTCAAGAGATAAGAAAACTACAAAAAGATACTATTACGTTATATTGCCTTAATATTGAGTCTTAGCAATTATTTTTGACTTTGACAAAACTAATTTTGAACCTTCATAGAACGTAATATGATTTACTTTTCAGCGTGGTATAATATTGCTTACAGCGCAACTTTAACGTTTAAGTATCAGTATCAATTTACGCGAAAAAATAAATTAACTAAACTACTTTTACAAAAATACTTTACCACGTCATTAATAAATAATATTTCAGATATATATATAATGGTCCTGTCGCTCAAAAAAATCTAATAAGTCCGCCATGAGCGTGCGTAATTTTCATTTTCATTGAAGGGAACTTTCAGCAACACCCATATAATGTCACCCTATGTTTCTATGAACCTTTTTCGGGCTTCCTGGTCCATGCTTGGGTTATAATATAATATAACGTCATGCAATAATGATAATGTTACAAATGACAGGAAAATAATGAAGCAATATAAAGGGTGTTATGAGGATTCGGTAATCTGGACTCCAGGGTTGCTTGTCTTGTGAATATGTATAGACACGTTCATAAGTTTTTTTTAATTTATTTATCAAAAACAGCTTTCATGCATTATTAATTATGATAAAAACAAATGATAAAAACATACTTTATAAAAATAAGATGTTCTCCTTATAAACATGCTTTATTACATCATTTTTTTATTACATGAAAGTACTTGAATGTAATTAAGTGACTTAAAGATGAATAGGCACATAATTTTTTTACAGAGGTCGATGTATGTAACTATTACTTTTATTTTGCATTCAGAAAAGAAAAATGGTGGTACGAGTATGGTCCAGTTACTGTGTACTTATTCATATACAAAGTACCTACCTAATGGCAAAGCCTTAAATTAAAATAAAAACTAAGTCCAAGTTTTTTTTTTTTAACAATTTAGTGTAAAAAATTCATAAATTCACCTTTAAATGACATTAACATAACGCATGCAACTTAGATTGTTCTCTCTGCACCTACATCTTTGCTCAGTGATTTAAATATTTCCATTTGCATATCTCCATGATTTAACTTCTGAAAATTATGAAATGCAAATATAGGTGCACTGGCTTCAGGAGTTCCGCAAATATTCTATTAAATCTGAATGTGATAGAATACTGTCGTAGGGTTACCAGTTCGAAGGTTCATTTAGAACTTGTAGGTACTTTTCCAAGTAAAAAAAATAAACTTTTAAATAAAAACCTCGAGACATGGCAAAATGTTCGTCGCTTAAGAAAAAATCTTGATACACACAAACATTAGGTACTATTGGATAATAACACAAACCCTGACCCATATTTACTTAAGGTAGAGTTTATTTTTATGGACCAAACTTTAATTTTAAGTTCATTTGTTTAATTTCAAAAAGTTTAATGTTCCGGTTTTAAATGGATCTTTTGAAATGTTTAAAACATTTTGTTTTACCCGCATATTCAAAAAGCTTTGGTATCATATTGCATTAAATTTATATTGTATAATAACTTCTGACTATGGTGCCCCAAGAGACCAGTCAAGGAAAAATGTAAAATTCAAAAATCACTACCCTGGGTGACCATGAGGTTTAGGTAAGCTGGCTTGTGGATGTCAGAATTTTTAATGAAATAAATAGGAACGAACTTTTTTTTCCATATTTAGTTTCAAATTAACATCTCACTTCACTGTGGCTACTAAAAATTAAGTCTTTCCGGGGACACTTCAATTTTCTTAAAAATAAAATCGTGTCACAAGGACACAAAACTTTTTCCCATATTTCGTTTCAAATCAACAAAAGTGCAGAATTATAAATTTTCTAATGGCAACCCTAATCACATCGCACTCCACTGTTACTCCTGAAAACACTTCTTAAATGGAACGGAACTTTGATTTCCTCTCGTTTTCATATTGTACCAACTACCCCAAACTACACACTATTAAGAATCTTGTGAAATGGAGTTAGAGTTCAAAATGACGAGAAAGGTTTTTAGGAAGAGGATCGATTTATCATCCTCAACGCGTCTCGAATATCTAAAATTTGACATTAGGGTTTCATGATGATATTATATCTAAGCTCGCCAATGGAATAGGTTTAAAGATGAGATATTAACCCTATTTAACAATATGATCAATGAGTCGTTATTATTCTTTAATATTACTATGATATCTACATATGCCTACATATACCTACTGCTTACAGCTTCACACGACTTTAACCGTGTGTTTGATTCCTTTGAAATTTCATGATAAAATAAAGTAATTCCTCAAGGGTTATCAAATCCAACTAAACTAATAAAAAAATATACACCTTTATTAGAAGTATGCCAAAACTGTGTTTTTTTGCGAAAAATGCTGTTACAGCCTTATTTGATAGGACATAAGATAAGCTCGCACTCTGAAAGTTTACGCACGAAAGCTACGCAGACTTCACCTCTACAAAACGACGGTGAATTTATACTTAAAACATGATTAATGCTCAGGTTTTTAGAATACGAAATTTAAAAAGAAGAAAGTTATCCCTTCTTTCACACATTCGACAAAAAATACTTCAATAAACGGTCTAAAAAATTTAGCCGTTGTTTCACTCACACGCAGGATAAAACAATAATTTCACGCCTGTGTCCCTTATGGGGTAAGCAGAACACCAGAGGCTATCAAACTATCTGATATTACGTTTGACGAATTTGGAGGTATTATAATGATGGATAGAGACTATTACAGTGACAGGGGGTTAGCCTATCTCCTGTAAAAACGCTGACAAAACATTTTTCCCTTAACTGGCTTTTACAGTATGCCATATTAAAAGCAGCTGGCACATTCTGTTTTTCTTTCGCTCCCATTTCAGCATGGAAATGTTAACTATCAAATTAAATTTCACCCCCGGAAGTACTGGTAATTGTGACTGATGACGGGGTTTTAAGAAAAACTACATCTTGCGTCAGAATCCTCGTTTATCTCCGCTAAGCAAGTGCTTAAGTGCCTCCTTTGATGGATCGAGGAATGGCCACAGTCTACCACAGACTACGCCGATCCGTTACTTATCTGTAAGTACATAATAGCTAACTGGCTAGTGGCATGGCTTGCTTTAAATTCAGTTTAAAATACAGGGTTGGTTTTCAGTCAACAGCCAAATAAAAATTAGTTTCTTTGATACGAAATAGACGTATCTGCATATTAATTATAGTGTCGTTTAGTACAAAAAAGTATAAATATGGAACCACAAACTTTTTTGACAATAGTGTCTGTTGATGAACATACCGACGCAGCATTTCATTGACAATACTACGACGTAGTACTATGAGATGTTTTGTAGCAGCGCGTAGTCATCTTTATTTTAATGGTAATTTAGAGTGACCAAGCTTTGCTTAATATGTTATCGATTATATTAATTTCCTTGTTAAAAAATTAATATTAAATAAAACACTTTTTAACCGGATTTATCGCGTATATTTACCTACATTTTAAAATTACGGTCGCTCGTGACCACGGGGTCTGAAAAGACACCGAAACGTCGAGTCAAAATTTAAAATGTAGGTAAATATACGGGATAAATCCGGTTAAAAAGTGTTTTATTTAATAGTATGAATCGCGAAAACTTAAGACAAAAAATTAATACTTTTTTTGCAAATATCGTTTCTATAAATGATACTTATTGTGTAAAAAAATGGCCGGTATCTACAAATCAACCCTGTATAGTCTTTGTACGGTTTCTGGTTATATTCTTCAACATTGCCAATTTCCATTACAATTAATATTTTACTCATCAAACAAAATTAACTTACTTGACGACCACTTTGGCGATGGGGTAAACCTGTCTGCCTCAGGTGCCAGTGGTTGCGGGCTCGATTCCCGCACGGAACAAGGAAAAAAAAATTTCCGTGTCTGGGTGTTTATCTATTTATGGATTCATATTCTAGGTTCCCCCCTAGTTCGCTACATGGTACCCCATAGCACAAGCTATGCCTACTTTGGGGCCATGTAGTTGGTGTGATTGTCTGGGGTTTTTTTTTGTTTTGTTTTTTTTTTTATTATTCCTAGCAAGTACGACAATGATAACGTGAATTTTCTGCTTAAGGGTCTTGTGGCGCGGTGCGTACTTCCATACTTCCAGGATATCGCTAGCAAATTTTGCCGAAGTGAGCAAGCGAAAATACGTTTAACTGGTATATTTTTAAAAAATTATAACTATTTAAAAGTTTTGCTTTACCCATCGGTTAAGAAAAGTTCGCTTTATATTTTTATGTAACATTTACATGAATCCATTATGGCATTTTGTAGCAATATCCGTTTGAAATGGTAAATAAGTGTTATGTTTGTGACTTTTTTTATCGAGCCAATTTTCATAAATCATATTTCTATCTTTACACAGCGGTTTGTTATACAGGGTTGATTTGTGGTTTAAGGCCAAATTTTTTTTACACAATAAGTATCATTTATAGAAACGATTTTTGCAAAAAAAAAGTATTTTTTTTTACAAGGAAATTAATATATCTGCTAACATGTTAAGGTAAGCATGGTCACTCTAAATTACCATTAAAATAAAGTCTACTACGCGCTACTACAAAACATCTCGTAGTGCTACGTCGTACTATTAACAATGAAATACCGCGTCGTAGTAGCTATGTAGCCGTCATCAACAGCGACTATTTTCAAAAACGTTTGTGGTTCCATATTTCTAATTTTTTGTACTGAGCGACGTTAAAATAAACTTGCAGGTACGTTAATATTGTATCAAAGAAACTAACATTTAAATTTGGCTGGTGACAAAAAAACAACCCTGTATGGTTAATTTTTGTGAATATTTCCTTCAGACACAATATGTACCACTAATGTACCACATTACTGGGTATATTATCGTTTCAAAAAAGTGTAAAAACGCTGCATCCTCGCCTTAACGTCCTATAGGATTTACGCCCATTTTCGTACCGAGGTACACTCCGTGGATAGTAACAACCTGCAAAACATTGACTATAACTGTGTAGCGACATCTAGTGACGCTCCATAGAACGATGACGACACGACGTAATTCCTACATCGCGCTATCAAAGTTTATATAGCGACTAGCAATATATACAACATCCCGACATCAACCGTCGGCCCATGGACCGCGGCCTGCCATCACTTTTCTGGGGATTGGGAACGAACACCTTGTTCCCAAAACTGCATTTACAATTTTGACAAAAACTGAACTTTGACTAAAGAAAAAAACTTCCTTTTGAAATGAAACTGGAACGTTTATTGTTGATATTAATAAGAATTGGTAAGATTTAGATATCTACTAGCTGATACTTTCTAATAAAATTGAGATAATTTCTTGGTATAAGTAGATAATATACCGAGCTACTATTACATAGGTACATTTTCAAACAAAAGCTTTATATATTTTTTTATATAGCTAAACATATTATTTCAAAGTTATCTTCTAAAACTTGATAACTTCTTTAACAAACTACTTTAACAACGTTACCTTGCTAATTCCGCGAATTAGCAAGGTAACTTTGTTAAAGTAGTTGTCATGGATTTCCGCAAAGTAACGCCTGATTCAATCAATTATAAAACTTTATTCTTTTCTATATCTTTTTGATACTACTTCTTACTTTATTATACGTTTTCTGTAGTAGGTAGTTGCAATGTGGCAAAAAATGGAACATCAGAGCTCAAAGCGAAACGAGTCTTCATAATTCCCGGTAGGAAAAAATCAACTGGAGTAAAGATGCTTGATTAAAGGCTGAATGCTTCGCAGACTAAAAAAGGCCCAATTATTAGAAGCTTCCTTGCTCACCCCGCTCTCTCTTCGGTATTTAAGGGTGATTAAAGTTATCGATATGTAAAATATTGAAATAAGTGTGTAGCGCAATAACATTATACTGTGTAACACTTTGCAGCAACTGTTGTGTATATGTTAGAATGGTTTAAACGTTTCCTCACTAGTGCAAATCTCGCACTGCCGCTAACGTCCCGCTGTCCTTTATTACAATTTGATTATAACGTTATGCAACATTCTCTAACTGCTTTGTGAGAATACCTTTAAACTCAAATTCACATACTTATTTAACTAATGACTTAACAAGACAATTACAGACACGAATAACACAAATAATTAATAAAGAAGAAAAGGAAAATAAAGTAAAACAGAATAAGTATCAAAGTATTATAGCGACATTTGGATAGAAACTACCTGACGATATCGAAGAATTTTCAGCATAGCGCTATCAATAATTAAAGGTCCTTTATTAATTTTATTGAATAGAAGCAAAAATATAATATTAATGTAAACCTTATTTACGAATTCGAACTTGAATTTGCAGTTATAGCAACCAGCACGAAAAACAAAACGAAGTACTATCGCACCATCTGAATCATGACCCACTTTGCTGAAAATTCGTTTGAAACTGTCAAACTTGTAAGGTCTGTGGCGTATAATGCACTTAGGACATTTTAGATACTGTACGAATTCTGTACTTATTAAATTCACAAGTTCGTCACCAAGGAAACCTATCTTCAAGCGAATCTCGACCTACTAGTATTTAGACGATTTGCCAAAATAAGCTTGTTGTGGGTCATGATTGAGTAGGTTCGATGGAACATAAACTAAGACCAAACGGAACTCTACAGACCAAAATTTCCCTTGCCCAGACACTGATTCAACCCATTCTTGATTATGGAGATGCATGCTATTTGGACGCCACGGAGGAGCTCCTAGATAAACTGGAACGTCTACAAAATTTATCCATACGTTACATCTTCGGACTTAAAAATTACGATCATATGTCCGTCTTTCGCAAGCAACTGCGTTGGCTTCCAATACGGCAACGTCGTGAAACTAGAATTTTATGTCTCCTTTATAACATCCTGTACAATCCATCGGCTCCTCCCTATTTTCGTGAAAGATTTTCTTTCGCTCATCCTCCGAATGCGATATGCAGAACACATAAGCGTACTTTCCTGAAGATGCCTACGCATAAGACTAATTACTTGTCATACGCCTTTTCTGTCCATGCAGTCAGATTGTGGAATACACTTCCCCACGATATCCGCGAGTCTAAATCATTGCCTGTTTTTAGAAAAAGAGTCCGAGAACACTTCTTTTCTCAACTTTTAGTCGATTGTTAACAAAAGTAACATTACATTTTAGTATTATATGTATTTGTGTATGTATTTATATGTATAATATATTTATTCGTATATATTTATATAAATATTTAGTAGTATATTATATTATATTTCTTTTATGGTTAGTGTACATACTAAAATTGTATTTTTATCCAACTGTCCAATAGTTAGGTCTGCTGGAAGAGATTTCTGTTGAAATACCTAAAAGTACCTTTGTACTTTTGTTTTCTTCTAAAATTTTATGTTATGTGATTTTTTTTACTAGTGTGTACATAAATTAAATAAATAATAAAAAAAAAAATAAGTTCTCAAAATTAAAAAATACATTCCGAGCCGTACAAAGCTGCTCTCGCCCTTTATTATATGTGCATACTAATATAATATAGGCCTTGTTTGTTTGTTTTGTCCTCGTTACTTTTGATCGCATAAGAACTCCTATAAAACATTGTGTATAATAAATACCCTTACTCTAGGCTAAGTAATTTAAAAAAAAAAAACAAATCCAGCAGATATTTTTAGAGATTAGCATGTTCGAACAGACAAACTAATTCTTCAGATTTGTTATTTGTTTATATATTTGTATTGAGCACAATTTCACCACTTGACCTCATGGTGACGATTAAGTCAAATGGTGTTGAGTTTATTTATTTGTGGGCTTGGTGCTTTTAAATAGGAGGCGATACGACCGTACGACGAGATTCTTATACGATATCAATAAACCAATCAATATTATATTTATGTGACTGTAGCCAAAGCGGATCTTTTAATTGCTAATAAATTACATTAATCATAATATGATATGTATACCAACAATCACCAACCATAAATATATGCTCTGGTAACTCAAATATAACGGAACGTTGCGAAATACGTTGGCGATTCGTTTTCACGGGTCCTTTTTTATTGATCGTCCTTATAATGTAAGAAAGGGACGCCGATAGGATTTCCCTACGCGAGAAGGAGACGAATATAGTCTAGGAGAAAATCCTGCAAGAAAGTTTCGGCAAATGAACGCCTAAGGCTATGATTACATGGAAGGCTGGATGTTAAACGATTTTTGGTAAGTGCTAAGCATTTGTGTTAAACATTTTTAGTGGATACTTAAGGGCCGCCCTCTGCGGCTATGACACGTAAAGATAAAAAATGACACGAATTTACTAGATTAAAATTAGTTTTTTTTTGAATTACGAACGACAGAGACAGTTTTAACCAGTGAATTATTTTTCAACAGATTCTCAATTCGACTATTGTTTTTTGTAGCTATGTTTAATTTATTACGCGATTATTTCGATAGTTCCGATTGGTTTGTCCTTCTTGGCAGATTTTACTTCAGAGTAAGTAGTTACCTATATCTTATTTTATGTGAATATAAAGTGCTTACTCAAAATTCATAAGGCTTTCAAAAAAGTGACAGAACTATTACTCCTTCGCAGTTATTGATATTTTTTTGTGTTATGGGTACATTTTTTATACAACCTAAATTTTAGTTTTAATTTTATTTAATAGATAAGGGCAAAAGCTTTGGCTTCAGTAAAATATCGTTATTTGTGTCTTTTCACGAGCCGAAACTAACACCCATGTGTCTGTGAGCTACTTCATTACCCCCAGGTATAACCTATCTAAAGTGGGACGTCAACTATTGTAACAACAAATAAGTAAGCTTTTCAACCGACTTCAAAAAAGGAGGAGGTTCTCAATTCGGTTGAACCGATTTTGATGATTCTTTTTTTATTAGAAAGCTGTCGCTTTCCATGTGGTTCCATTTCAATTTAGTCTAGTTCTGACGTTTTTTAATGCTCTGCATTCGTTGATTATACTAATAATACGTTATGGAGTATAGCGTAACTACAATATACCTAGTCTAATACACACCCAGAAAAAAAAATTAACTACTGCCCCGGTTGTGAACCTCAAACCAACGCATTACGCAGCCACGAACCGTAGGCTCTTTTATATTCTAACGTTTGATAAAGGTAACTAGTTAAAAAAGCTTTCATTTTTTATTTTTATTTATTATTTATTTGTTTGCAAGCTGAATATTATCCGCTACAAATTATATAAAATATTGTTAAAAAATTAAAATTTATATGTATAACTTATAATTTATTTTTGAAAGCCATTTTTAAAAGAAAATCCTCTCCCAAAATTAACTTGGACTTGGAGAAAGCGGTGAAATATGTCGTATTTCCATCACTATAGCGCTCATTAGGTTTATTTACCATAACCCTACGCCGTAGCGCTGCCATTTACTTTAGGGTTCGTAAACACTTTAGCGATAAGTAGGCAGATTATTACAAGTAAGTAACGTGAGTACTGTCGACAAGTAAACCTGATATTTTACGAGTTGTTTTTAGTGGTTCCGTTAGGAAATAGGCAAAAATAACTCTTATTGCAAGGAGTTATTAGGAAAAGCCATCGATTATCGTTTTTTAACGGGTTATGCACCAATTCTGCGAAAACATCGTTTATGTTGCAATGTTGGTTTAAACAAAGAATTGGTATTTGTAAGAGGAACATAGAATGTTAATTGAAGATAGAATACGCAGATATGAAAGTACTGGAAAAACATATTTTACAAAAGTTTTTGGATGAGTTTTTGAGACTTCAAAAATTACGGTTTTACTGTAATGAATATGGCAACATTTAATTAATTTCTTTCTTTTTAATAAAATATTTAAAAAAAAAAATCTTTCTTTTTGTTTGATCCATAGTATAATTGAAGTTTATTGACATTTTCTATGATCCTACTATGTATGTGTCAAATTACGTTCCTCGTATGAATCTTATATTGTACCTATGTACTGTGTTGAATAATACCTAAGTATAAAAATAAAAAAGTAGGTGTAATCTAAAAATATTGGATCAAAATCTGCTAAGAGAAATCAACTAAAAATAACAAAGGTACCTTTAGCTTACGGATACCTAGGTTGTAATAAATATCACCATATATTTAATAGTTGTAGAGTATAAGATGACTGTCTCTATAAGCACTCAAAGTATTATCACAAAAAAGCCCTGCCACTCACATCGTACTTAGTAATAAATGTAATTTATGGTTTAGATAAATGCTAGCAAATTTTTAATAGCTCTAGCTCTGCTTTGGTAAAATTCAAGAATAACTAAAACTAAAAACCTTGGAGGTTATTGGAATGTTATGGTTATGTTATACTTATAATCTAACGAATCTTTATGCCAAAACTGTACCTGAGATGTTTAAATTTTAAGATCATTCTTTCTTAACTTCACGAAACGAGATTTTAAAAGTCATATAGATATGATGTGCGATGAACTCTTTAGCAATATTAAAAAATGGAACAAACAACTTGACAAAACGATTTTATAAGACAAAACTAACCAATCATCAACCGCACAATCATCCTACTCTTGCATTATCCTCAGATAAATCAATGAGTTTGCATTTACCGATGCTTGGCGGGTTTCAATATACAAAGGACTGTTATGAGTAACCGATACAACCTACGAATATAGATAAAATAAGAGTTAGAATAATAACGCATTTTAGCTGCACATTGTACCTAATTCTAATGTTTATACGCAAAACGATTCTTGATATTGAAACCACTTCAGTATCACTATAAGTAATCGCTATAGTCTGGCTAATGAAAGTAGAGAATGAAAAAATCTGGCGAATTTAAAAAAATCCCATCATGGTAACCCCGACTATAGTACGACACGTATGGATATATTGTTTTTAATAAAATTATCGTAAAAAATAACAATATTGGTACTCTCCTACTTTTTGATGAGAAGTATATAATTAAAATGATAGGCAACTAGTATTAATCAGGCTTAAAAATAAAACAACAAAATACAATAATTATTTTTATTCATTGTGATCAAAATCTGAATCCTGCAATTCTATATGGAATGAATCGTCAGTCACTGGTATCGCTGTTTCTTACATTGGTTATGAAACTATCAATTTTTTTTTTCATATTCAAATATGAAAATTCCAAAATCTCAATCATCAAAACCACCAAAGTGACACCAAAATAAGTTGCCATATAAAAAGTTTTCAAAAACCCCCATTGTCTACTTTCGTTGGCCAGACTCTATTTGTAACGCGCCAGCTGTCAACACATCAATCGTAATGTTAAAATGGCTCTCGCCTCAAAGAATATCTGAAGTCACTCACAGTTACACAACTTATACTTAAAGTAGATACCCTTACATTCTATTTCACAATTGTTCCTCTGTCTGTACCTTCGAGGGATAGTAATTATGCAAATCCTACAGGGGGATTACGCCTGTTTAGATAGCGCCGGGATCTTATTGCAAACAAAACTAATTAATACTCAGATTAGATAAGATATTATGCTTAGTTTACATTGGTAATTTACCCACCTTTTGTATTTTAATTATCTAGTTATTCAGATCGATGATGTAGAATCAAACAAGTCATTCTAGAGATACCTAAATACGTGGGTAGTGTCATTAAATGCCACATTTGGACGCATTACTCTCATAACCTCACGCCTGTCTCCCTTTGGGGTAGGCAGAAACAAGGGAACACCAATTGCTTCGATCCATACATACCTCTTTCGCTTCCTCCACGTTCATTAATCTTTTTATACATGATCGCCGGTTACGGGTACTTTTAACTAGGCCCTTTTTAAGAACGTCGCCAATTTGATCGGCGTACGTTCGCCTAGGGCGGCCCCTTCCGACAGCACCATCCATTCTTGCTCTGTACACCTCTTTCGTAAATCTACTTTCACTCATCCTTTCCAAATGTCCAAACCACCGTAGCATACCCTTTTCAATCTTAGTCACTACATCTTCTTTCAATCCGCATCTCTTTCTTATTTCACTATTGCGCACCCTATCACTCAATTTCACTCCACACATGCTTCTCAAGTTTAAATTAAGAAGCCATTTTAACGTTCTGAATTTTTTCAACTGAACCAATCAACATTGGGCTAGCTTAGTAGTCTTTGGTCTAACTAAACCTCCTGGTGACTTAAAGAAGAGACACGTAATCACAAAATGAGATTATTAAAAATTATTAAGTGCTTATGTGTTAGGTGAATTTAAATGACTAAGGTCTGATTTTTCTACGGTCAAATAATAATTATATAAATAATGAATTAAGTATTCCTCCGTTGAGTAATTTCTCACTATACGCAAGTTAAATATGATAAATGTCGTTTGTTCGTTCGTTCTATCGTTCGTTCTGGCTTTTGCCACAGATAGGACATCAAAGCTAAGAATTTGTATCCGTGACGACTTTTGGAATAAAATCACAATACCAAGATGCCAATTATCTAAATAAAAACATTTATTTGCTATATTTAACTAAACAAACAAACCTAAAGAACTCACCGTTTGTGATTTGAAGAGTAGTTGTGAAGAGGCAGAGGAGTGACAGTGTCAGGCATCCGACCGAGTTGAGCCAGTGTGCCGTGGCCATACTGTATCCTGTAGAGATATACAAACTTTTTAATAGAAAAACTTCTAGTATCAGTTTCTTTTCAACCGACTTCCAAAAAAGGAGGAGGTTCTCAATTCGTTTGTATGTTTTTTTTTTATTTGTGTCCTTGTTACACGATATTTCGGACAATTATGAATTCATTTTGAAAATTGTTGTTTCATATGATAGAGGATACTCCATAGTTGGTCCCATATAAATTTCATCGAAATCGGTACTGTATTGAAAATTTCAAACTTTTGAAAAAATATGTATGATTTCGGAGAATGTTTATAATAATAAATAATAAAATCCCCAGACAATCACACCAACTTCATGGCCCCAAAGTAAGCATAGCTTGTGTTATGGGATACCATGTAGCGAACTAGGGGGAACCTAGAATATAAATACATACATAGATAAACACCCAGACACGGAACATTTTTTTTTCTGGTTCCGTGCGGGGATCGAACCCGCAACCATTGGCGTCTGAGGCAGATAGGTTTACCCCAACGCCAAAGTCGTCATGTGGTCGTCATGTTTACGTTGATGACATTCTCAACTCAGCCAAAGTTTTGACGTGAAGTCGGTTTTTTTAATGCTCTGCATTCGTTGATTATTCTAATTGGAAAAGGCTAAGATTTAAGACACTACCCGAAGTCTGTGAACAATAGAATAAAACAAAAATTATACCTAATCATAATATAATGGTCGAAGTCGTCGTGGCGCAGTGGTTACTGTGTGTATGAAGTCGTCGTGGCGCCGTGGTTACTGTGTGTATCATACGATATCACAGGTTAAGCAACGTTCGGCGCGGTCGGTACTTGGATGGGTGACCGCCGACCATTCGTTTCTCACGACGACTTCCGTGCTTCGGAGGGCACGTTAAGCAGTCGGTCCCGGGTGCTGTATACTTGTATACAGTAGTCGTTAGGGTTTGTCAGAAGCCATCTAGGCGCCCTAAAAATTCTGGCATCCACCACCCAGCACTGGGCCAGCTTGGTGGATTATGGCCTATACCTCCTCTTCACCCAGGGGAGAGACTCATGCCCTGCAGTGGGCTCATTACAAAGAGTTGTGATGATGATGATGATAATATAATGGAGAGGTCAAATCTTTAAACAGTTTAATTGAATTGAAAATTAATATAAAATAATGTACTTTGTTTATTAATTGATTGAATTTTACTCCTTCATACATTTTAAAGTAACTCGTTACTATTAATTTAAGGAATACTAGCATAGGCAGTTCGATTTAATAGTACTAACATATAATTACATATTCGGAAATTAAATTATTTGATTTGAGTTTACTTATTTTGGACGTTATAAATCCGTTTATAATTAAATATGTTCCTACCCAAAAAACACAATTTCACGTTTGTAATTTTTTAAAACTTTTCAACGTAGCAAATTTTATTTCAATTGTATTGTTTATCTTTTAATCGACAGTAGACAGTTTTTTTAATTCATTAGGAACCTTACTTAAAACGCCATCTGTCGATATTTCTCAAAACTAATTCACCACTGTAAACGACGTGAAAACGTTTCCTGTAAGTTGAGGGGTTGGCATGACGCTTTACTAGAACTAACTTATAGATGGCGCTAGTTCGGAAAATATGAAACGATTTTCAGTGATTTATTTATTTTCGAAATGCAATGTTGATTCAGGCACTTGAGATAAAAAGGTATCGAATTCTTTCTCTTATCGTATACTTTATATTGGGAATATTTTCATATTCTCCAAAAGCGACTAAGACTAAATGGAGTACGTACCAGACTTACATGAGTATACTTAGATAAAGTGTCTAAGATTGTTTGTAACAGTTTAAGACTTGGATAAAGTTTGTAATTTCACAGTTCCTACGATGTTCATGACCAGCATTACTTAGTTGGGGAAAGTGCTACGACTATACTTTGTTAATATTTGAAACATAACTTCTGCGGAATTCTTAAACTCTAGCCAATCTTACATGACGCCAAATTATTTACCCAGTACTCATGCCGTTCTTAAAATTAGTCTCAACCTGATAAAAGGTTTTTCTTCAGGTCCCAGCATATATGCATAGTTTTAAAAGTAGTGCTTCGATTCAGCTATGAAGTGAAAGTTTCATTAGGTGCATTTTTTGCTCACATTACAACCTACATTACCTAGTTCCAGTTCGACTCTACATTTTTTGCGTTAGTTTTAAACTGGTCTGTTTGTTTTGCTTTGTCACAGAGAGTTTTTGCAGAATATTGAAATTAAAAAAAAACATGAAAATTACGCCTGTTGATACTGTAAGATACTTGCCGCGGGAGTGAGTTATATATGTTAGATATTGTTATACTAGCTGATAGCTGAACCCCGCGTCTTCCCATAAGATAGCCTAAACCAATAGGGTTTTTAAAATCAAACATATCCTATATCTTACTCCAGGCTATAGCCGAAATGTATGCCAACATTTTACCGTGACCTTTCAATATAATTCAGAATGTAAAAGTACCAAACATCCATACACCCATCCTAACACACTTTCACGTTAGTAATATACTGTTGGTCTAAAACAGTATCGCAATGATAGGGAATTTGTATTAAAAATATCAGAATAGTTTTCAAATAAACCTGAAGAAGGAAAAACTTTAAGGTAACAGTTTGTTCAGAACCGGTAACGGAATCGATTGCAATAGTTTTTATACAATTTTATAATTTAACTCAATAATCTTCACAGATCCTCGAATTATGTACACAGGCACTCGCACACATACCGTGCTCGATCGATGAAGCGCGACAAAAGCAAGACAACACAAGAGACTTGAAACTTGCTAATTTTTTAAGATAATATTATAACTTTTTGCATAATATACAAAAATCGACGTTGTATATTTTAAATAAGATACTGCCTACTAGCTTAGTTCATTGAATAAATAATTTTTAAGTTATTCAATGGTTTAAAAATCAACTTTACGACAATTTTTGAGGGCTGACAACGGCAGTAATAGGTATTTAGTCGAGTGAATAAGTTTCTCGTGGATGGACGTGTACCACCTTACTTTTCATGACCACTTATTATCAGGTGTTATGGAAGACAAACGTCCCATCCTTACATTATGATAAAGAAGTAGGAAATAGAATAGTACTTACATGATGAAGTAACCATATCGTCAGCATGTGTGATTGCGCCACGCCCGACCGTTACCACACCACAGATTATCTGCAACAAAGAGAATAAGACATTAAAATACTATAAATATTTCAGACACTCAAACAACAATATACGGCAATAAATTAAGTTTCTTAAAAAACTTGTGTTCTACATATACTATATATAGTTATCTAGATGGATACTAGATAACTGATAAACTTAAGAAATATATAAACATACATATTGAATAAATACATATTTTTTTATTAGAATAAACTTAAATAAACATCGCACAAATATCCGCCGCCGCCGGGATTCGAACCCAGGACCTCTGGTATAGAAGGCAATTTATTTATTTATTTACTCTTCATTGTACAAACACAAAATAAAAAAAAATAAAGGACAATAAAAAAGAAAACACAATCGGCGGCTTTATCGCTAGAAAGCGATCTCTGCCAGGCAACCAAAGTTGATTTTGTGATATAACCAAAGTGGCAACAATTTATGTTACCACTACACCAGCCGGTCGTCCTATATACTATACTAAAGATTAGACTTCCTTGAGTCTTAATATTCGTTAAAAGATGGCTTAGTCTCAATAATAAATCTAGCATAACTACAATACACGATGTTTATATCCAGAAAAAGAAATACGGTTTCGTAAACTCAGCTGTGTTAATAAGACGATTATCGAAAAATTATTAAACCTAATATATTATCTGTCTCTGTAAAGTTCAACGTTCTATCCATATACGAGTATCGGTCGAATTTCAAAATATTCCGTTTATAGACTCAATATGAAAGAAAATCGTAAAAACCATTCACTTGGTACGTTCATTTTACAAAGACTTTTCTTTCCCTTTTCCATTAGTAAGTATTACAATAGTTGAGATTCGCAATTAGGGAAACCGATTCTTTTTCGTGACTACGACTACATGCTACGATTCCAACTCTACGCGTCTACGAAAACAGCTACGAACCGTAGTAGTGCTTACATAAAAAATTAAAGTATTATTTTTTAGGTATGCAAATGCATTTCTTTGGTAAGTAGATATACAATGATCTCATTTGTATTAGACTTACAATAATTATTTTGTAACTAAACAACAATTTCAAAGTTTTGTTTACGTTTTTATATGAAAGACTCAATTTAGAAAAACTACGCCAAATAAAACCATTAATTTAATGGATAAATATATATAATGCAACATCCTAAAGTTGCCACAGCTAGAATATTATTACAGCCTGTAATATTGTTCCCGTTTCCATGTTTATCTCAGGAGTGATGCGTTGAATAAAACATGCATAAAACGACGCCCTTAAGTGCGTGCACGCGATGTTTTTGACAATTTGAAGATAGCGGGAAACCCATAGCTCCTCAATTTGTCTTTGGCATCATCTTTAGCCCTTAGAAAATAAGAAATTGCACAAGAAAGAAATACAATGCACGGCAATTTCAGAGTTACAACCAGTGCTAAGGGGAAAACCATCTTGAAGAAAAAAGATTGATTTAAGTCCAAATTTTCTTTATCCCAGAATTAAATCTAGCAGTACCTTTGCAAATCAAAAGTTTGACAGAACTTTCACAAACGGAATTTCATCCTATAAAACCGTTTACATATTGAAGAATAAAGTAATTTTCACGGTTATATTATAGACAACACACCTTATAACTCTGAAAATGGTTATACAACTCTCCCGTCTGCCGTATAAAAAATGCTGTGCCTAAATCTAATCGGAAATAAATTAAAAAATAGCGTATCAGTCGATGATTTCACTTATTAACCAGACAAAGCGAACATTGGAATATTGGAATATTGAAGTGAATATTGGAATTAACCATTGGACGAAAAGTTAAATGAATCGTAATAGTCGACATGAAAATCCAAAAATAATAAAGCGGTCACTAGGGTACGCTGTCATTGAGATCAGAGCTATGATATAAAAGGACTGGACACATATAGTATTGAAAAAAATTTTGCGTTATTAATATGAATATTTAACCCTATTATACTCGTATAAATAAATAAATATTTCTGACACTCACACAACATTATCTAGCTCAAACTAAGTTTCTTAAAGAACTTGTGTTATGGATACTAGATAACTGATATACCTAAGAAATATATAAACATACATATTGAATAAATACATATTTTTTATTAAATAAACTTAAATAAACATATAAACATCCATGACTTGACGACTAATATCTGTGTACATCACACAAATATCCGCCGCCGCCGGGATTCGAACCCAGGACCTCTGGCATAGAAGGCAATGTATGTTACCGCTACACCAGCCGGTCGTCAAAAACGGTATAATACGGTCATAAGCTATGGGGAGTCTTGATTCCTACGCGAGCGAAGCATATGAACACATTTTCAATTATTACTAGTAAAACTATGGTAAAGGCGGTAAAACTTTTGATTTATCATCACCATCATAACAACCCTTTTCAACCGACTTCCAAAAGGAAGAGGTTCTGAATTCGTGTGTTCGGTTGTTTCTTTCTGTGTTAGTTACACTATGATTTGATCAGTAAGGAATCGATTTTGACGTTTAATGTTTCATTTGAAAGAAGACACTTCAGAGGTCAATAAAGTACTTTTCGACAAAAAGCATACAATCACTACGTTCTAAGAGACCCCACTGAACGAATGAATGAGCTAAGAACAGGAGGCTACCAATTCTACTGCCAATATTTTAATAAAAAAGTATGGCCAACTTTAGGAAAATACTAGGGATGTGGTGTTCATTATCGATAGTTAGTGATGTCACGGTCGATAAAAGATTCGATAAATAGGAGGTAAAGGGAAAAATAGATAAAAGAACTACAAAAAAAAAAACAATAATTATAAACATTTTAATGAAGCACATGGTATTTTTACTTAAACCTATTTAAGAAACAATAAAAGTGATAAGAAAAGTGATGCGATGAAAAAATTGTGACATTCCTAAATTATTAATTACAGCAATAAGTTATTTTAAAAGCATTTTTGTTACAATGTTAAGCATGCATTATTGTAATTAAATATGTTGTTATATTATCCATTCTCCTTGTTTAATTCATATTCATTATTCTTGCGGTAAAGTTTATAAAAAAATATAATAAAAAAATATTACAGTAACCTAGTTAGAGTTATTGTGTACTATACTTTAACAAAAAGTAAATGCATAATATTCATAACAACAATATACAATATTTAAAGAAAAAAGTTATTAAAGATTTATAAAGACTAGTCAAACTGTTACGTATTGCTGTTATTTATATAGGGTTAAACAAAGTATATCAGAAAATCTTTTGTTACAATTTTGCTACTTGAACAGCATTATGTTTTAGAAAGGCATAACACCAGTCGAGTAATTAATTATAAATATTTTACCTTTATTAAGTCAACATACAATCTTTATATCTTTATGTTTAAATAAAATATAGAAAAATAATTAATAAAGAATATAAGCTATATTATCAATTATACAATATCAAACAATAAAAAAAAGCTTTCCGAAACAGTACAATTTTACGTATTTTAAGTTCTCAGGAATAAAAATAATTAAATAAATAATAAATAAATAAAATCCCCAGACAATCACACAAACTACATGGCTCCAAAGTAAGCATAGCTTGTGTTATGGGATACCATATAGCGAACTAGGGGGGAACCTAGAATATAAATACATAAATAGATAAACACCCAGACACGGAACATTTTTTTTTTTTTCTCGTTCCGTGCGGGGTTCGAACCCGCAACCACTGGCGTCTGAGGCAGATAGGTTTACCCCAACGCCATAGTGGTCGTCAATTATACCTTAATATAAAATTCTTCTGAGTAAAGAGGATAAAATCTTATTACTAAGAGTACCTATGCCTCTATACCTAGTCTCTTATTAATGACTTGCTAGTGATGCTTATCTTATGTAAGTTATTACAATTTGGAAATGGTGAAATATTTGCAATCGCTCAATAATGAAATCTTTCATTATTTTTTTTATTGAGTCGATCTGTATTCAACCAATACTTTGGCAATGCGAAAATTAAAGATTTTTTTTCGTATGTATTTCAACAGACACGTGCAATAAGTAATATGAATAAATATAATCTCGTAATATTTTCAAAGTGAAATGAATCTACCACCAATTATTGAAAATACGATCTGTTCAGAAGAAGTGGCTCGAAACAACAATCTTCTTTAAAATAAAAATAACAGCTTATAGCCACAAAATGGCCCAGACATTTCATAACATTTGTTTTAGACTATCTTTTAACTAAGCTTAAATAATTAATATTTTTAGGCACTTTATTATAAAAGCTTACAAATTGACCAACGAATGACATGACAATGCATTTGACGATTTGAATTTGGTGTAGGTATAAAAAAATAATTATTCAAAATGCTTTGGCTTGCCAGCTAACCTAAATCCTTGGTTTCTGGAGATTTGAAAATGACTACTAGCTTTATACACGATTTGAAAATGACTACTAGCTTTTTTATTTTTAAACCTACAAAATAAATAATTTGTGGGCAGGATTTGTGGCTGATTGCTTTCCCGACGAAAATGTGGCTTATGTTGAAAGGCTGTGGGGCGTTGTTGTTTTTTCCGAAAAATAGTTTCCAAATGCAATCATTTTATGTAGTTGCTCCACTGTAATATGCTTCTTATAAACATAGATCTTCCTCACGAACTGCTTTTATTCACTAAGGCAACTGCAATCAGAAATAAATATTCTTATTGTTAAATCATTAAAAAAGTTCATTTGAGTGTTTTACTTCAAAAGAAAACATATAAACATACCCTTTAGAAAATAGGAAATTAAAAATTAAAATGAAAAATGTTTTATTTACTTTTTACTAAAATCCTTATAAAATAAGTGGCAAGTGAACCCCTTTAAATACTGAATGTTTTTGTTGGGAGACACCGCTCTTCCGTAACATAAAATAAAACATGAACAGATATAATAGATCACTTAACAGCTATCATCTAAGAATTAGATAAATACCTACATAAACTGTGTTTTAATAACTCCACACAACTCTTCCCACACATTTGATAATATAATTTGAGATGTTAATAGAATTTGTCTTGAAAGGGTGTCGTAAAAGGCGTTTCTGGCTAGCGACCACTCTTCTGCCGCTAAATATCATCGCTCCTTCGGTGATGTGTTCCGGAAATATTTTATGAAGTGCCAGGTCCTATCAAACCCGTGTGCTTTCATCTTCGATATCATCTTCATTTTCCATCAGGTGAGATGAGGTCAAACGCGATGTCAATCACCAATAAAGAGCTCATATTACTCATACCTAAATAGGAACAAAATTATGAATATAGCGTCTAGAAGAGAAGTTAATTTTGTATGTTTAATTTTGTCAGTGGTAGCCTTTGGCCAAAATATCTTTATGATAATTAAATGGCCTTATTTACATACCACTTAGCATCCGCTGGAAACGTGGGTTATAATACACCAGAGCCAGGTTTCTTTTGAACTTTACAGATTTCGCATCTCCAAAATCCATGAGATATCTCGATCCTAGGAACACGATTCATGATATCAGTTATTTTCAATGTAGCTGTAAATTTTATTGTGTTGTATAACATATAATAATCAACGAATGCAGAGCATCAAAAAACCGACTTCACGTCAAAGCTTTGGCTAAAGTATAAGGCCGTCAAGGTAAATGTTCTCCGTACCTATACCAACATATGTTTTTCAAAAAATTATTTTTTTTCATGACGTACTCAATCGATTTCGATGAATTTTATATGGGACCACCGCTGAAGTATCCTGTAACAGAATATTTAATATCGATTCACAATTATTGTCCAAAAAATCATGTTACAAAGACACGAAAAAAACAAACACACGAATTAAGAACATCCTCCTTTTAGAAGTCGGTTGAAAATTAGTGAGAGAAATTACTAAGATTTATAATAAAATGAATACCTACTACTAAATTTTAAACTTAAAGACTCTGTTCCGCAGTGTTCTTCTGTGGCGTGAGAGTTCCTGGGTTCGAGTCCCAACCGTGACAGTTTAGGAAACGAACTTTTCTTAAATCTTAGTGGATACCCTCCTTACTTCCGCTGTATAGTCTCCATAACAGAAGCTTACTTTGATAATAATAAAGGTTCACTTTGATGCCACGGTTGATGTTTCAGTTTAACTTAAAAAAATACCATACACTAAATTAGTTAGTTTTTCCTATTCTAAAGACGTTTAACGTAGATTTGCTGAACTAGCTGTGTAGGTTTGGATCAGTATAATTTCCACATCTGAAGGACCAGTTCTGAGTTCACCTGGCTAGCCTCCCCTTCACATACAATTTGTCACGAAAAATGATCGCCTCGATGATGATCGATGTGTTCCAGGCAGAAATATATCGTCTACGACCTGCGGAAAGGTTCGCGATGGTACTTAGTATATAAAAATTACCTGTAACTAAAAACAATCTTCTTGCATGGGTTCTTACATCTTTATTGATGAATTGAAAAATTTTAGTTCTTCTTTTGGTTTAATGGCAACCAGCTAAAATTTAGTTATTTTTAAAACAATTTATTTTTAAAATAATTTATTTATAATTAAATTCATTTAGACATCAATTGACAAATTGTCATCGTCTCATTTTGACAATTTCGAATATCTAATAGACTAGACAAAACTGTTTTTTTTTACTGTCAAACGTTTTTATAGGCCTTTCGATACACATTGCGATTCTAGCACGACTTCCGGGTGCCAACCTTATAGCAGAATCATCCGCTATACGTTTACAAAGTTTAAAGACTTCGTCCCGAATATCAGAATAACCTATTCAAAATAAAACCTTATTTCAATCAGTTAAGATATAGAATTGCAAATATGTGGTCACAGTTGGATCGCAGGCGGGCAAGGGTTGTGTCTGAACCCTGCTTTTCGAAATACACATGACAACGGAAAATACGTAGATGACGCTTCACTTCAGCCAAAATACTGATAAGGACTTGAAAATTTTCGTTGTTTAATACTCTGCATTCGTTGATTATTAATGAGCCTACTGAACAATCATGAGTTCCTCCCCTGGGTGATGAAAATGTTTGAGCTTGAAACCATCAAACCAATGCTGCATTGCGATCACAGAACTTTATCGAATCGTTTGTTAACGAATGTTCGTATAGTATGGAGACGGTTTTTAAGAAAAAAATTAAATCTATCCATTGCCGCACGGCCAGTTTAAATAAATGTGTGCCTTGTTAATTTTGAATGTAAACATGTTGTACTCATAAATATCTGTAAAATAAAAAATTACAATGTTACTCAAAACTTGCAACCGACTCCATACTATAAGAGCATTCGTAAACATTCGTTAATATACGATTCGATAAAGTTCTGTGATCGCACTGCTGGTTGGTGTTTGTGGGAAGTTACAGGACGCCGAAATAGCTTTTAACAAACTCTTACGCCATATGTTTACCATCGATGTTAATGTATTGTAGCACCCGGGAAAGACTTCTTAACGCATGAAATGAAACACTGAACATGAAGGCGATTCTTAGACTGTCCAAAATATCTCCTTGACGACCACTTTGGCGATGGGGTAAACCTGTTTGCCTCAGAAGCTAGTGTGGTCGATTCCCGCACGGAACAAGGAAAAAAAAATTTTCCGTGTCTGGGTGTTTATCTATTTATGTATTTATATTCTAGGTTCCTAGTTCGCTACATAGTATCCCATAACACAAGCTATGCTTACTTTGGGCCCATGTAGTTGGTGTGATTGTCTGGGGATTTTATCATTTATTATTATTATCTCCTATTACTCCCATTATTATTCTTTTACAAGTTCTAGTTCTAGGCAAGTTCTAGGCAAAATTGAACGTATCTTAAACCACTTCTCGCAAACTTTGCACTCCTCGCTGGAGAGGGACAAAACGATAGAAAGAAAGAACCATAATTTTCTCGTTACCACTTCTTGTCCTCGCATGTTACGATCCAAATATAATGATCATGTATGTTGGCGTCTTGCCTACGAGGGTAGTAATTTGAATTCGGAATTAATTTTTGGAAATCGTCGGAATTTTCTTAGCTATGGGTGAAATAAACGGGCGTGGGAATCAGGAAAGACCCAATTAAAAAATATCTTTTTTAAAAAAATTTGTAGGTTCAAGTACTAGTGATTAGAAATCAGATCAGTTATGCGATTCCTTATTCAAAAAGTCAAATTTCGACTCAACGACGAATTGCGATTCTGAAATCGTTCTATCGATGAGTCGTCAAATTATACATAAGTAAATAGACCTAAAATTGTTTCTAAAGGACATGTACCTAAAGTGTTTAGCTAAAATTTTTATAGAGTTTTCTATAGAATTTCGAAGAAAAAAACTTCAAACTCATCGTCAACAAAATATATTACAAACATTTCTTCAAAAAGCCTTTTTCTTTTTTATATCGTTCAAGTGATGTGTGAAAACTATATTTGGATATGATGGTGATTGGTCGATACTTGATTGCTAGAATTTATTTGAAACGCAATAGGAATTGGTTTTTTACGTTTAAAGACTGCGACAATAACTTTTTTCTACGAAACACCCAGGCAGAACCACTTTGACGACTTTATCGCTTCAATTATGATGGTCGGCGGTGGTGAAACTGTGGTATTGTTATACAGCCTGATATTACAGTCATGTAAACTTAGATTTTGTGAAGGGACAAAGGGACTGACATAGGGGTCTGCAAAGACAAAGAAATGTCGAGTTAAAATGTAAACATACAATATAATACACAATATACAAAATAACACAATCATGAACAAAACATTTTTTTCTTCCTTGCTAGTTTTTGATTATTATTATTTTTTATTTGCTCATGTATAATTTACTTTTTTGTTTTACCTAAATGGAATTATGTTAATAGTTACTTTGTAAGTTTAAAAAGTTTATTTGTTATTTGTTTGTAGGTTTAGTAAACCATTCTCTTTATACAAACTTCAACAGATAGTCTTTACTCAAAATGTATGTCAAAATATGTATGATCCCCGCGAAACAGTCCAAGCCCAGTGAGGGTTCGTTGACACTAGTACCATTAACAGTTCCATGATGGAACTACTGATAATAATTTACCTCACTAGTTCCATTAAAAATGGATCTTGAAATAATGAAACTTGTGTCAATTTTTACTTAACATTAACGCAACTGACTATTTTAATTCATTAAAATAAAATATAAATATAAAATCCCCAGACGATCACACCAACTACATGGTCCCAAAGTAAGCATAGCTTGTGTTATGGGATACCATGTAGTGAACTAGGGGGAAACCTAGAATATAAATACATAAATAGATAAACACGCAGACACGGAACTTTTTTTTTATAGTTCCGTGCGGGAACCGAACCCGCGACCACTGGCGTCTGAGACAGACAAGTTTATCCCATCGTCGAAGTGGTCGTCCTTCCAATGCGACCACTTTATACATAACAGCGGTCTTTGAAAATTTCGAGGTTTTCAATCGGTCTACGACCAACGATTTATTGTGAGTTACAATCCGGTCGCCATCATCCGTCAATACGTCATGCAAATTCATTCGGTGCAGTAGGTCGCGGTCGCTGTTCGCGGTCTCCACTCTTATGGATTCAATCAATGTTAGACCGACAGCCAATTGTTTCAAAAATGGAATACAAATTAAAAAGTTCGATTGGCGACCCAATTCCATTTTTGAAGTTTGTAGCGTCGTCGTTGATAGTAATCGAATTGGGAAGCTACTAATAAAAAACGCTACGCCTCGCACGGTAAGTAAATATCGTTTTTTTTTACAGTAGATCATGTGTTAAAGTAATTCTGTTTTCGATGATACTGTTATCTCGAGGTAGAAATAATATAAAAAGTGCAGTTAAAAAAACTAAATCAATCGCAAAATATGAATAAAAAAATCTAAAATAAAAAATTTACGATTTTATTTCACATATTAACTCGACGTTTCTTAAATGCGACACGACTCGACGTTTTGCTGTCGTTGTAGTTATAAATTAATATGACAAATCATGAAAAATTAAGACATAACATAGACAAAGATTTATCTACTTAAATTAAAATCTAAAAACCGAGAATATAAATACATATAAAAATAAGGCTCTTTTTTTTTCACCAGCCAAATTTTAATTTCACGTTCTTCGGTGCAATATAAACGTACCTGCATATGTATTTTAGTATTGGTTAGTTGAAAATAACAAAGATATGGCACCACAAACTTTTTTACAAATAGTCGCTGTTGATGAACACAGCTACTACGACGCGTCATTTCATTGATGCATACTACGAGATGTTTTGTAGTAACGCGTAGTCGTCTTTATTCTGAATGCATAATTTAGAGTGACCGTGCATTGCTTAATATGTTAGCGAATATATTAATTTCTTTGTTAAAAAAACACATAAGTACCTTTTTTTGCAAAAATCGCTTGAATATAATACTTATTGTGTAAATAAATTTGACCTTTGCCAAAGAAATATGTATGGATGAACACCTAGACCCGGAATATTTTCTTTTTTTTTTCCTTTAGAAAATCGAATGCGCTACCTCACGATTTACGTAGTAACATATTGAAGCACTGCACCACAGTGGCCATCCAACTAAAAAGTATAAAACTTGATTTTCAGAAAAAAGGAAAATCCCAAATATTGTGAGAACAGTTCATTTTCAGAAGACACAATTTGGGCTCAAATCATTGCAAATGACCTCCCAACGTCAATTCCGGTTTAATTACTAATAACCTTGTATACAGTCGCGTCTATATGTATACAAATAATAATATGTATACATTTTCATTGGAATTTAAACCTTATTACAACCGAATAAGTTGCGAAGTGTGTACATATTAATGCACGTGACTGTAGCTAAAGTTAGTTAAATCTGCTTAAAATATACTTTACCTATATTTGTCTAATTTCAATATTGCTAATTCCCAACAGTGCATCCGACTTATTCCAAACCACAAGCACGCAATAAGGCAAGCATCGTTGACAGGTTCTCTATAATTAAATCCCCGCTCGCGGGAGGCGAGTGATCACTCGCTCGCTCACTGAAGCTCACTCGAGTACATGATTGAGTTGCTGTTGACAACGCCTGCTGTTTTATCAGCTGTCGTAAACTGACATTACTGATGACAGCAAATTAGCTTTGTAATAAGTTGTGGATTTAAAGTACAAAATTGTGCTAAATTTGACTTCCACGCGTAACTTTTATGTACAGAAGGCAGCAGATCAAGCGTTACATTACTTGTCGAATTTCCCCAAACAACTTTAACTGAATGTCGAGGGTATAGAGTTCAGATTCAAGTAAATTTTTTTGACAGATTTGTAACGCTTGATGTGTTGCCTTCTGTAGCGTACTTTCAAAGCAGTATTATTTTATAGGGGCTATTAATACAGATGGTTTTTTTTTATCCGATTGCAAATTTTAGAGCTAAAAGAGTTCAACGAACAAACTCTTTTAGATTTATTATAAACTAGCTGTGACCCGCGACTTCGTCCGCGTGGATACCGGTTGTTGGAGTTGGATAAATACTATTATTATATCCTCCTTGAAGTTTAAACTTACCTTATTCAAAATTTCGGCGAAATCGATTCAGTAGTTAAGCGTTACTGATAGATAAACAGACAGAGTTACTTCAAAAACTGTTACAACAAAGCTGTGATCCGCAGTTTCACCTAGGTGTTTTGTGAAAAAGTATAGGTAGGTAGGTATATTACATAGATGATGCCTGCGACTTCGTTTGTATTGAATTAGTATTTCGAGTAGGTTATTTTCTTCTCCAAGGTCCTAAGTCCTATCTTTAATAACAAAAATAAAAATGAAGAATCTTCGCCCAAATAATATGTATAACTCCTAACCACAAACATAGGTAACTATATTAGGTACATTACAAACATAGGTAACTATATTAGGCACCTTGCGTTATAAACAAATCGGGTGCCAAAGTGTCTTAAATTTTACATAATTCATGCAATACCTATCTTCATTAATTATAGCTTATTATTCTAAGTAAAGCTATATTACTGTAAAGTTTCAGAAGAATACATTTGGCAGTTTTTGCGTGAAATAGTAGCAAAGATCCATCCATCCAGCCATTATCAGTGTATAATGTGTATCTATCTATAGTTATGATTGGCTACTTTTCACGGTAAAATGGCTGAGCCAATTTAATGTAATTTCTTTTGGTAGTTAACACATCTACGTTACTTTTTATTCTACTTCTAAATCTACGGTTTCTAACTTCCAAGAGCTAGAAATGATCACGAAATAAATAAAACCTTGAGTCCCATTATTTTAAGTTTAACTTTCTTACAATATATCTCTGTATGTACAGAAGGCAGCACATCAAGCGTTACAAATCGGTATTTTTTTACTTGAATCTGAAATCTGCGCCCTCGACATTACCTAAGTTAAAATTTTTTGGGGAAATTTGACAGGTAATGTAACGCTTGACCTGCTGCCTTCTGTAACTACCTGTAGTAAATCGCGCAAGAAGCTTTATTAATGATTTAGCCCTATCAACATAGCAAAATTTTCTACTGCATACCAACTATTTATCAGATTTATTATTTTTAAGCCCCTAGTACTTTTACCAGGAGAATTTCCTTAGAATTCTTATTCCCATGTTTATTTTTAGTGTAGTTCAGTTTTATTTTCTTCTGGCTATCCGAACGCTTTAACATCTATCTAATCTACTAATGCCACGTTACAATATCAAAAACACTGTTCGTTCGTTGCTTCCACGCTGGACTGGGAGCAACAGAAAATCATAGAATGTACCAGTTGCTTCTCTTCCCGGGCATACCTTAAAAGTCATTTTAGGGATAGAGGTTTTATTGGATAGAGGTTTTATAACGAATAAAGGCGTGAAGTTATATGTATGTATGTTCGTTTATTCTACGAACAGTAGATTTAGCTATCATACACGTTGAATATTGAAGCGTATAAAGCGTTTCAATATTCAACGTCTTGTCAAGTTACTACTTACTATTCCTATAACTACCTACCATTCGTTTGTAGTAGGTTTTACTCATGTAAAATATTGAAACCCAGCATTCATTGATTTTGACGACAATTTAGTTATAATTTACCCCTAGAATAACCCTACCACCTCTGAATAATTGACTAATCCGAGTGAGTCCCACTTGGTGGTAAACTGACTGTCTCGGCTGACTGAAATTTGCCGTCAAATATCACTACTGCCAGCGGTGACGCGTCCCGAAAACATTTTATAAAGAGCCAGTTCTAGAGCCGCAAACGGGTTTATGATAGAACTGGCTTGGCTTTGGTATTCGACCTCATTTATACTTAGCACCAGGTGAGAATGAGGTCAAATTCGGACTTATTAACCGATTTGAAAAAAATCTTAGTATTTTTAATATTTTGGAATAGAAAGTTATAAAATTAAACTCGTGGGTAGTCTGACTCCCAACCGTTACAAAAATTTGGTGGTTCATCCAGAGAAATCTTATTTCCAAGTGAAATAATAAAAGTTGGGTGAATATGGTCATAGGCACCCAGAGTTTGGTAGGTATCTCAAACAATTAACAGCGTGAGTGGCCGGCCATGCAAGCGAATCACTCGCTCACCCGCCCGCGTGTTATCGAACATACCTACCTACCTATTTTATTAGGGAGTTATTTTAAAATGTATTAATGGTATTTTTTATATGTTTAGTTTGAATTATTTTGTAAGTTGATTTCATATAAATTTTGACAGCGCCATCGCATTGGAATCATTCTGTTAAGGTGGATCCTATGATTTTGTAATAAATAAATAAATAAATGAAATTATAACGATATCTCTTTAGATCTTGATTGAAATCAAGTGGTGTCAAAGACAATTTTGTTCACAATTAAATATTTATTGTAAACAAAATAAAAAAAATATAATAAAAAAAAAATTACGCGAGCAGGATCGAACCCACGAGCTTAGACTCATGGTCGGTCTACGCGCAACTGAGCAATGAGTACTTCTGATTCTGCCGAACATCTCCACCATATTCTAGTAAAGTAAGTTTTAGGCATAACTTTTAAAAATCTATCACAATTTTTTTAGATCATAGATTTTTTTTATGTCTGCAGAATCTGCTCATCATCCTGGACAACTTTTGTTAAGGCATCATATCTATATTTCTTACGGTTTTGATGATCCCTTAAGGGTTCTGCATCAGGTGTTCCAGTAACCGAAATCAAATATACCCTATATGTTGCCCCGGCTTCACAGCTATACATCAAAAAAAAGGTTCATACAAATCCGTCCAGCGGATCCAGAGATTAGCGTGTGCAAACAGACAAACTTACAAACAAACAGACAAATTTTTTTTTTTTCAGATTCTTACTCTTTTTTCATTTCTTTATAACCCTAGACAATTTTTTTTTGTAAAAAATATTAAATGTACAGACACGTTTTTTTTTTACTGTTTTTATTATATGTATTGATAAATAAAAATCCCCAGACAGACAAGTTTACCCCAACAGTTTTGTGCGGGCTTTTAACTTATTTAAACTGTAGATCTAGTCCAAGTAACTAACAAGTATCACATTCGTATAAAAAATAATACTGAGTTAGTTATCATTTGCTTTCAATAATTCTGAGTATATAATGTATATTTACGAAAATATATGTGTGTTAACGAAAAAAATACATATTAATAACAATAGATATCAGTTTTTCTTCAAAACCATGACACAAGTTAAGTGCTTTTTGAAAAGATATTAAATGACGCTGTCAGAATATATGCAAAAACAAATACAATTAAATCAACCTCAACATCAATTGTTAGCAGCGACAAACCAAATAAGTAATAAACAGACCAACAAACAAATCGAAAGTTTGTCAAGTCCTAATTGAAAACTGAGAGTTTGTGGGCAGCGGGAAGAATACGCATTGTCCACGACGAGGGTTCGAGGGGGGGTGTTCGGACAGGGGGTCGGGGGGTGAGGAGGGTTGCTGCGGAATTGATTACCGCGCTTGTGGCACCATGAAGAACCGTGGCTAATGTTCACTTGGCTTTAATTATCCCATTGTAATGATGATGTTTTGTGGATTTGTTTTTATTGTTATAAGAAACGACAGCTTATTGAAGATTAACAACGCTAATAGTGAAAGTAGGCTAATTAGGTATAGGTTCTCACCAATTTTCATATCCAAAGCGAAAAAATACATGTTTATAACTTAAATCTGTGAGAAAATTAAATTCTTGAATTATTGCTATAATTTAAAAACTATCACAAGTACTTAGAATAAGTTATTAAAAAATATATATCCCCTGACATAGGGGATATATTTTTTTATTGTATTTGGTTCTGTTACTCTTATTAGCGTGATAAAATTTATTTATTTATTCTTTATTGTACACCACGGAAAAAAAAATACAAAGTAAAACAAAAACAGAAACATGGTACAAAAGTTGGTCTTATCACTAATAAGCAATTTTAATCTCCAGTGGCAAATTGTTTCACAGTTACACAGCATGGGACTGTGAAAGATTTCCCGTAAAAGTCAGTTTTTATGCGGGGGGTTGAAAGCATTACGTTATCATCAGAACGTAGCTGTCGTAGGTGCTGTGAGTGTCTATAATTAAAAACTATTCTTTAAATACTCCGGTGAGGCCAGATTGAACAGAAACCGACACAGCAGACATAAAATTTGAGTATCCCAGCGAAAGCGAATTGGAAGCCACTTGAGCTTAGTGCGATATTCCAAATATGAATCTTATGCATAAATATTAAGATACGTGTTTCTAAAGTCGCACGTGACTTCACCTACCCTTAAAACTAAACATTTTCAAGAAACTTAGCTATGAGACGAATCCTAATTCTGCACATCATATTATCCTACTTAGACTTGAACTCTACCTTAGTAAGCTTAGATTTAGATTGTTTTCTTTTATATTTGATGTTGTATAGTGAAGGGTTCATTATTACTATTTCTATCGTGAAGATGACTGTCTTGATTTCCACCAATATAGCTAAAAATTAAAGACAGTAAGAATCAACCAATAAAACGAAATCGGTTCCAAAAATGAAACTTTAATATTATTATTTGGGAGAAGGGGAAATGTGAGACAAAGTCAATTATTAATATATTTAGATAAGTTACAGGCCCTTACGGTAAAAAAAATTGTTTTGTTTACATTTCCTTACATAGGAGGAGCCGCCAGAGAGAATAGAATAAGATATAAATTGAATTTATTAATGCATGGCTACATGGGGTCTAATAACATATGTTTAAGTGAAACCTCAAGCATGTTGATTAATGTCATTGACATTAACTCAATTTGTAATTTTAAATTTAACTTGACAAAAGATATATATAATATATCTACTTATTTTTTAAAACAGATAGCACAAGTGCTATTAAACTTTTTATTTTTTAAACCAGCTAAGTATTTAGCTACTGATTCTGCTTTTATTGAGCAGTCTTGTATATTGACATGTCATAGTGAAACATGTTGTTCCACTACGCTGACAAGTTTGGGTTGTCCAAATTCTTTAAATTAGTAAATAAGACAACAGATGCTAAAGCATCTAGCAATATTTCAAGTGCTTTATATAATAAAAATTGTTTAAACCTGGTACATCAAAATATACAAGGCATCTCAGAGAAAGTCTTTGAAATTGAATTGTTTTTGAATGCCGAACATATAGACATTCTTTGTATAACTGAACATTTTTTGTTAGACCACCAGTTAATTGTAAATTTTTCTCAGCACCAAGTTGCTAGTTCGTTCAATAGACAGACAGCAATACATGGGGGCTCTTTAATAATATTAAATAAATCTTTAAAATTTAGAGAACGTACCGACATAGTGAGCCTATCTATTGAACAAACTATTGAAATATCCTGTGTAGAATTGACAAACTGCATAATTGTTTGTATATATAGACCCCCTAAATCACACTATGATAGTTTTGAACTTGTTTTAGAACAAGTATTGGATAAATTATGTAATAAAACTAAGAAAATATTTGTTTGCGGGGACTTTAATGTTAATTTATTAGAAAATTCATCATTGAGTAAAAAACTAATAAATTTGTTTAAATGTAATAATCTTAGTAACCTGTTCCTAGAACCAACTAGAATAAAAAGGACCAGTGCAACTTGCCTAGATAATGTGTTTTCTAATGTTACTCCGGTAAGTTCATCAGTTATAAATAAACTAAGTTCTGATCACAGCGGTCAGTTGGTTACTTTTAAATATTCAAAGAAAATACAGGTTAATCAATACATATAATAAAACAGTAAAAAAAACGTGTCTGTACATTTAATATTTTTACAAAAAAAAATGTCTAGGGTTATAAAGAAATGAAAAAAGAGTAAGAATCTGAAAAAAAAAATTTGTCTGTTTGTTTGTAAGTTTGTCTGTTTGCACACGCTAATCTCTGGAACCGCTGGACGGATTTGTATGAACCTTTTTTTGATGTATAGCTGTGAAGCCGGGGCAACATATAGGGTATATTTGATTTCGGTTACTGGAACACCTGATGCAGAACCCTTAAGGGATCATCAAAACCGTAAGAAATATAGATATGATGCCTTAACAAAAGTTGTCCAGGATGATGAGCAGATTCTGCAGACATAAAAAAAATCTATGATCTAAAAAAATTGTGATAGATTTTTAAAAGTTATGCCTAAAACTTACTTTACTAGAATATGGTGGAGATGTTCGGCAGAATCAGAAGTACTCATTGCTCAGTTGCGCGTAGACCGACCATGAGTCTAAGCTCGTGGGTTCGATCCTGCTCGCGTAATTTTTTTTTTATTATATTTTTTTTATTTTGTTTACAATAAATATTTAATTGTGAACAAAATTGTCTTTGACACCACTTGATTTCAATCAAGATCTAAAGAGATATCGTTATAATTTCATTTATTTATTTATTTATTACAAAATCATAGGATCCACCTTAACAGAATGATTCCAATGCGATGGCGCTGTCAAAATTTATATGAAATCAACTTACAAAATAATTCAAACTAAACATATAAAAAATACCATTAATACATTTTAAAATAACTCCCTAATAAAATAGGTAGGTAGGTATGTTCGATAACACGCGGGCGGGTGAGCGAGTGATTCGCTTGCATGGCCGGCCACTCACGCTGTTAATTGTTTGAGATACCTACCAAACTCTGGGTGCCTATGACCATATTCACCCAACTTTTATTATTTCACTTGGAAATAAGATTTCTCTGGATGAACCACCAAATTTTTGTAACGGTTGGGAGTCAGACTACCCACGAGTTTAATTTTATAACTTTCTATTCCAAAATATTAAAAATACTAAGATTTTTTTCAAATCGGTTAATAAGTCCGAATTTGACCTCATTCTCACCTGGTGCTAAGTATAAATGAGGTCGAATACCAAAGCCAAGCCAGTTCTATCATAAACCCGTTTGCGGCTCTAGAACTGGCTCTTTATAAAATGTTTTCGGGACGCGTCACCGCTGGCAGTAGTGATATTTGACGGCAAATTTCAGTCAGCCGAGACAGTCAGTTTACCACCAAGTGGGACTCACTCGGATTAGTCAATTATTCAGAGGTGGTAGGGTTATTCTAGGGGTAAATTATAACTAAATTGTCGTCAAAATCAATGAATGCTGGGTTTCAATATTTTACATGAGTAAAACCTACTACAAACGAATGGTAGGTAGTTATAGGAATAGTAAGTAGTAACTTGACAAGACGTTGAATATTGAAACGCTTTATACGCTTCAATATTCAACGTGTATGATAGCTAAATCTACTGTTCGTAGAATAAACGAACATACATACATATAACTTCACGCCTTTATTCGTTATAAAACCTCTATCCAATAAAACCTCTATCCCTAAAATGACTTTTAAGGTATGCCCGGGAAGAGAAGCAACTGGTACATTCTATGATTTTCTGTTGCTCCCAGTCCAGCGTGGAAGCAACGAACGAACAGTGTTTTTGATATTGTAACGTGGCATTAGTAGATTAGATAGATGTTAAAGCGTTCGGATAGCCAGAAGAAAATAAAACTGAACTACACTAAAAATAAACATGGGAATAAGAATTCTAAGGAAATTCTCCTGGTAAAAGTACTAGGGGCTTAAAAATAATAAATCTGATAAATAGTTGGTATGCAGTAGAAAATTTTGCTATGTTGATAGGGCTAAATCATTAATAAAGCTTCTTGCGCGATTTACTACAGGTAGTTACAGAAGGCAGCAGGTCAAGCGTTACATTACCTGTCAAATTTCCCCAAAAAATTTTAACTTAGGTAATGTCGAGGGCGCAGATTTCAGATTCAAGTAAAAAAATACCGATTTGTAACGCTTGATGTGCTGCCTTCTGTACATACAGAGATATATTGTAAGAAAGTTAAACTTAAAATAATGGGACTCAAGGTTTTATTTATTTCGTGATCATTTCTAGCTCTTGGAAGTTAGAAACCGTAGATTTAGAAGTAGAATAAAAAGTAACGTAGATGTGTTAACTACCAAAAGAAATTACATTAAATTGGCTCAGCCATTTTACCGTGAAAAGTAGCCAATCATAACTATAGATAGATACACATTATACACTGATAATGGCTGGATGGATGGATCTTTGCTACTATTTCACGCAAAAACTGCCAAATGTATTCTTCTGAAACTTTACAGTAATATAGCTTTACTTAGAATAATAAGCTATAATTAATGAAGATAGGTATTGCATGAATTATGTAAAATTTAAGACACTTTGGCACCCGATTTGTTTATAACGCAAGGTGCCTAATATAGTTACCTATGTTTGTAATGTACCTAATATAGTTACCTATGTTTGTGGTTAGGAGTTATACATATTATTTGGGCGAAGATTCTTCATTTTTATTTTTGTTATTAAAGATAGGACTTAGGACCTTGGAGAAGAAAATAACCTACTCGAAATACTAATTCAATACAAACGAAGTCGCAGGCATCATCTATGTAATATACCTACCTACCTATACTTTTTCACAAAACACCTAGGTGAAACTGCGGATCACAGCTTTGTTGTAACAGTTTTTGAAGTAACTCTGTCTGTTTATCTATCAGTAACGCTTAACTACTGAATCGATTTCGCCGAAATTTTGAATAAGGTAAGTTTAAACTTCAAGGAGGATATAATAATAGTATTTATCCAACTCCAACAACCGGTATCCACGCGGACGAAGTCGCGGGTCACAGCTAGTAAGAATATAATGGTTGTTCCGGTCAATAAAAAGCGTTTGGAGAGATTTAGATGTAGTATTATTAAAAATATGCCCCATATAGCCCACTCCAACAATGTAAATTTACAATACAGTAATTTAAGTAGTATAATAAATAAACAACATGAGAGTGTATTTATTCCGAAAAAAGTCTCTCCAAATAATTGTAAATCCTTCAGTGATTGGGCTACCACAGGTATACATATAAGTAGAAAGCACCTATATGATCTCTATCATGAGAAATCATATAACAAAAGTGAAAGTTTTTGCAACTACGTTAGAATTTACTCAAAATTATTTAAAAGAGTATGTGCCGCAGCCAAATCTATATATCTAAGTAATAAGATAAAAAATAGTTCTAATAAGACTAAAACAACCTGGAACATAATAAATAAGGAAACTGGAAAAGTTAAGGATCGCAATACTGAGTTTAAACTTGTAATTGACAATAAAACCATTAATGTAGATGAAAATGTTGCGACAGCATTCGAAAATTGTTTTGCTGACATTCCAGTTTCAACTACTAAATTGTTAAATTCTTCACCTGTGGTGGCTGAATCATTGCTGAAAAATCATGTAAGTGAGTGCAAGGAGTCTTTCAAGTTCCAACCCATAGACACCGGGGACATTTTTAAAACATTTAAGACAATTGATGTTAAAAAGACAACTGATTTGTGGGGCATATCTGTTGAAATCTTAAGTTCTATCATAGATGTAATAGCTCCTTGCCTTGTTGAAATATTTAACAACTGTATTATAAGTGGGGAGTTTCCTGATTTAATGAAGCATAGTAAGGTTATTCCTTTATTTAAATCGGGTAGCTCTACGGACCCTACTAATTTTAGACCAATTTCGATTTTACCAACATGTAGCAAAATTTATGAAAAAATTATTCTCAACCAGCTATTAGCTCACTTCACAAAAAACAATTTACTTCATAACAAACAATTTGGATTCACAAGGGGTCGTTCGACAACTGATGCTGGTGTTGAAATTTTTGAAGTAATAGCTGGTGCCTGGGAGGGGTCACAGGATGCTCTAGGTGTATTTTGTGACCTATCCAAGGCATTTGACTGTGTTCAGCATGACACTCTCATCAGGAAACTCCACCACTACGGCATCAAAGGCACTGACCTCAAACTTTTGAATTCTTACCTGAGTGATAGAATCCAGAAGGTTGAGGTTAACCGGAAAAGGTCAGCTGGGTCGGTTGTGAGAATGGGAGTGCCTCAAGGTTCAATTCTGGGCCCATTTTTATTTTTAGTCTATATAAATGATCTACCCTATATGGTAGGCAATAATCACGATATTGTATTGTTTGCTGATGACACATCATTAATTTTTAAAATGATAAGGCAGAAAACCAACTACGACGATGTAAACAATGCTCTCTCTAATGTAGTACAGTGGTTTAATGTAAATAATCTAGCTTTCAATGATAAAAAAACTAAATGTATAAAATTCTCCGCACCAAATGTAAAACAAGTTGAGTCTGATCTGCGGCTTAATGGGAACAGGTTGAATCTAGTAGATAACACTGTTTTTCTTGGAATTACCTTAGATTCTAAATTGCAATGGGGCGCCCATATCTCACAGCTAGCGAGTAGACTTAGTTCTGCAGCGTTCGCGGTAAAGAAAATTCGCTCATTGACTGATGTTAATACGGCGAAGCTGGTTTATTTTAGTTATTTTCATAGTATAATGTCCTACGGCATCCTACTTTGGGGCAATGCCGCAGACATTGACACGATATTTACACTGCAGAAAAGGGCTATTCGTGGAATGTATAAACTTGGAAGTAGAGAATCTCTAAGAGAAAAGTTTAAAGAGATTGGTATCTTGACCTTTGCATCACAATATATATATGAAAACATTATGTATATTTATAAGAATAGTAGTAAATTTAAAACCATGAAAGATAAGCATGATAAAAATTATTCTGTAATGACAAGGAACGACCATAAATTAGCGTTTCCCAAATTAAGGCTGGCTAAAAGCACCAAATCATTTATGGGAATGTCAATACGTATTTATAATAAAATACCACAGTCAATTCAATCTCTAACGTTTAATAAATTTAAAAGAACTATCAAAGAAACATTATGCAAAAAAGGCTACTATAAACTCCAAGATTATTTAGATGACAAAAGAGCGTGGGATTGATGTCTCCACAGGTTATTTCCAAATATTAAACATTAATCACTATGTAAGCAGCTTGGCTGCGACATGATATTGGCAAGCACGAATAGCTGTCTTCTGTTTGTTTGTTCATGTCATAGCAGAGCTGTATTTCTGCCAAATTGTACCTATAATAAGCACTTTTTACAAAAGAGTGCCGAGAGTTTTTTTTCCGCCGGCTTTTTTCCTCTCGGTCTACCTAGGGTTCTACTTTCATTTCGTTTTTTAAAGCCGAAGAAGAGGTAGTAGTAGACATCACCAAGACATTGGTGGATAATGGGCGATCATTATCTTTATAAGCTGAGAGACGCACACTTCTCGACGGAGGCCTTCCCCTGGATTCTTCATGTCGTCCGGACCCGCGCCACCCTCATCCAGCATTTGACGTTCGTAAAGTGTATAAAATTACCTACTACGAATAAAAAGTTTTCATTTTCATTTTCATTTTCAAATCGGGGAGTTCGATGCCACAGACAAAATCACAGATTGACATGTCAAACTAATACACCCCTCTTAAAAGTAATTATGCAAATAATAACTCGTCGGTGGATAAAAAGTGTTTGTATATCAAAAAGTTATATGCCACAGCCTTATTCCTTGTCATTTAACATGCACGGGTTAAATATTTGACTGTCGTATATTTACATACTGTATTATGAGAAGCAAACTTTGGTCGGTGCTGTATAATTAGTTATATTATATACCATAGTACAATTAAAGATTAAGTCAAGTAATTATTCGTTTTATTCTTCTGTAAAAGTGTAATAATAATAAAGTGTGTATATATAATGATTCGATGATCATCTTAATTTTAGTTTGAAAGATATTAGACATAATCACTATGAAACTGGTAGTGGGACAGTCCACCAGAATAAAAAAGCGGATACAAAATATTATTTTAATGAAAAGAAAAAAGGAAGGCCTTTGCCCAATTTTGGGACACCCAGGGCTAGTAATAAATAAATAAATAATAAAAAAAAAACTAGAAATCAGAACTTATTTATTGCCTCGGGTTGACAATTGTAGACTCTAATTTAAAAAAATATCTCACATTAACTTGAATCCTCCACACTTGCATTTTCATCGCGGAGACATTTTTTTTGTGCTTGGGTTATTCACCCAAATATTTTCTTTACATTAATAATAACTATTTGTGCCAAATATTAAATAGGGGTTGAAATATGAATTTGCCCACAGTTTGACAATATTTTCTATAAGTATTATGCTGACAACGCTGCTTCCAAACTTAAATATCGACAAAATCGAGCGATTTAATCTATACTAATATATAAAGCTGAAGAGTTTGTTTGTTTGAACGCGCTAATCTCAGAAACTACAAGTGGGATTTGAAAAATTGAAAAATTTGCATTTGATGGTTATAGGCTATATTTTATCCCGAAATTCCCACGGGATCAAAAGTTACGCGGGTAAAACCGGTGGCTAGTTTTCATATAATGTGACTGTAATATACAATGACAATAAGGAAACTACGATGAAGTCGGCGCTGAATTCAAATAATAATAGAATGACATTCTGTTCAGTGTTGCGGTTATCGGTTATATCTTAGGTGACACAGATTCGGTTACGTAGGAGGTCAGATGGGCAAAGCTAAGAGTGAAAACCGCGCGACACTACGAGTAATTAAACGTCACTTGCGAACACGTTACCTGTAAAGGTACCGAAACATCAAGTTAAAATTTAAACTAAGATTATGAAGCTACAGTTTTGTTTGTTTGTTTGAACCTGCTTATTTCTGAAACTACAAGTCTTAAATGGCCTAAAGCTTGGTGAATTTTAAAGACTACTAGCTGTTTCACTTGTTACCCTCGCAATATCAAATCCCGCAAGAATATTGGGATAAAAATGTGATCTTCCAGACTGTACACTATCACTATACCAGATGTAATATTCCAGACTGTACACTATCACTATGCCAAATTTCATCCAAATACACTGAGTTCTGCCGTGATTGTGGAACAAAAACACATTCACATTTAAATTATTAGAAAGATATATTTTCTTTAATCTCCAACAGGATCAAAAGTAGGGTAATAACTTCTTTCATTTTTAACCCCCGACGCAAAACGAGAGGGGTGTTATAAGTTTAACGTGTCTGTGTATCTGTGTATCTGTGTATCTGTGTATCTGTGTATCTGTCTGTGGTATCGTAGCGCCCAAACGGATGAACCGATTTTCGTTTAGTTTTTTTTGTGTTATAGATAATTTTATCCCGAGTGTTCTTAGCCATGTTTCATGAAAATCTGTTCAGCCGTTTGAAGATCATCAGCTCTTTTCTAGTTGATGAGGGGATCTGACTACCTTCCATATGTCCTATCGATGCGAAATTTGGTACCGTATTGCTTCAATTATATTGAAAGTATATGGTAAGGTAACCATGACCTGATCAGCCGTTTGAAGGTCATCAGCTCTCTAACAGTTGATGAGGGGATCTGACTAAATTCCGTATGTCGTATCGATTCGAAATTTGGTGCCGTATTACAACAATGATATTGATAGTTATATGGTAAGGTAACCATGACCTGATCAGCCGTTTGAAGTTCATCAGCTCTCTAATAGTTGATGAGGGGATCTGACTAACTTCCATATGTCGTATCGATTCGAAATTTGGTGCCGTATTACAACAATGATATTAAAAGTATATGGTAAGGTAACCATGACCTGATCAGCTAATTGAAGATCATCAGCTCTCTAATAGTTGATGAGGGGATCTGAATAGCTTCCATATGTCGTATTGATTCGAAATTTGGTGCCGTATTACTACAATTACATTGAAAGTATATGGTAAGGGAACCATGACCTGATCAGCCATTTGAAGATCATCAGCTCTTTAATAGTTGATGAGAGGATCTGACTACCTTCCATATATCCTATCGATTCGAAATTTGGTACCGTATTACTTCAATGAAATTGAAAGTGTATGGTAAGGTTACAATGACCTGAACAGCCGTTTGAAGATCATCAGCTCTCTTATTGTTGATGAGTAATTACTTTAAATACCTAACCTTACTTTAAATAAAAGCTAACTAATTACTTTAAATACCTTCCTAATATTAAAACCTACTTTAAAAAGTACAAAATAAAAGTAAAATTAAAAATTTTAAAAACTCCCCGACACAAAAAAAGACCTTAAAAACTAACAAATAATATTTTAAACCTATTCTAATTATTATCGTCCCATATATAATTGACTGTAGGACTTTTACTTTAAAATATTTTTATTTTCCGAGCTTCGTCGCCGCGTCGGGGGACCGCTAAGTGAGAAAAACAGCTGTCAGTTGCAGATTGCATCAAAAGAATTCACTCCGAAAAATTCGTAAAATCGACACAACCGTCAACGTCGTTACGTAGGCATTACGTAACGCGTAGACTATGCATGAAACCACAATGAAACTTAAGATCGCTCATACCTAAATGTAATAATAAATTAGCTGTTGTTGACTTAATACTTTGTATACTTGAGCGGTCCCCGACGCGGCGCCGAAGCTCGGAAAATAAAAATATTTTAAAGTAAAAGTCCTACAGTCAATTATATATGGGACGATAATAATTAGAATAGGTTTAAAATATTATTTGTTAGTTTTTAAGGTCTTTTTTTGTGTCGGGGAGTTTTTAAAATTTTTAATTTTACTTTTTACACGCCGTTCTTGCAATAAAAAGACATGCAAACTCAGTGTCCCTAGTCCCTACTAAATATTACAAAAGTGCTTACCGTAAAGTATTGCTACCCTGCATTTGTAAAATCTTATGAGATGATTTCACCTTCAAGAATGTAGGTATTTGGATCCCGAAAGGCCTAAAAATTGTCCAAACTTGTCAAAATGCAAATTTGTCATGACCAAACAATTGTATTTGTATTGTAATTATTTAATCATTAGTATAATTTCTTTTATGTAGCGGTTAACGAAGGATTGAAGATCAAGCATTGGATATGTTTAGACATGTCACATGTGATATGTTTGTAACACAAATTATTTTAATCACAAAGCTATAAATCAAAATACACACGTCATTTCCTAAACAACATGTACTCAAACAAGTTTGTTGAATTGTGTATTAAGTTGGTGTTTTCTATTTTTCAACCGAGTTCAAAAAAGAAAGGAGGTACTCAATTCGTCTGTATGTTTTTTTTTATGTTTGTTACCTCATAACCTTTGACTGGGTAAACCGATTTTGATGATTCTTATTGCATATGATAGAGAATACTTTCTTTTTGGTCCCATATATCCAAATATTGATAATCGAAATCGATGTATTCCACGTTTTTTTTTAATATTACTTAGTATGAATTCGGAGATCATTTACCTTGACGACCAGCCAAAGTTTTGACATGAAGTCGGTTTTTTTAATGCCCTGCTGCTTGTGGCTTTATTATCAAAGGCACCTTTCTAAGATGTGTTTGCGGTAGCTTAGTTCTACCTTAGTTCTGCTTATAAGTTACATGATTCAAACCGCGCGCACATTCAAGTCCTTTTTTAATCTTCAGACTTCAAAAAAGGGCTATACTTTTTCTCTAACTGCCGACTGATATTAGTCGATATTTTTCCGGTTCAACAAAGTCTCATCGGTTGTTGCCTGATATTAGAGAAGCTTTGAGATTGTCTGAGTTAATCCAACCAAACATACCGATATGAAGAGCTGAAGATCGAACAGAGCATTTCAAGAATGCTCTAGCTCGGGGGTTGCATAGTTTACTTACCTCAAATAACCCTTTGTATCTCACTAGCTCAACAACCTTACGAGGAGTGTTACGCGTTCCATATTTAGATTTATGTCAAAGGTATTTCATAAAAAAAATAACAAAAGTAAATAAAGATTAGGTAAGCAGATCCACACCATCTTTTTGGACAAATTAAATCTCGTTACGGTATTGAGTAATGGATATTGGGAAACCGATGAATTAAAGTATCGAACGAAAATTAGAAAAGTACAGTTTTCTTATATTCAACGCCAAGAAAAAGATATGAATAGTCAGTCTTCTAAATCTTGAAAGCATTGATCTTCAATACAATTTCAATTCAGCAGCTCACTCACTTCAAAGTCATACGATTCTTGACAGCTAAGTCTTAAGAAGTTTATTATATGTTTATTATATTACAAATCAAAATATTTAAGACTGTTTCATTACTAACTGAGTGATTGTGTAACTGATAGACAATGTAGGTACAGAAATAACTACTGGGCGCAGAGAGCTGACCTGTCAGATTCTTAACAACTCATGAAATGTATTAAAACAACATATAGTGCAAATAATAGCTCATGTTCGGTTAATTCCAAATCATTTACTTATATTAGAAACCGCAGCAAGGATTTTAATGTTTTACCCTCTCAATTTACTTAATAGACTACTAGTATCATCCACTTGAAATGAAAAAAATAAATAAAAAAGTCATAAAACCAAAACCAAAATGAAAGCAAACTAATTATTTCTTTTTAAGAAAAAGTGAACCGAATTCAAAAATCAACCCACTAAAAATGTTTAAATAATTTTTATAAACGCCATCCTATTCCTGTTTCTATTCCATCCCTATTACTACCCCGTATAGTAAATTTCTGCCAAAAATTAATTAATATTAATGAATGTAATAAGACCATCAACAATTTATTTGGGTAGGTATTTACATAGTTTTTGAACGCAAGGTAATCGATGACAATAGTATATTATGTGACAAGTGAGCTAAGGTTGTCTCGGCTCATTATTAAGCCCTCGCCTGCGGCTCGGGCTCAAATCACAGCCTCGACTGTAATTAGCAACGCTCACGAGTTACATACGACGTTTTTCAACACACTTGTGAGTAAAAGACAGACATACGTGGTCATAAAATTTATTTGAAGCAGCTGTTAGCTGCTGCGCGTCAGTAACCCTGTCCCATTACACGTACACACGCTATTGTTGCTTGGAGGCGCTGTGCGGGCCGCTGCTGCTGCACGCGCGCCGCGTGGCCGCGCGCCGCCTGGACGCGCGCGCTCATATATTTAATGTATAACCCGGATCAATAAAATATGCTCTGTTTACTCGCGTGTAATTTGCACTAAGGTACAATTCAACTTTGTATGATTCATTATATTATGCACTAGGGTATAATATATTATGCACGCGTGACTTATAGCCCAGTTTATAGTTCTAAATTCAATAGAATAAGGCTCACTTTACGAGCAAGTGTGTTGAAAACATTATTAAGGGCCTACACTACCTCAAACACGCTCCGAATCCAAATTTTGATCTCAAATATCTATCAGAGTACTGAACTAATAATTTTAGAAAAAACATATAGCAAAGTTAAGAGTATGAACTAAGAACCATATGTTTTGAAAACACGATTAATGAAAAAAATCTCGATAGAAAAAAATCACAAACTTACCTCTAAAATTAACAAAGAAACCTTATTACTTAATTAGTACTTAACCTACACTAATGTAACTTGGTATTTAGTTTCAAGGTATGACAATACGTGTACTATATGATCTGATTTTAAAATAATTTTATTATTTTTTTTATTATAAATCTTAAATCTAAAATAATGTGTTTGGCACGACGGGTGACTTGCGCCCGCTCAAGGATTCAGTTGCGCTCCGGCATTCGTACGAGGAACCTGTGTCGCTTTCACGCTTGCCGCCGCCGCTACAACATCACGTAAATATCGTGTTTTCCATACATAAATTTGTGGTGTGTTTTATTTCAAAATGGGAAATGAAAGAAATAAGATACGGAAAAGGCAGAGTTGGAGAAAACAAAACGCGAGTGAGTAAGATAGCCCCGAAGCGCGTTGCGGGGTGCTTCACGGCCGGGCGGTGAGGTGGGGGCGAAATTCAGATTCTAGCTGGAGTAGTATGGGCTCTTAACATACAGGTTAAACTCCTCTTTGTAAGTTGGTTACTTTTAATCAGAAGTTGTGCAGGTAAATCTGCGGGAAACTGCTAGTATTCGGTAATTATTCGGCAAATCAATCAAAAATTCGGCTCAATACAAATGTTGTACGAAATACGAATGTTCTGCCGAACATTCGGCTCATCTCTGATACAAAATAAACAGATAAATTGAGAAGCTTATTTTTTAAAGTTGGTCAATATACTTAAACCTTCTCCTAAACATGAAAAATCTTTTTCTTAAAACCGCATCTGGATGTTCAGCCAAACGTGAGAAAATCGCGGACAAACATACATACATACTTACAGGTCAAACTGAGAACATCCTTTTTTTGAATTCGGTTAAAAATCACGATATCGTTTCTAAGACATTAAATCAAGTCTGCACCAATAGTTTAGATATAAACAGGCAGCATTTCAATGACAATATCATCTTTATACATTCACATACGTAACAAAAAGTAGTTTGACTGGTCAGAGACTGTATGGTGAACATTAATTTCTAGAACATACCTTTACTCGTATTCCTTAGGAGGTGTAGGGGCTAAGGAAGTAATTCCTGAAATTCCCACTATGAAAAATCTTATTCTTAAACGTTTAAAACGTTTTTCAATGAGCGGTTGCATTATGGAAGAAATTACTGAAACCAAAGAAACCGCAGTTATAGCAGTTTTAAAATGTAGTAAACAATGTTAATGTACGAACAAATTATTTAGCAAAAGCTTATTGTACCTGTAAACATCAAGACCCTATTTTTTGCTTCGCCTAAAAAATTTGGGTAAAAAGTCTTTTGTCTTACCAAAATTCGTGAACCTTAAGTCCGTGAAGTCTTACGTTGGCGCATGGCGCAAGGGTTCCGTCTATGAAGCTAATTTTATCCACGCCAAGAATGCCGCCAAACAATGTTATCACTGCGTCTTTTCTGTAAATCGGAGTGTTTCATTGTAGCACGCAGTGAATTCGTGCAAGACGTTTACAAGTGCAGTGTATCATATCAGAGCTTCAGTAAATCAGCTGATACCGAAGCGACGGTGGCGCCACCGAGAGGAAATTAAATAAGTTCCCGCTGCAACTTCCACTCGCGGGGCAATAGGAAATCTAATCATACTTCATCGGAAACCAATTTATCACTGATATTGATCCTCAAGCAACGTCAAACTTGAAAAATTGAAAAGTAAGGGTTTAATAAAAATCGCCTTTGAATGATTTATTTTTAAAGACATTATTTCTTAAATTTTCGCATGGAGTTTCCACGATTCGTTATACTAAAATTCTTGTTAATTGAATATTCTAGAAGCGTAAAATTTGTTTGTTTGAACGTGCTCAGTTCTGAAATTGTTAGTATTATTTAAAATACTCTTTATGAAGCTTACAGGCTATATTTTTTCAAGACGATCGCGGAAAATAAATTCATCTAAGCACTCATTGGAGCAACGATAATAAAAGCAATATTAACTGGTCACCTAGTAATACTCTCAAATCTGCGGTCTTACGCAAAAAATCTACGCAATTAATCTTGCACTGTCACAAACAAACATTCCTATCTTGCATTGCGTGATTTGCGCGTATTCCTTGGTTAACCCATCACATATCTGCAATTTCGCTATACAGAATGTTCAAAAATAAATGATTTTTATTCAAAATGCGACTCTAAAGTACTTATCCATACAAACATTACTTCACGCCTGTATCCCAGGCAGATCACCTGATGTCTCCCTTAACAGCCTCCCAGGAAGTTTTCAGAAGAATTATAATGATGGATAGAGAGTATGTGTGACGATATGTCAGTGACGGGGGGTGAGCCTATCGCCCACACAAACGCCAATAAAACCTCTGTCCCTTAACTGACTTTTACAGAATGCCCGGAAAGATGCACAGCTCGTACATTCTATGTTTTTCTTTCGCTCCCAGTCCAGTACTTATCTTATTCCTGGCATTACAAACTTGCCAGGAAACTCCGTGCAACTCAACACCATTAAAATCGAAAATAAACAAACGAGGGATTATAATCAAATACAGTTTAATCTGGATAAAGGGCTTCCGAAGCTCTACTTTGCCCTACCTCCAAGTTTCCAATATTGCTTTACTCAGAAAGTTGAAGTATTAAGCATTCTTTAATTAAAGGCAGAAAACCTCAGATGGAATTTAATTACCGGAGGCCGAAGAATGAAGCTACGATTGGATTTCGCCAACTCCGAAGTCTGTGGGAAGTGTTTATGTAAGTTGGTTAGCTGTGTTAAGGTTCCTTGCGAACATTCCACCAAGAACACATGCCGATGTACAGGTTCGGACCAATAGAATGACTATTTGAGCCAGAATGTCCCGTATAGAGTACTAACTGTTCCACGCAGTTTTTCCCGCGCAATCTTGAATCCCGCGGAATAATAATATCGGAATAAAAATGTGCTTTTCCATTCTCTATACTATTGCTATACTCAATTTCATCCAAATCCTTTGAGCCATTCTGCCGTGATTGAAGAACAAACATCCATACATCCAGCCATCCAAACTTTCACATTTATTATATTAGTAAGATGCAGGTAAAACACATTTCTGTTTATAAAGTCTATCGTCAAACATAATCGTTCCGGCAATTATGGTAATCAGGTATATTTTATCAGAGGTCTTATGAAGCGAAGGTATCTTGGCTCTATATTCCACCTCATCAATATTTATTTGTCAGGAATTAGCTTAATTACCAACTAAGATTGAAAAAAGCATTTTTTTCAACATTTTTAATAAATTGTGTAAAAGTTGAATTCGATATTTGCTCAAAACCAGACAAGTTTAAGAGAATAATTAAACAAATAGGTAGGTATAGGTACGTTGGTATGATTTTAGAAACATAAATGAACTGATAAAAAACTTTCTTATTAATTATAATTTATTTCTACATGCTTATTATACGAGTATTCTGATTATCCCCACGTTATGACAGCAATACTTATCATATTTCTGCAACAGCATAAAGTAGTTAACAAAAGGACTTTTGAGTTCATATTAGTAGCTCTAGAGGTGGTAAAAGCTTTTCGCTAATTATATTATTCATTTGTTATTATTATTTCAGGCTATATTATATCTGTGTGCGTACATAGTAAACATGGCCCGCTCATTTATTTTTATAGTTTGTAAATAGCTTGATAGAGTAGAGTAACCACATCCATTCATCCATCACAAACTCTCTTTTTAATTATATTCGTAAGAAGGTGAATTTTGTTTGCCGAACCACCTAATTACTATGCATGCCAACTTGGAATAGGATTGTCAAGACGCCATTGTTCCGAAATTCTCAATACCTTCATTAGTGATGTGTAAGTCAGAGGAATATACAAACAGAGAGGGTAAGGATATTATTTTTGACCTACTTCCCTGTATTTTCGTTTCAGATTCCTATCAAACTGTTTCATGATATATGTACGAGAGTACAAGTATGTTATGTGTTGATTGTTAAGTGAATAGAAATAAGAATATATCTTCAATAGGGCTATGTTTTAATATTGCATTCAATATTTGAAATTATGATCGATTATTGATTCCTAAAATTTAAGCACAACTTTTTGACTTTTTTGCTTAAAATACATATAATATGGTCGTGTAAGCCATCCGATTCGTATTTGAATAGTCTACTCGAATAATAAGTATTATCTTTGAAATTAAAAGAATTGTTCACGATATATCAGAATACCTCCCAGGAACAAACACATGGCGTAAAGCGTATTCACAAAATTCTCAGGCTGACACACAAAACAAATCGTTCGCGAAGTTTACAACTTTTTGAAATATCGCCCTGTTCTCGGTAAGTAAGGGCAAAGTCATAAATTCACTTTTGCCCTTCATGTACTTGTGAATACTGTTTCAAAATCGAGTTATATTAAAAAGTGCCCTCCAACTTTGCAGCTGTTTTCGAGAAGCATTAACAAAATGAGGTGAATAAGTTTAATGTGTGTTAAGAGGCGTATCATTTTATTTCATCTTTTTTGTTTTATTCTAGCGGAAACTCGGTGTTTGTTATTACACGGAACACCTAATGTGCCTAATGCATTGTTTAGTGGTCTATAATAATCTTTGCATTATTGTCATTCAAATTCCAACAATTGGACACATCAGTTGAATGGTTTCAAAGCATGTAACGGATATAAGTAGAAGTCGAACTTTCAATATTGAAATAGCGCTCAATCTAAAACTATTTTAGAACTTTAGTTGATACTTTGAGCAGTTCCTGCAATTTGTAACTATGGCGGTGTGCTGTTCCATTGATAAGTTCTATTGATTGAATTCTCATATAGTATCCATACTCTATGATATGTCAAGCAAGTAAAAGAATTAAAATTAAGAATGGGCCCACGAGCGTACTCTTTGATCTCTACTGAATGTGTTCAAATTGTTCCCGTGCTTTCGCCGTGCTAAGTAACTTACATAAATTGTTTGTGACTTATTTACCTAAAGAGTAATGTTTACGGTCCATACAGTGTCTGACCTGTCAAACTACTTTTTATTAGGTATTTGAATGTATAAAGATGATATTGTCATTGAAATGCTGCCTGTTTATATCTTAACTATTGGTTCGGACTTGATTTAATTTCTAAGAAACGATATCGGGATTTTTATTTCAAGTGGATGATACTAGTAGTCTATTGAGTAACTTGAGAGGGTAAAATATTAAAATCCTTGCTGCGGTTTCTAATATACGTAAATAATTTGGAATTAACCGAACATAAGCTATTATTTGCACATTTCATGAGTTGTCAAAAATCTGACAGGTCAGCAATGAACATTACTCTTTATGAGTACAGAGCAGCAACATTATCTCACAGATCTTAAGCCTGGCTAAGGAAATGTAAGTCAACCTCGTTTTTAAGATTATATTTTTACAACTAGCACCAATTGTATTGTAAGAAAACCTACTCAAGCGTTTCACTTAAGCACAGATTCGTTGTCAATTCTTCATATAGAAATGTCAAAACTTGTAGACATAAGTACTTAAGTAGTGCTCAAGTTTGAGTAAGCTTAATTATAGCAGAATATACCTTAGAAATAAAAACTATGTAGCATTGAATTGAATGAACAAACCATTAACCGCTAACATTATTACAACTTCACCCACATTTAACATTTGTATTTTAAATATCTGCAAACTTGTATTCAATTCACGGAACGACACAAAACGCGGACGGTACAATACAAAAAGTTACATAACCGGACTTACAACAACATACTATCAAAATGATTTTCATCTCTCAAATGCTGCTATGTAAAACACTGTATGCGCATCTAAAGGAACCCTTTTTATGGCAAACATATGAAAATTTTACGACTACTCCAATAGTACATGAAAGTATTATGTGGGCAGATAAGTGCCTCCTCAGCAAACTCGGTGTACCGATACGGAAAATTTTAAAGGAAAATCTAGTCTTTCGCAGTTTTGTTAGAGTTTAAAAGTTACTTTTAGACGTTGTAGAGCACGGTTGTTAGAGGGTGTTGGGACAGGAATATTACTTTTTAAGTAAGTTTGGAGGGTGACTTTTTTATGGATACTACTCGCAGTCTACGTTTTAATTTACTTGAACGAACTGAATTTTGTTTTTTGTAAACTTTAGTAGGAAAACTTAAAATTTGCATAGAAATTTCAATGTGAAGTAAAATAATTTTTAAGTTCTTTTATTATTTTCAAGATATTTTATATATAGAGGTTTGACTGGCGTTTTTGTGGGCGAAAGGCTGACCACCTGTCACTGCAATAGCCTCTATCCATCGTTATAATACCTTACTCATTTCTTTAACAAGAAAAATTTACTAATACGGGAAGACACAGGTCTCCACATCACAGGGAATCCTAGGGTGGAATCCAGAGTTACATCTTAATAATTTGCATTGTATAGCATCATATAATCTAGTATAAGATCATTGTGAAAAATTGTGTATGTACTGAAATAAATATTTCATTTCATATTTCAGTTCATTTGAAATCGTTTTTTTGAACTATAATTTAAAGAAGACTATAGTATAAAGAATTATGCATAAGATCTGAACTTTCCTGCATTATGATTTTAAAAAACACTTATAGATACATAATGAAACTGACAATTAAAAAGAACCTAAAAAAATAAACACATTACTATGACACACATGACGACCACTTTGGTGATGGCGTAAACCTATCTGCTTCAGACGCCAGTGGTTGCGGGTTCGATTCCCGCACGGAACAAGAAAAAAATAAAGGTTCCGGGTCTGGGCGTTTATCTACATAAGTATTTATATTTTTATTCCCCCCCTAGGCTACGAAGTATCCCATAACACAAGCTCAGCTTACTTTGAGGCTATGTAGTTGGTGTGATTGTCTGGGGACTTTATTTTACTATTATCATCCTTTTCAATGAGCCCACTGCAGGGCCATGATTTTCTCCCCTGTGTGATAAGGAAGTGTTAAGTCCTAAGCCATCAACGTGGCCCTGTGTTGGTTGATGCATTACTGTTTAACTTAACATTTTTGGTATCTATACAGATAAAAATGTAGATTATAATTTCCAGCTATTTCAATCAAAACTTTAGACATGATACTTAATTTAATTCTTTCAATTTTTATAACTTAAAAATAAATGAAGAAGTTTTAGATAGAAAATGAAGACTAAAGTTGTAGTAAAGTGAGCGTTAAGTCCGTAATCCTTTTCGAGTAATGCAAGGTCCAGACCAGACAGACGCTCAGGACCAGGGCTTAGGGTAAGAAGCGGTTTCAACTGGTTTCAGATAAGAAAACTCCATCCTAACAAGCTTAAGAAATTGACAGATATCTTAAGGTTATTTTTAAGAACGCCGTTAATCTTTGCGCGATCGAATGTGTGCTATTTTCAGCGTTGTTGCAAACTGTTTTACAATCTTAATTTGTTTCGTGAATTTGTGAAGTGACTGGATTGATTTAATTGTTGATTGATTGATTGTGATTGTAATTGAACTAAGTTTTCTCTTGACCATGGCCTTTGCAATTTAGTCAAATCGTTTATGAAAAAGTAAATCAATGTTTTATCGTGAATAATTCCCGTCTGCACTAAACTCTACTTAGCATAAACTTATTTATGACATGTCTAAACTACGTCATACAGAATCATTGAATTACTCTGCATTGTCTTAAGCATTTAGGCGTTGACCTAAGTTTAGTGCAACGCAATTTTTGTTGCTAAGCACGTCCTAGAGACTTAAGTATCAACTTAGGAGCTATCAAAGTTTAGTGCAGACGGGCATCAGTCGGGTTGTGTATCGGTAGGAACATACTTAGCAGTCATGTCGCAAAAAGATGCTACTGCCCATCCTATAGTAAGTATACAAGTATTCCTCGTGGTTTCAGTCGTTAATATACAGGGTGACGTTTAATTCGACGTATTCGTCTTTGGGTGTTATAATAACTCAAAACACTAGCTTTTTATCTATTGAATTTTTTGTAGTGCATTCGGTATTTTATGGAAAAAACCAAAAATATTAAATATCTCGATAACGAGCCTACTTGGTACTAGGGCATTATAGTCGAATCACAAGTCACCCTGTATATTTTCCGTGGAAACATAAGAGAAAAAATTTCTATGTATTTCGCAAAATTTCAGCTGTATCTGCCTTGCCCATGGAATAGAATTAATATTAGAAGAATTGCAGGGATGTGGATGTGCCTAATCATTTTTATGTGTTGGTAGTTGCGAATTTTAGAGTAAGATGTTAACAATTAAATTACATTATTCCCAAATTACTCTTGCGGAGTATTAATGAGGGGTGGAGATAAATACAGTCACGTGTAATAAGATGTATACACTTCGCAACTTGTTCGGTTGTGATAAGGTTAAAATTTCAACGAAAATGTATATTATTAGACGCGACTGTACATTAGTAGTTGTTAAATAAATACGAAGGTTAAAGTCTTCTGTAGCGCAATGGTTGAGTGTCCGCCATGCGTGTAAGGAAAATTATATTTTATTTACTGTTTTAAGTTTTTATAGAGTTTCAATACTTTTATCCAAATTCCATTCTATAACACAAAATATTCAAATAAGTGTTGGTACTTTAGGCCACAGAATGTCACTATACCGAGACAATTAAAAAAATATAAAAGAAGAACCATTATGCCTTGACAAAGCGTTGTCTCCAAATCCCATTACTCTGCCGTCGAATCAAAAAATAGCGTCAAATAAATAATTCTATCTTCCTCCAAAAAGGGGCGAAATTGCCGCCAAAAATTCCATTTCGACAAAATGTCAACGTATTCGAGATTAGTCGAGCGCCCAAATAAAACGGCCGTACCCTAGAACATTAGCATTTATATAGAAGAACCATCACATGTTCAGGCATCCTGATATAGGGCCGATAACATACGTAGGTGGGGTATTTTTGGGTATTTTACACGTTTCCCGTGATACTTTGGCACGTCGATGAATATGAATGAGGCAGGTGTATGCCGGCGTGACCCGCGGGACGGGACGTGGGTAGTTTATAACTATCGACATTACCAGATTTCAAATCTGGAACACTTGATAAAGTTAAGCTTATGCGCTTTTTTAAATACCACTTGAGTTGTGTATAGTCTGTGTTTTCGACCATTTTATAAACTTATAAAATAATGAAGCGTTCATTGCAAAAAAAAAATGCTCCTATTTAATCTAAACAAATGAATTACATAATTATTCAGTCCAATTAAATTTATAGACCGATTTCTTACTTTTTACTAGTTATAATGGATTACAAATTGCAATACTTATTCAATTCAATGATCAACCCGGAGTTTAAGGACATAGCTATAAGTTTTCAAATCAAATCAAATCTATAGAACAAGTGAAAAAGAAATCGATCAAGTTCGATTTGGACATCACGCTTAGCAGAAAGCGATATTGCTCGATACTGCCCGAATCGTTCGCCGGTTTCTTTCTCTCTTGCCCTGATCCCCGACCGACTGGTCCAATTGTCGGGTCTTTTCCGCCGAAAGGCGTGTAGTTATAAGTATGCATAATAATAATAATAATGCACACGAGGTGACCGAAATGTAGGAAGTCATGTCCACCGAAATCATCCCGGTTGTATTATCCGCAAACGGTTTGATCCCAGCCACTTTGGGCGGAAACCTTGAAAGGCTGGGATTCGGCGGTGGTTTGCTTCAAGCACGCAAGCAAAAAGCGGTTTTGCTGGATACTGCCCGAATAGTTCGCCGGTTTCTGTCCCTCTTGCCCTGATCCCCGACCGACTGGTCAAATTGTCGGGACGTTCCGCCGAAAGGCGTGTAGCTTTAAATGTAAATAATAATATTATAATTCTTTATTGTACACCAACAGAAAAATTATAATTAAAAAAATTACAATATATTTTCATATTTGTACAAAGGCGGCCTTATCGCTGTAGAGCGATTTCTGCCAGGCAACCAAATTGTGACAGGATTAGAAAGTGGAAATTAGGATGGGCTAAGACAAAGTTTAGAAATAATATGTTTATAAATAATATACTACTTACATACATATCAATAATTACATACACATACCTAGGTAAATATAATAAATACATACAAATACATATGAATAATACATAAACATACATTCTAATAATACATACACACACAATATAAACAATGATAGCGTTAAGATGAACAATATTAGTGTGACGCAGTGACGCTTATTGAAAAATCTTAATTTTTACTTTACGATATGTGTTCAAGTTTCTCTGAAGCTCACTGTACTATTTAAGAAGTAGATTGACGAGATTAGAACCGTCATCATTGAAAATATCAGCGTCATCAGACGGGTGACGTCCACAACTAGACAAAGGCCTGCTCCAAGATTCTCTAGGTCCCGCGCCGCCTTCATCCAGCGTTTACTGTCGACCTTGACCAGATCGTCGATTATTACAAGTATAATAATGTCAATCTGACAGTGACACGGTCGTACCACCTCTTTTGTTTACCCACGTTTAAGTTTTTAATTAAACAATTTACTCCATGCCAGCTACTTCTAGTTCGCGGCAAACTGTGAATAGTTAAATTTGTTGAATGTAGAGCATTCTCCTGATGAATCTTGGCTGAGTAAACTATGCCTCGACAATATCAATGTTAGTGTACAGGCATTGTTCGCGGTTAACTTGCAAAGTGGCTTTTCTTAGAATAACTGAAATACTAAATCTCTTATTGTAGAAGACTTCTTAAGCGTTGATTAACTATTAACTCAAGAATAGAAAGAGAAGAGAGAAAATAAACAATTGTTATTCCTTGCAGGACTGGGAGGAAAGGAAAAACATAGAATGTGCCAGCTGCTTCTCTTCCCGGGCATACTGTAAAAGTCAGTTAAGGGACAGAGGTTTTATTGGAGGTTTTTTGTGGGCGATAGGCTAACACCCAGTCACTACAATAGTCTCTCTAACCATGCATCCAAATTTGTCAAACGTGACATCAGATTGTTTTATGACCTCTGGTTAGGGATGCTATATTAGGATCGAATTTTCATATTCCTATTAACTAATATAACATCAATAATAATGTTATCATATCTATTACTGGGTAATAGTCAAATAATGGTCAGAGTTTATGATCTAGTTAATATAATGATTATCTCGCGCGCATATTATTGAATAATAATAGAACATATGAAAATTATAAGAACACCATGAGTGCATACAACGTTCCTCACTATTATTTGACTATTATTGAACAACGTAATATAGAAATGTTCGTATTACCAGGTATTACTGAATATAACATTTCTGCCGTGTACCTATTATGTATACCTAATATGAATATAATAGTCACATCTTTACCACTGGTGTTCTGTCTACCCAATAAGGGTGTATCCCGCGTGAATTTATGTATGTAAAAGAAAGAATTCGCTGTCAATTCTCCGTAGAGAATTATCAAACCTCTATTCTACTGAAAAGTTTAAATCAAAGTAAGTTTTCATAATACGTCCCTTACGTGGGTACCGTTCACTCAAGTAAATCTCAATCCTTGATCTTAGATTTTTAACAACTATGTATACCATGAAAACCCTATTTTGCCATAGAACTCGATAATTAAAATGCACAGCGAAGCTCATAACTGAAAGTATAGTAAAATAACACATCATTGTGAAGGTCGAAACAAAATCCAGCTTAGATTTATCCATTTCAAAGGTATGTTAACCATGCCATTTTTATTTAATTAATTATTATACCAAAAACTTTTATTCACTCCACTGAATATGAGCTGTACGCATGCCGCTAAGTAAGTACCTATGCGTTTGAGTACTCGTGGGCTATTTCAGTCAGTCATATAATACTGATAATCTTGCCATTTCAGTCCATTTCCCGCGCAGATTCATATGATTGGTGAGAGTCTGGTGAGACGCACGATACATTTTTTGCAGAAACTGAGATGATAATACATCTACTTGATTTACAAAGTTTTCTTTACAAAGCTTCTGAAATATGAGTTCGTATTATTTATGTGCATAAAAGAACAAACTTATAAAGGAGCTATAAGAATAATTGGTATTTCACTTTTTTTTTATTTTTCTTACTTATTTATTTACGTCCAAAACTTGCGTCAAAACTGAGTTTGAAATATTGATTGTCCAAGGACAATATCAATGTTAGTGATTGATGTGATGGGACTATGGGTCTATTTAGTTTGTAAGGGAAAGCGCATCCTAAAAACTTATTTTTAATAAAAATTGATAAACAAATACTCATTTTTAAAGAACAGAATCGCTTTGCACATTAAACGCCTTCAGAGGTAGGCACTTGAAACAAAATTTATCGACTCAGGTAACACAGATAGGGCAAGATAAAACACAAAACGTATCGATAGGTCGGCAGATAAAATTACAAGCTCATGGAAGCAAAAGGGTTGAAAGGTTAATAAATAAAAGGGTTGATTCAGATTGTATGGAACAATCACAAGTGTCCTTTGTAGCTGTAACTTCGGGTTAACACTTTTATCTGACAATTTGCAGTCAACTTGTATGTGGAAGCATATTTTTATCGAATCATTCGATTTTACCGTAGGTCCCGTTCAAATTGTTATTTAACTATATCCAGAAATAGAAATTACTGATTGAAATACTGCTTTTAATGTATTAAAAAACAAAGTTACACTAGGTTAAATCAAACTTCTTGGGTCTAGTTTTCAAATCGATATTTTAATAGACTTTGTTGACAAAAACTATGATAACTCGGCTCGTTGTTAGTGTACAGTGTATCGTGATGTTTAATATACTACAGTAATATCTATTCTTAAACTGGTAAAATAAATAAAAATATAGGTTAAAATCTGTTCAGTAGATTTGAAAATTTCCCCGAACATATACACAGACAAACGTTTCTTTTGATAAGATATAAAGGCACTCACTTTTTCGATCCTTCAGGAATATCAGGAATAAATCCTAAGTACATATCGTCTGTGTTATTCTACGCTTTGCCCTTCCTGTTGTCTTACCTGTGTGGAAAACTTTTAATTTTAATCCTATAAGCTATTTTAACGTGACCACCTCACGTTAACAAACATACACACATTCTCGAAAGTTCTACGTTTATAATAATTTTAAATAAGTACTTATTGCTTATGATTTCATAAGAGTTTCTTCAAAATACAATTTAGCCTGTAAGTATAATATTCCCTAAGCGATGGGCCATCAATTGTAACAATAATTAAAAACCTACTGGTAGTTTCCTACAAAAGCAAGTTCAAACTAATAAATTCTTCTGTAATATTAAATCTGAATTCTTAAAAAATAAGGCCAATCACAAAATTTATTTAAACGTCATTCTATTACAATGAATCAAAACGTCGTCGTCGCGTCGATCTTTTTAAGCTTTTAAACTCGCATTAAGCTATCCATATTTTACTTTTGTCTTCTTTTTAGGTTAGAAAGACTCCCAGTGTACAGTTTTACTGTATTTAAGAGTAATCCCACATTTGACCCCAATCTTATTTAAGTGAGTGACGAAGAAACTGAAACTACTAAACTACTTTTGCGCTTGTGTAAAAATGTCATGAAGATAAAAGATAATGACCTCACTAAAGACTTACGAGATGGAAAGAAGCGAATGAATCATAATAAACGAATGCAGAGCATTAAAAAAACCGACTTCACGTCAAAACTTTGGCTGAGTTATAATGTCATCCATGTAAACATTCTCCGAACTCATACATATTTTTTCAAAAATTAAAATTTTCAATTAAGTACTCAACCGATTTCGATGAAATTTATATGGGACCAACTATGAAGTTTTCTTTATCGTATGAAACAAGAATTTTCAAAATCGATCGAATCCATAATTGGCCGAAATATCGTGTAACAAAGACACAAAAAAAACATACAGAAGAATTGAGAACCTCCTTCTTTTTTGAAAGTCGGTTGAAAACGTGGATAATTTTGTGGTAAGCAGATCAAGCGTTACATTACCTGTCAAATTTCCCCAACCAATTTTAACTTAATGTCTAGGGCATAGAGTTCAGATTCAAGTAAATTTTTTTTACAGATTTATAACGCTTGATGTGCTGTCTTCTGTACATATTTATTTCTAAAATAAGTTTTCAATTACGGACCTATTTGCTAGCATTAAAAAGCTAGCTACAACAGACAAATGAAAGTTCCTAGAGTTGTTTAAAAAATTGGGATAAATTCCCCTGAAAATTTACGTCGCCAGCATCGTAGTCCTGCTGCGACCAATTGCTGAGGCGGTTTGCAATTTTCTCAAGCAATTTTCATTTGATTGATTTTCCTATTCCTTTTAAGCAGTGAACGAACTTTTAAGAATGTAAAGTTTTCTCTCTCAGTTTTTTCCATACTTATAGTCATCTCCAAAGCTGAGATTTAAAATATGAAATACATATTGGAGAAAAGTTAGATAAATCAACATTTTAATCCTAAAAATAACCTAAAAATTTAAATTGTTAAAGTTAAGTCCCACTTAACTGCCGCAAACAGCACCAGAAATGCGTCTTTCGCCATTTTAGATTTACGAGCTTGCAGGTTCAGCTCGCGGGTTGAATTCCCGCCTGTAACGAATTTTGGCGGGAATGTCTTCGGGGCTGGACGTCTGCCAGAAGAACACACGAAGCCTTCGGTTTCAGTTGCCATGAGAGCATTTATGAGAATTCGTACACTGTAACTGACAGCTAAATTTTGCCGCCAAATTGATTAACGGCGATGTATTTTTTAAGCAATATGTTTAAAGGGAAAAAAATGTGTTGTAACACTCTAAGGTTGATTGATTGATTGAATATTCATAGATGATAAGGATTAGTTTCGCTTGCAGATCGATTTGAAAACGTCTATGGGACTTTTTTGTAACTTTCGTTGCCTAGGAATGCAAATCGAAACTTGGCCCACTATACTTTACAATCTTCTCAATAAGATTGAGATCATTCCTAATTCTTTAAGATTCATAAGACTTTTGTAAGAAGTGACTTATGATTACCGGTAAAAGTCTCTTCTTGACTAATAAGACTGAGGTCTAATATTGAGGTCCTTTTATATCAAGAAATACAACAAGAGAAGGATTAGCCTATCATTTTACGGGACAACAGGCTTTCCAGACTAATCGTAGCCTTGAGTTTACCAATAATGACCATGAGTTGCATCCATACTCCTGCTCGTAAAAGCCAAGTTCATACGAAATCCTTGGAAGGACAGCAAAGATGCTCAAAATAAATTATAACGGAAATAACTGTGTCTTTAACGAAAAATTATCTCTCTGAACTGCAATGTAACGTACTATTAATCGTAAAAACAAAATAGAAGCTTACGTAGAGCAGGAAAAAAATTCAATATTAAAATAAATTACATACATACATAACTTCACGCCTGTGTCCCTTATGGGGTAGGCAGAACATCAGAGGTTATAAGACAAACTGATGTCACGTTTGACTAATGAGGTATTATAATGATTGCGAGAGGCTATTGCAGTGACTATTTTTGTGGGCGATAGGCTGACCTATCGCCCACAAAAATGCCAATTAAATTTAATCTCTGTCCCTTAGCCGACTTTTACAGTATGCCGGGTTTTTCTTTCACTCCCAGTCCAGCATAAATTATAATAAATTAAAGATCAATAAAAATAAGGTATAGATGTTTAATTCTTGTATGTTTCCTGTGCAATATCTGCTTGGAGTAGCCTCGGCAATGTCGCAATAACTCCTAAATCAGTTTATATGATTGAGATTAAACGATTTTTGGGATTTCAATGAAAAATACCTTCGTCATATCAATATTCATGTGTATGCCATTTATTGCATCAATAGCTCTGCCCGCCCTGCGTTGCAAAGCCTAGTAAAAAATATTTATTTAGATTTTTTCGGCCACTTTCACGCGCGTACTCAAAGCGACACGTTTTTTTCACAATCGCGAACCAGAGTTCTCAAACAAGAGCCATCAAACATATTTTTTATTGATACAATTGTTTGGTTTTGATGTTTTGTGAGTCAATCATAAAAAAGTTTCTAGTAGACTGGAAAAATATTCTTTATATTTTCGGTTTTAAGTTGAGTTTCGACAAAACTGTTTGGATATTTATTTTTTACTCAATGTATAGTATATTACTAGCTATTTCGGGCAGTTTTATCCCGCAGGAACATCTAGATAAAAATTGGCACATAGGCAATCTTAACGCTTAAATTTCTACTAGGCAACCCAGACTGTGCACTATTACTAAGCCAAATTTTATTTAAATCCGCCGAGCCGTTCTGCCGTGATTGAGGAACAAACATCCATACATCTAAACTTTCACATTTATAATATAAGTAAGATTCGATTTTTAGGCCACTTTCAATTGTGTACTCAAAACAACCCCCAGAAGTTATTGTCAGAGAGAATCCTTCAACTTACAACTTTTTATTGGAACGAATGTTTGATTCGGATGTGTTGTTATAAAATCACACAAAAACTTCTCAACACACTTGCATAAAATTTGTTTACGTTAAAGTTTATATTCGGTTGAACTGGAATCGGTAGTATTATTATCCACCGAGTATATCTCGATACTATTAATTGTAATTCTTTCAAGTTAATCTCCCTTACGTGTATGTGTAGCTAGTAAACGGACAAATAGTGAAAATTGTTATAAACATACATACATAACTTCACATCTGTATTCCTTATGGGGTAGGCAGAACACCAGAGGTTATAAAACTAATGTCGAGTTTGACAATCTTGGAGGCATCATAATGATGGAGAAAGACTATTGCACTGAAAGGGGGTCGGCCTATCGCTCACAAAAAAAAATCTGCCATTGAAACCTCTGTCCCTTAACTGACTTTTACGGTATGCCTGGGAAGAGAAGCAGCTGGCACATTCTATGTTTTTCCTTTGCTCCCAGTTCAGCATGGAAGTTGTTATGAACCCTAAAAATTAAACTTATTTCGCGAAGTTTAGTTTACTCATTATCTCACTATGGTACTCACAATCCACCGAATTTAACTTTAATGAGTAAATTGCAAAGGAAACTTCTGTTTTTTTTGTACTCTGGAAGACATCTTAAATGTTTCCAAAATCTGTGCAGTAGAGTCTATGTGAGGGCTAGCCTAGACTTTAAAATTTACTCTACCATCTCTTTTATTTTATAACTTAACCTACTTTATAACTTACGCAAATCTAGTTCCTTACATATACAGGCGTTACGAAAAATGAATATAAACTGAGAAGTTAGGGAAATCACTTAAAAGAGAAAAATTACTAAGCTTTTAAATATGTTTTCCTACATGATTGATGTTGAGCTAAAATCAAAGTTGACTGTTATGTAAAAGAGACTGATGTGGCAAGTGAGGCCGTGTTTTTATAGAGCTTTGCATTCAAGAATAAATGTCCCTTTAATATAATAAATATGCCTATTAAAAAGTAATAGCTCAAACTCTAAGTTTGGGTCCATTATAATGTAAACACCGACTTAGGAATACCTTTTCTTACTTTATATTCTGAAGAGGAATTTCCCGCCATAATTACTTCGCTCATAAAACTAATTGGCAATTGGAGTATGATTGTGATTGGCTTACGAAAACGCTGCTGAACGACTGCTCTTACTAAGATCCCTTATTTAACTCTTACAACACCCATGGGAAGATATGGGGTGGTTCAGTGTGTGTAGCGACACCAAGCGTCTTGCGATTTACTACTGCTAGTTTAACATAAGGTTATGACATAGTTTTTGCGACGTTTTATTCTAAAAAAAGCATGTTAAAATGAGTTTGAATTTTATAAAAGTGTTTTTAAGTTGTGAAACGTTGTTTAATTTAGTCTGATAATACAATCGGTTAGTAAGAACACACTTTAAAACCTCTTTTAAAAATATGGATTATATTACATTATGATACATTGCAGTCTAATTATTTATTTATTACTAGCCAGTCCCCGCAGTTTCACCTGCATTACTCCCGTTCCCGTGGGAACTCCGGGATAAAATAGCCTTCCTCAATAAATGGACTATTCAACGCGATAAGATTTTTTCCAATCGGACCAGTATTTCCTGAGATTAGCGCGTTCAACTAAACAAACAAACAGTCAAACTAACAAACTCTTGATCTATATATATTAGTATAATTCCTAGGTGGAACAAGAGACTTGATAACGTTCAACCGCTCGCCGTGAGCAGATTTAAAACTAAAGTGGGTTTTCATAGTTCAATTCCTCGAATATGTCGCGATCATAATAAATTGTTCACGGATACTAAAATCAACATTTGGATAGGCCCTCTAGATAGTTACAAAAAACAATTATTCCAGTATTTACAAAGCAAAAGAGTTTTTAGTTAAATAAGTTAGAATGTAATTATAGCATACCTACCATGTCTTTTGAGTTTTAAGTACAGTTTATTTTAGTCATTTGTTTAATTACTTAGTTTTTCTTTAGTTTTTACTTATTTATAAAAGTAAATTATAGTAATATTTTAAGTTAGGATTTTACTTTATATGTTTGCACAATAAGTTGATTTGTAATAGATATCTAATTATGATGTTATTGCCTATAATTGGGTATACACCCGACCATGTTTTTTAATTTTAAGCTTATTTTTATATCATGTATAGTGTATTACCTCTTGGCAATTTATAAATAAATAAATAAATATAGATAGAAGACAGATACACCAACAACATATGTATAAAAAACAGGTATAGGATTCTGATATAATTTCTGGGAAAAGTGTAGGTAAGTACTGTACACAGTTTTAGGATGTAGGCGAAGTGCTTTATAATGGTGAGTTAATTTATGTAACCTAGTTTCAAATTCGCAGGATACCCGTGCAAGCGAACCAGTTCACGGGTTCGATACCCGCTCATTTTAGTTCTCTAGTTGCCATTCTACTTCATTCATTTTATTGAACCAAACATCTTATAATATGTTTAGTTCAGTAAAAGTAATTTAGTTTACAATTTCCTTACAAAATTTATTCAATTTTTAGTCATGGAGCATTAATTATGATTTCTTTAAAAATGGTTAAACATGATAAATGTGAGATGATATTACAAACCGAAGGTTCTGCACTTAAGGTTAGAATGTCGTAAAATTTATTTGAGGATTAAGTGCAAAAATTGTGTTTACTTACAGTCAGTATAAAACCCTTAGCACTAGTCTGAGTTACAATTGCACCGCCTACCATGATACTTGTTTGAAGACCCCCCTAATTTATAATTTAAAAGGTTGCCTAAGTTCTCTTCATTATACGGTTACGTAGACGTCCTTACGGGATCTTAAATATAAATTTTCAAAACTGAAACTGTGTCATGAGATATAAACACAAAAACTTTTTGCACGTTCACAATTCGTTAACCAATGAATTCTTCATGCGTATCGAGTCAAGATCAGAGTAAGATCGAGTGAAACGAACTGGCAAATTGAATAAACTGACGATAAGTCAATTGTCGAATAGAACACAGTTGGGTGTGATATTTGCGCAAAATCCCCTATCGCTGAATCCTAAAGAGGCTGCGACTTCGCTGCGACAATCATCTAATTGTTAAAACGACGCAAAAACCAATGCGACGCGTTATCTTCACAGTCAAAAATCAATAGGCCCATCTTAGATATCTCTTCTCTTCATCTCAGTTCAAGTAACGGTTAGAGTGAAGTGTCTTACATTTTATGTAATAAAAGAGTTTGTTGACAGTGGGTGGGCTGCAACCTTATCAGGCGCTATCGCTACCACGCCGACTCCGCATCCCCTCTCCAGTCGATGCCCTACCACGCCCACGGCATTCCTTCAGGATGCTGCGCCATGGACCAGCCGAATTCACAAATTATACATATATTTGAAAGCTGTAAGGGAAGGTTATGTAACAACTTACCCGCGAGAGCGAGGTCCCCGTCTGTGCGCCATTTAGCGCATGTTAAGAGCGCGATGGAAATACAGTGCACAGAGGTGCGGTTACGGCGGCGGGTGGCGTGTGACTGCCGTGACAGAATGGGCGCCTGCGTGACAGCTCCTCGCGCATGCGTGCTAGTGCTCATTTGTTTTGCTCTGTGACTCCTCACAGCCCACTGTGGGTTCTTTGGTAAATGCCGCAGGAAACAAGATTATACTCTCGTATAGATACGGTACGGCATGCAACATTGCCATGAACCCTGGCTGGGGTAGTGCTTCGCGGTTTTACGGTCCATCTTAATTGTATTTTAAGGGTTAGTGTCTATATAGTCGACTTTTATTACTTTGACGTGAATTGAAATGAAGATCGTGGTAGCGTTAAACTTTGTTGACTGTTCTTAAGTTGAATTTCCGAGTATATACCTGTCTAAATTTTTTACTGCCCTGTAAAAGATTTTCATAGAAACTTATTTTGTGTTTGCTTTTGTCATAACCACAATTATGTATACATTCATTTTACATTTGTTTCTTTATAGCACAGTACCTTCAATACAATTTTAAAGTAAATGTGGTTGTTTATACATAGAGTTCACATTCACCTTATATCCTCGCCATATCTGAAAGATTAACTTAATGGGAGCATTATTATTTAAGTATACATGAAAATAAGTAGACATACCAGCTGATATCACGTACGAGAGTGCTTTTCTGAATTCGACGAAGGTTTCGATCTATCTTCACTTCACATGATCAAGTCACGTAACCGTGTATACAGGGTGAAAAGATTTTTGTATTACTTTTTATACGAAATGATTTCGTTGTATAGGTAGGTATGTAGAGTTTTAAAAGTGCTATTATTTTCGGAGATAGAATTTAAAAAAGCTTAAACAAATCTGCTCACGTTGTCTATCAACATGAAATTATATGACTAATTTGCGAAGGTCTAATTTCAGAGTTCCGTGCAGAAGTTGTATATTTTTTTTGTCACGATTCTTTATAAGCTTCCATAGTCTATTATTGTCTTATGTACAAATCCCGGTGGATGTGGATATTTGTAAGATGAACACAGATATTAGGCGTTGTGTCAAGGATGTTTATTTATTTATTTAAGATTATCTATACTTATAATAAATCTGTAGAGAGGTCAATTCTGTACATGAAATATTTTTTCAAAATAACTATCAGGCGATTAGTGATCGATACTGATGCCAAAAATGCAATCAGTAAATTTTTTGTCTGTCTGTCTGTCTGTCTGTCTGTCTGTCTGTCTGTCTGTATGTTCCTTATAGAAACAAAAACTACTCGACGGATTTTAACGAAACTTGGTAAAATTATTCTTCATACTCCTGGGCAGGTTATAGTATACTTATTATTACGCTACAATTAATAAGAGCAGAGCAGTGAAGGAAAATGTTGGAAAAACGGGAGAAGTTACTTCATTTTTTAAGCTTCCGTCGCGTGTGCAGCCTTAATGGTTAAAGCTACATAGAAATCATGTATGACAGAAATATTCTTCATAAAATTACATAAAAAATATCCCACAACGGTATATGTCTATATTTTATGGTTGACTCACAATAACACGTGTAAATCCCGATAGCTTAGCAGTTCGGAGCTTTCTGATTATATTTGTTTACTCTTACGTTTATAATACTCTCACTCATCCCTAATTAAAAAAAAATAACATTATTACCTATTCAATAAAAAAAGAATCATAGAATAGAATATAGAAACACCAAACTTATTTTGTTTATTTCATGATCGTTTCTGCCTCTTGGAAGTCAGAAACCGTAGATTTCTTCGGAATAAAAAGTAACGTATGTGTTAACTACTATACCAAATTGCATTAATATTGGATTAGCCGTTTGGCAGTGAAAAGCAGCCATACATAACTATAGGTAGTATTGTATGTACACTGATAATGGCTGGATGGTTGGATTTTTGCTATTCTTTCACGCAAAAACTACTTAGCTTTACCTAGAATAACAATAAGCTAAGTATAATTCATGAAGATATTGCATGAATTAAGTAAAATTGAAGGCATTAAATAAAACATTTTTTAACCGGATTAATGGCGTATATTTTATATTTTACATTTTGACTCGACGTTTCGGTGTCTTTGCAGACCACGTGGTCCCGAGCGACTGTTAAAATTTAAAATGTAAATATACGCGATAAATCCGGTTAAAAAGTGTTTTATTTAATAGTCATACATAATAGTTATCGCGAAAACTTAAGACAATATTAAAATTTAAGGCACTTTGGCACCCTATTTGTTTATAACGCTATGTGCCTTTGTAATGTACCTAATAGATAGTTACCTACCTATGTTTGTGGTTAGGAGTTATACATATTATATGGGCGAAGATTCTTCATTTTTATTTTTGTTATTAAAGATAGTTAGGACCTTGGAGAAGAAAATAACCTACTCGAAATACTAATTCAATACAGACGAAGTCGCGGGCATCATCTATGTAATATACCTACCTACCTATACTTTTTCACAAAACACCTAGGTGAAACTGCGGATCACTGCTTTGTTGTAACAGTTTTTGAAGTAATTCTGTCTGTTTATCTATCAGTAACGCTTTCACAGCTAAACTACTGAGTCGATTTTGACGAAATTTAGAATAAGGTAAGTTTTAACTTCAAGGAGGATATAATAATAGTATTTATCCAACTCTAATAAACGGTATCCACGCGGACGAAGTCGCGGGTCACAGCTAGTTTCTAATATTTATTTAATTAACATTGTACGAGGCAAATCTTACATTGATCAACGGTTTACGTGAGCCTCGCGGATTTAAATATTTGAGTTAATCAGTACGTACGACGGTATCAAGGCAATCGCGCGTGCCCACAGCCTACTTCATTTACCATTAAACTTAAATCAAGTTAATAGGTGCATCTTTTAAAATTAAATACTCGAGTGTCAATTAACAAATCAAGTTTATCATATCAATAAGATTGTAGTGTTAATCAAGGACACAACAAATATGTATAATAATAATAATAATTTATTTCTTTAAAGTGTTACACTTCATATTACAGTTGTCGAATTCACCTTTTAGGCAAATAATGCCTGTGCCAGGTGAGTTCGCTCTTCCAAGACAGTTCATTAATGTGTACAAAATAAAGTGATAACAAAGGTTTTTTTTTCATTTCATTACATTAAATATTATTTCTATTACTAAACAAATCATTTAATTTTAATTTTATTTCTATTTAATATTTAACTTTTAATCATCAGTTATTTTAAGATTTTTTTTTTGTATATATATATTACATTGCTTTTTAGTTAGCCAGTCATAACATTTGTTGTTTTATTCTATTAAGATTATAATTATTTATTGAAATCACAAGACATTAAAACAAAGAATACTTAAGTTAATATAATTATCCTAATGCTATAACTAAACGTTAAAATAAATTAATTTAATTTCTATTTCTATCTATTTAATATTTTACTTTTAATCATCAGTTATTTTAAGATTTTTTGTATATCTATATTACATTGCTTTTTAGTTAGCCAGTCATTACATTTCTTGTTTTATTCTATTAAGATTATAATTATTTATTGAAATCACAAAACATTAAAACAAAGAATGCTTAAGTTAATGTAAATTATCCTTATACCTACTATAACTAAACGTTATAATATATATATATTTATTTATACATACCCATATTACATATATTTACATAAAACTTCTATTCACCAAACAAACAATTTTATTTTTATTTTATTTGTTTTACAATTCTAATATAATAAATAATTGGAACGTTAAAATATGAAAACAACATAAATTAGCTATCCTAGTAATTTTAGTAACTATGTATCTTTAACTTTTCCACAGTCGTGATTCTCCATTGGCATATACAGCTAGCTAGATTTAATATTAATATGTATAGGCATTAAGTGAATACCTAGTAAGTTATTAAGTAGATAGTGACGTAGATTTTTGTATGTGTTGTGTGTCTATGTTTGTATGTGTGTGTGTCTGTATGTATATGTGTGTTGGACTGTTAATAGTGTTATGTTTTTATGGGTTGTGTAGTATTAAATTTTCTATTTCTTCATATTCTAGTGGCATAAGGTAGTTAGTAACTAGAGATTTGCATTCACGCATTGTTTTGTCATAAATATTTACTTTGCTGTTAATTGCGTTGTATAAATAGGGTGAGCGACCGTAGTATTGTTTTTGAGCAAAAGAAGTCCTGGTTCTAGATTGAGAGATCACATTTTTTCTTCTAGCTCGAATTGTGCTAGGTTCATACGGAGTTGTGTTGTGTTTTTTTAATATAGTAAGTAGTATGTATAACTTACGCACCGATAACATTCCACTAAGGGTATATAGAGTGACAGTTGAGAATCTTCTACGCTTAAAGTGCATCACATGTATGTTTATATGTTTCTTAAATTTATTTATCTGTTATGTAGTATCGATAGCACAAGTTCATTCTTAATTTGGGCGAAGTAATAATAAATAATAATAATAATAAAATCCCCAGACAATCACACCAACTACGTGGCCTCAAAGTAAGCGAAGCTTGTGTTATGAGATACCATGTAGCGAACTAGGGGGGAACCTAGAATATAAATACATATATAGATAAACACCCAGACCCGGATAATTTTTTTTTTCTTGTTCCGGGCGGGAATCGAACCCGCAACCACTGGCGTCTGAGGCAGATAGGTTTACCCCTTCGCCAAAGTGGTCGTCAAATAATATGTGAACTGTAGAAAAAAAAATTTGGGACAGAAATGGCTACATGTATTATATGTTAATTAAAATGTAATCTAAAGATGAAAGGACTTGAGGTTTTTAAGCTCTTTAACAGGAACTCGACTCAATTCATACGGTTAACAACTCAATGAGTCTTTAAACCCTGAACCTTAACCCTTATTTGAGTCCAAGACTGGGGCCTCTATGACTTGAGTCATTTTGAAATGACTCCAAATTTTAAACGACTCGAGTCTAAACGAAAAGGTTCGAACCTTTTTAAAACGACTCGGTTCGCGGGAGTCTTAAGTCGCGAGGCGCGCTCATACATCTTATTACTAGAGTAAATGTGGATATGGGAAACGTATTCCTACGCTAATTATTACGGGTAAAAGAGGTTTATAAGTAATATACGCAGATTTAGTTTCTTTTTTATTTTTAAATTTGAAATAAGTTATTTAGATTTGGAATAAGTTAATACAAGTTTGATTCAATTAATAATAAAACAAAAAAAAATATTTAAAGTAATTTTTGTCATTTTTAGTTATTTATTGATTCATTGCAATTATGCTATGTTATATATTTATAGAAAGGAAAAATATATAATGAGTGATGCAAAATTAGAAAACTTAATTAAAATACAATGATCAAGCACTGAAGTTTATTATTTTATAATCCCACGTTAAACAGCTCATCTTATGTTAAACGACTCGAGTCGTTTACTAAAAGGTTCGTGACTAAGTCGTTATAACTGTTATTAAAAGACTCGAGTCGTTTTATTTCAGAGTTCAACTCTAAATTGAATGAAGTCTCCTACATTAGTAAAAAGCCTCAAGTCCTATTTTTGAGTCGAGTACTAAAAAGTTGAGGCGAGTTTCGATTGAAAAGTTTTAAAAACCTCGAGTCCTTTCATCACTAATGTAATCTTCCAAATAGGCCCTCCGTGGTGGACCAACCAAGAATAAGTGGTATGGAAAGTCCTGGGTTCGATCTAGTTTTGGGCCTGTTTGGGAAACAATCTTTTCGAAACTAGTTAGAGTCTAGGTGTCAAGGTAACCTATGTGGTTACTATATATTAAGGTTATCAATAGCTTACTTTATTTCCATAATGCGAGTTAGTTTGTCGTCTTGCTTTTCTTTTTTTTTATTTTACTAACTCACTAAAGCTTTCATATTGAGTTATGGAGTAGTCTTAAAAAATGTCATTGCATTGGCTATCTTAGGTGTACATTATAGAAAAACTCTTAATCGTTCGCGAAAATTATTTTGCTAGTCACCCTGTATAGTCAAGTAGGTACATATTACTTATAAGGCTTCATACACTACAGTAACGGCTTTTGGGAATAATTCTGTTGCAACGTGTGATATCAAAATAATGTCACCGAAAATGGTTTTATCTACAAAATGTACACAGTGCAACAAATATGTGTATACTTTGGCAGACGATGAGTTTTAAGATAACCAATATAAGTATTTTCCGATACAGTAATGAATTCAGAGAAAATACTTACCTACCGAAAATTTTGTAAATGGAATTTTGTCTCTTGCATTTTTAATTTATGTTTTCCTTGACTATCTTAGAAAAACGAAGACAGTATGAAAGTGCTCATCATAACTGTGATTTTGTTTTGATGCTCTTAACGATACCAAAAACTCTTTTTGATTATACTTTAACAAAGTTACCTTGCTAATTCCGCGACTTGTACTTGCACTAGTGATGCAGGATTTTCGTGCGTTGGTACCACCTTGTGGTAACTTGTGGTGTGGGTTACAGTTTTCCAAGTGTGTGTTCATTGCATTTCTTGCTTCTTGTATGAGGGAGGGAGGGTGGTGAACCAACGCACGAAAATCCTGCACCATTAGTGCAAGTACAAGTCGCGGATTTAGCAAGGTAACTTTGTTAAAGTAGTTGTCATGAATTTCCGCAAAGCAACGCCTGATTCAATCAATTATATCCTTTTGATTGTTTTTGAGAAATAATAAGAATCATAATTAAACTTAAATATTATGCTTACAGGCTACCTAAGGGGCTAAACTGCGGAAGCGGGCGCGGTTTCATACAAAAGTAACCCGTCGTCGCCCTAAAAGGGCGTTTTTGTATAAAGGGTGTCCCTATCTGTAAAGCCCTTGGATGAGCGTGGCACTAAAAGTGACTGATTCGAGTTCCACCCGCTTGGTGGCACCTCAGGATCCCCTGGCTTGCGATTAAGAAGTCTGGAATATGTCCGCCAGTTGATGAGCCAGATGAGTCATATTTTATTTTGACGAACGGCTGGTGTTGTGGTGATATTATAGTGGCATAAACATCTATAAGTGGGATGGTCGGTTCTAAGATCATTTACTTAGAAGGCTGTCGGTAACGACGAGTCGCAATTAACGACCCCCCTTCCTGCAAGTCAGCTCTGAAAGTTGCTAACAGATTTACATAAAATTTTTGCAGCCGTGAACGTTCTAGCGACTATCAACCTTTATAGGAAAAAAAAATAAGCTTAAAAACTAAAACCTGACTACTAAAAACACGCTCTAAAAAGTATGAATCAAAATATTGTCTTCGCTGAAAAATTTATGTATTTACGTTTAAAAAAATACATAAATTTATTGATAAAGGTATGTTCAAAGAGTAGCCGATTGTGTCCCACTTTGGTTTTCTTTTATTATTAAAATGAATCTGTTTAGGCTATAAAAGGTGTCATACGACCACGGCTATTCTTTGAACATATCTCTATCAATATGACGTAAATACATAAATATTTCAGCGGAGACATCTTGTTTCATACTTTTTAGAGCGTGTTTTTAGTAGTTGGGTTTTAGTTTTTAAACCTATTTTTTTTTACTTATTTTGGAGTAATAGTGTTTACATATTAGAAATTTGGTAACGAAGTTTTTTATTTGATAACCCACACGAAACCGTCAAGAATTTTTTTTAGTTCTTTACTATAACTATTTGACGACCGGCTGGTGTACATACCTAGTGGTAACATACATTGCCTTCTATGTCAGAGGTCCTGGGTTCGAATCCCGGCGATGGCGGATATTTGTGTGATGAACACAGATATTAGTCGTCGAGTCATGGATTTTTATAGATTTATTTTAGTTTATTCTAATAAAAATATGTATTTATTCAATATGTATGATTATATATTTCTTAAGTAGGTATATCAGTTATCTAGTATCCATAACACAAGTTCTTTAAGAAACTTAATTTGGGCTAGATAACGTTGTGTGAGTGTCAGAAATATTTATTTATTTCACTTATTTTCGAGTAATATTTTTTACATATTTGAGCTATACCTATATGCCATTTTTTACCTATACGTAGTCCAAACGCAATTTAGTCGCAATTTTGAGATTTAGTCCAAAAGCTATTTAGTCGTACCTACCTACTGCAGATAATAATAATAAATAAAAAATCCCCAGACAATCACACCAACTACATGTCCTCAAAGTAAGCGAAGCTTGTGTTATGAGATACCATGAAACGAAATATGTAGTTTTATATGTAAAGACCGTGCAGGAATTGTACCCGCGACCTGACGGAGTCTGATATGAGATCTGCCCATATCGAGGCGTACTCATAACATAATGATTCTATTACATCCCCTGCATAGTTGCGCAGCTCCGTGAGCAAATACAATCAATCAGTAGCCATGCATAACAAACCTTTTGCAGTTGATTTATTTTCTATGCTTTTGGAAACATTCCTGGCACCAGTATACCAGTTTTGAAGGTATTGTGAGTAGTATATTGGAGCGAAATTGTTTAGTGTTTTATCTTAATTCTATTAAATTGTTGTATGACATGTGTCTTCCATCCATGCTGGACTGGGAGCAAAGGAAAAACATAGAATGTGCCAGCTGCTTCTCTTCCCAGGCATACTGTAAAAGTCAGTTAAGGGACAGAGGTGCTATTAGAGGTATTTTGTGAGCGACAGGCTGTCCCCCTATCATTGCAATAATCTCTCTCCACCATTATAATGCCTCCAAATTTGTCAAACGTGAAATCAGATGGTTTTACAGCCTCTGGTATTCTTCCTACCCCATAAGGGATACAGGCGTGAAATTGTGTATGTATGTTGTATGTAAAATCATATAAGTACTTTGAAATCAATAAAGGCTTTCTCAGTCGGGTCCATATCGGCTATAGAATTCTTCCTCCTATTTTTTTGTCTCACTACCGATTTGTGTTCATAATCATCACTCTTAATTTTATTTTTCATAAGTACTTTTTTTATTCATACATTTTTAGTACTACCTATCAACGAAGCTCCTAACAGTTTTTGAGCATATCTTTTTTATTCATAATGTTGCTACCAAGGACCAGTTAAAATTTATAATATTATTTTCAGATCTTTTATCTTGATAACATTTAAAGATTATATTGTTTTAATTAATAATGTTGTTACTAAGCTTAACGTAAGAATAGCTTGCTTTTTAACAGACAATATGCTCATATTTTTGTCTAGAGTTATTGCTTGACTATTGACCATGTCGGGGTTGTGGTCACCGACCTCATACTTTAGGGATTATGGCGTGTGGCCCATATGCAAACTAACTGCTCCTGCTCGCTACGCTCTTCGTCGCTCCTAACCGTACCTACTACGTCTTCCGGCGTAGGAGCCTAATCTTTATCTTTATCGCATAGTCTTTTGCATCACAATGTTAATGAATATATTACCTAGTACAAAACAAATCTATACTAATGTATATAGCTGAAAAGTTTGTTTTTTTGTTTGTTTGTTTGAACGCGCTAATCTCAGAAACTACAAGTGGGATTTGAAAAATTCTTTTTGCATTTGATAGCCAAACTCTTGAGGAAGGTTATAGGCTATATTTTATCCCGAAATTACCACGGGGTCAAAAGTGACGCGGGTAAAACCGCGCGCGGTGGCTAGTGTATAAATTTCCGTTAGTCCTCGGCTACTACTGGCGTCCTCACGATGCAGCCCTGATTTATGTTGTCTTGAAAATGTGCATAATCAAACCTTATAAAGTCCAAATCATCATATTAAAAGCCCTCGAAGGTGGGGGCTATCCTGAAGGCACAGAATAGATATCTACAGTTATTCAACTTCATACAAACGGATGAAACGCGAGCTATACCTACGCAGCTCAATCTTGGCATGCGGCCAGTTGCGAGTGTCTGCATATCGAAACAATGTTGATTGAGCTTTACGTTAATATGCGGATTGCTTATACTTTAAAATTTAATAATACATCTTTTTGTGCGTCACAAACGAGGCGCAAGTATTTTTCGGTCGCTAATTTATAAGACCGATTTGTTATTCAAACGTAAACATAGTTTTTTGACACAAAACGTATTTTTGTTGAACACTTCCTATTCAATTTACAAAGTATTTTATTTGTTTATATAAAGAAGTACATTTGCAGTCACAAAACTAAATGGAAGTAAACACAAAGTAGGCAAATGTAATTTAAACGCCGAAGGCGGACAGCCCTATCACATGTGAACGGACCGCGGCGCTGTAGGCATTTATTTCAAAGATGCGGCCGAGTTGAATTACTGTAGATATCTGTACTAAGCTGAAGGTGCAGGGGTTGAGGGTTCTCATTTTCAGATTTTGCTCATAGTCAGAGTAAATCAGATTCATTTATTATTTTCAGCAAAATCTGAAAATAGGAACCCTCAACCCCTACACCTTCAGCATAGCCCCCACCATCGAGGGCTTTTAATATGATGATTTGGACTTCGTAAGGTATAACTATGCGCATTTTCAAGACTACACAAATCAGGGCTGCATCGTGAGGATGCCAGTTGTAGCCGAGGACTAACGGAAATCTCGCACATCGCCAAAACATTGTAACTCGTGAAGTATTATTGGTCGTAGAGTTAAAACTAATATGACTAAATCAATAGGAAATTTTATGAATAAAATTTCTTCAGAAGCAACTATTACGCTATTTGTACATATTTTCGAGATATGCGCAAAAACCTGACAATAGGGACCTTCACCCCCCCCCCCTACACCGACAGCAAAACCTCCAGCCATAAGGACTTTTAACATGTTGATCTGGAGTGCACAAGGTATACATGTGCCAATTTTCAAAACTACACGAATTATTTCCCCTGTTTGCCTATTTTCGGCTTAATTTATAAATAAAAATAAATAAAATCCCCAGACAATCACACCAACTATATGGCCCCAAAGTAAGCATAGCTTGTGTTATGGGATACCATATAGCGAACTAGGGGGGAACCTAGAATATAAATACATAAATAGATAAACACCCAGACACGGAACATTTTTTTTTCTTGTTCCGTGCGGCGATCGAACCCGTAACTACTGGCGTCTGAGGCAGATAGGTTTACCCCATCGCCAAAGTGGTCGTTTGACTGGGCTATTAAGATTAAAACAAACACACAGACTTGTTATAAATCACGAACAACTCACTATGACGCCAAGCCAAAATAAAGTGTCCGGAAGCTGATGATTTGCGTTGCAGATATAATAGCCACTTGGTAAGTACCTTTTGTAAGTATTTCTTTTGCGTTTCACTAAATCAGAACTGGAAAAGAAATGATCATACACATAAACTGATTCAAAAGTAGACTCCACTTTTCAAGTTTATTTCATCACTTTATTATAATTGTATTATCTACATAGTTGTTGTGGTTTTTCATGATTTGGCACGCGAATTCGTGTATTTTCATCATTCGTTTTTCTAATTTTTGATACACATTTCCATTTTATTATATTATTCTTGTCTGCTATAATTGTGTTATAGAATCGTGCTTGTAAGACTTTTGCGCACTCTATGTCATAATTTTGTTTTCAACACACTTGCTCGTAAAGTGAGCGTTATTCTATTGAATGTAGAACTATAAACTGGGCTATAAGTCACGCGTGCATAATATATTATACCCTAGTGCATAATATAATGAATCCTACAAAGTTTAATTGTACCTTTGTGCAAATAACATGCGAGAAATGATTGAGCGCGTTGATTTGACCTTGCGGAATGTGTCCGATTGGGGCGAATCTAACCTGGTCAAATTCAACGCCTCCAAAACACAAGCGTGTCTATTCTCCGCAAAAAAGAGCACCTTTACTCTTACGCCCACTTTCCAGAATGTATCTGTTCCCATCACCGATCAACTAGGGCTTTTGGGCGTCACTATAACGTCCAAATTAAACTTCGGACAACAAATTGAGTCTATGGCAAAAACGGCTTCCAAAAAATTGGGTATCATCTCGAAGGTCCGGCGGTACTTTAGCCCTGAACGGCTCCGCAACTTATGTAACACTTGGGCTGTGTAAGTGAGGTCTTGCATGGAGTACTGTAGTCACCTTTGGGATGGTTCTGCCAAATACCAGCTCGAAGCGCTAGACTCTGTTGACCGAAGAGCCCGAAAACTCATAAATAACAACAACCTTACAAATAAAAAATTGCAGACGCTGGAGCATCGTCGTAAGGTTACTTGTTTGACAGTATTTTATCGGCTACATTTTGGTGAGTGTGCGAGTGCTCTTTTTGACCAAATTGAACCCACCCCTTTTTACCACCGGACTACCAGACGCAGACAGAACTTCCATCCGTATATAGTGGATATACCAAGAAGTCGAACAAAACGCTTCGATAGTTCCTTTTTGGTACGGATTGCCAAGGTGTGGAACAATCTGCCTGCGTCTGTTTTTCCTGACCACTACAGTCCTGGAACTTTTAAGTGTCGAGTGAATAGGTTTCTCGTGGATGGACGTGTAACACCATAGTCTTCATGCGCACTTTCCATCAGGTGGCATGGAAGACAAACGTCCTATCCTTACAATATAAAAAAAAAAAAAAACAGAGCATATTTTATTGGTCCGGGTTATACACTAAACATTTTCAGAAACAACAAAGAGGTTTTATACCACTTCAAATCTATATACATTTTTAAATGTTTGCGCCTTATATTAGTAAAATAAATTTGTATTTTAAACAAATTCTTCACAGTTTACAATCGTTTGTCATAAAATATTAAAATATTTGCATTTACCACTCCAAATTAAACATTTTCACTTAAACATTGACACATTTGACGGAAAAAAAAACCTACGCGCATGCGCGAGGTTCGGCGCCATTTTTCAATCACAATTCACAGCTTTGTTATCAAGTGTGTTTGTTATTTTATGACCACGTATGTCTGTCTTTTACTCACAAGTGTGTTGAAAAACGTCGTATGTAACTCGTGAGCGTTGCTAATTACAGTCTCGGCTCATTATTAAGCCCTCGCCTGCGGCTCGGGCCCAAATCACAGCCTCGTCTGTAATTAGCAACTTCGCTCACTTGTTACATAATATACTATTACAAATTGAGCAATTTAAGTATCTCATATCAGATATGAATAGTTTGCACCTGGCACATACATTCTCCATTTTAACTAACTTTTATTTGTAAATTTCATTATCAGTGCCCTCTGTTAGTGAGTAACAATAACTTTGTAAAAACATTAAAAAGTTTACGCTACTTACGGATAGATGGCAGTATCATTCTTTACAATGTTAGAAAAGTATTCCTTTGTGTTGTTGATTTAGGTTACTTAACTGAATTCTAGATTTATTTCTTTAGCGGTTGCGCGTGGTTTTACCCTGGCAATTTCGAATCCCACGAGAATTTCGGGATAAAAAGCCTATGTGCTATTCCAGACTGTACACTATCACTATGCCAAATTTCATCCAAATCCGTTTAGCTGTTCTCCCGTGATTCAGGAACAAACATCCATACATCTAAACTTTCACATTTATAATATATTAGTAACATACATTTAGATAGAAAAGTGTTTGACTAACCGTCTTTGTTTGCTTTTAGCTGCATGTAGCAAATCCATATGTTATACTATACCTCCTAATTACAAAATAGTGTCAACGTTTTACGTAGTGCACAAAATGTAAAAAACTATAATACATGTTTATTTGTTATATTTGCTGGTTTTTTTTTGTTATACTTTCCTAATTTTCCTTTCACGGCTAAACGATGGCACTGATTTGGATGAAAATGATAGAAGTAGCTTATGTTTGGCCCTGGCAAACATAGTAAGTAAGGTAAGTACATTTTTTTTTTAAAATCAACCCCTGATATAGGGAATGAACGTTTGTATGATATAGGTGATAACCCAGGGTTAAACATAGGGTTCAAACAGGGTGACAGATTGTATAAAAAATATACCAATTAATCTAAAACCATGCAACCGAACGAAGTCGCGGGTAATAGTTAGAGTTTAATTTTGTATGCGTTAATGAATATGAATAGGAATAGGATGAATAATTATTTTATATTATAATATGCCACTTTATCAAAAACAGCTGGTGCAAAATATAAATCTGTTTCTTTTAATTGTTCTCGATAAACTATACAATGCTGTGAACAACATTTTCAATGGATAAATTACTAAAATTCTCATTTTGTTTATCGGTCCTAAGCCGTATGTACCTAAATGCTTTTTTTAGTATTGAAGATAAAAAAAAGTAAAACAGGATTTTTTTATAGATATAGTCTGGCTAATGAAAATAGAGACTGAAAAACCCTGGCGAATTTAAAAAATACCATCATGTTAACCCCGACAATAGTACGAAATACATGGGTTAAACAAACTTGATACTTGATTATTTTTTTTAAATAAGTATCATAAAAAATAACAAAATTGGTACTGTCCTACTTTTTGATAAGAAGTATATTATTAAAACGATAGGCAACTAGTATTAATCAGTTTCAAAAATAAAACAACAAAATACAATAATTATTTTAATTCATTGTAATCGAATCCAGCATTCTACAAGGTGTGCGGCACAACGTTGAACATACGAAAATGAGGGGTAGGTGGGGTGGTCAGTTAAATAACCAGCACAAAAGATTTTGCCTAGGACTCAAGGTTTTTTTCATATTTCTGGATTGCTTCGCTGATGTACTTTTAAAACTCGTATTTTTTTTTTTCAAGTACTGGTCAATTTTTTTTTCTTTACTACAATTTAGGTCATTAGTAGGTCCTTTTAATATTAAAGGTGCACATTGTACATTGTATATTACTAGAAATAAATGTTAATGAAATAAATATGGACCCTCAAACATAAAAAGGGTAAAAAGCATTTATTTTCTTTATCCCCAAACAATCACATCAACTACATGGCTCCAAACTAAGCAGAGCTTGTGATATGGGATACCATGTAGCGAACTAGGGGGGAACCTAGAATATAAATACACATATAGATAAACACCCAGACACGGCACATTTTTTTTGTCTTGTTCCGTGCGGGTATCGAACCCGCAACTACTGGCGTTTGAGGCAGATAGGTTTACCTCATCGCCATAGTGGGTGATTTTAAACTCAACTTCGCGTTGCATTTAAAAAAAAAAGTAATAGATGATTTCTGAATTGCTAAAAACATATCTGAAGTTTGAGCTTTTTACGGATATGTACCTAGTTTGTTTAGATAACTTTTTCGTAAGTAAAGTTATTGGATTTTTTCTACCAAGGTGGACCATTTCGATGAAAATCAACTTGTGTGGAGAGTTAAATGTTTTGCAAAATGTATCAATCCAAACCTGGGATGGTGGCTCAAAGCAGGTAGATGTTTTCTCTCTCTTGCGTATTCATAACGGTTATCTTTTGATATCCTTAAATAAAAGCCAAGATTGTTATACCTTGTAGGGTAGCTGACAAAACGTAGATGTTTTTAAGCACTTCCGCCGAACATCTTTCATTCTAATTTTTTTAGGCATTCCTAAAAGAAAAGTAAACTGATGTTTTTTGTTATAATTTAAACTTTCAATCGTTTTAGCCTTACGTAGAATTTTGGTTACTATAGATCATAAAGCATCTTAATTTGCATTTGAGAAACAAATAATAATAATATAAAAGTGCACCAATTTCAAAATATGGCATTTAATGTCAAAAAATCGGCAGTTTTCATAAAAAAAGGTTAAAAGTCGTTTATGTTGGAAACTGTTAGGTTTAGTTTACTTTACCTATTTCTAGCTTAGTTTACCTATTTATTAGTAAAATAAGTTAGAAACGACGGGTAGTATACTCCCTTAACGGATCTAGGTCGACTTAACCAGTAACGTCCCAGAACTCAACGTCAAGCCGAAACGGGGTGACAGGATTCATTGTAACCATCATTAGAAAAATCAGAAAAAAAATCTGTCTCTTATCAAATAAATAAATGTACTAAAGTGCCTTTGCCAAGGCAACGCACGTTTTAGTACTTTTTTTTTTAAAGGAATTCTTTCAAAGTTCACAAATTATAAAAAAAAAAAATTCATAGTGTAACAAATAGTCTTAATTCTAGAAAACTTGGGGCAATTGTGTCCTTATTTTTGACTTAGGTTCTAGAAATGTTATTTACGATTATGGTTCCAAAGTTTAAATGAACAAAAATAATAAAAATTAACCACAATAACCGAAAAATGCTTACAGTTCTTTTCTTAAATGCCTATAATTTTCAAACTGCATGAGATCAGATTTTTCTCATGATGGTTACTGTCCATCATGTCACGCCGTTTTGCGTTGACGTTGAGTTCTGGGACATCCTGTATATACAATAACCGAAAAATGCTTACAGTTCTTTTCTTAAATGCCTATAATTTTCAAACTGCACGAGATCAGATTTTTCTCATGATGGTTACTGTCCATCATGTCACGCCGTTTTGCGTTGACGCTGAGTTCTGGGACATCCTGTATATACATATGTATACTTTAAATTTAACATATTCAATTAAACACCCAACAAAAAAATTTTTTCGACCCTAAACGGTAGTTTTAGGTACTATATGACTGTTCATTTTTACTATTCATCGACCTGGAAGGCATTTATAATAAGTATTATGACATTTTGTTTTCATTATACGCAGTTTTAGTCAATTCGCTGGGCTTCTGTTTCATAGGTTTTTACATTTTGTGCACTATTTTTGTAGGTACAACGTAGGTATTATCAATACGTCGGTCCCCGCCTGCGGCCACTATTTTTTTTACAAATATTGTTTAACAGCTATTTAAGTACTATTTGCTTGTAATACTTTTAAGTGTATTCCGCAGTCGGGATTTTTAGTTTTTGTTACTTATTACTTTTTTTTTATATGTACGAGAATTGCAAAAACTCAGTTACCAAAAACCACCAACAACCGTTGTATGCTTTTTTAGGTTGACTCTAAAGAGTTTGACATTCAATATTTTTATATACTGGCAACTACCCACTAAGTCATGCATTATGTCAATGTCATCATTTTCGTAAGTTGGTAGTGCTCGCTCTTTCTTTCGAGAATCAAAAACTGTGGTGTCTAACTTTAATATTTGTTGAAATTAGTGACTAATTCCTTAAAATGTCGACTCTTGCTTCAGCATTATCAGTGGCTGGAACCAGAACCTCTGGGGCCCCCGTGAGAACTCAAAATGGTAAATACTTACTGAGTAATGTTATAAAACACGAGGCAAACCCCGGCCCCTCACATGCACCCCACATACGGTTTTGGCTTTGTAAATAATTCAATAAAAAACCAAAGAATTTTTGTTTCTTTCATTACAATATGTCATTTTATGGTGTAAATTATACATATAACTACTTACAGTCCAATATTTTTATCAGATTATTTACAAAGAAGCTAACCTATGAAACTATGACGAATTGCCACTATAAATGAAACGAAAAACATACATAAAGAATGCCTATAAATTTTGTGATTCTATTCTAGTAATGGCCGCTGCTGCTATAGCCAACATTGTCAAGAGCTCCCTGGGTCCAGTTGGTTTGGATAAAATGCTGGTAGATGATATTGGAGATGTCACAGTCACAAATGATGGAGCCACAATACTAAAGTAAGCTGCCAATTTTAAAATGTGAACTTAAGAACAGGTTTATTTTCAATAGTTTGTTGAAATCTATAACATCAGAATAACTTTTTTACAGAATGTTGGAAGTGGAACACCCTGCAGCTAAAGTTTTAGTTGAGCTAGCACAGTTGCAAGATGAAGAAGTTGGTGATGGAACCACTTCAGTTGTCATTATTGCAGCAGAACTACTCAAGGTAATATATTACTTATGATGTTATCTATCAAGTAAATTGTATCAAATTCAAAAATATTAATACCCAAAGTAATACTCCATTTATAGAAACCCAAAGTAAAAATTTTTGTAACTATTATGAATATTATTTATTATTATTATATATTATTTGGTGTTTATTTATTTACACTTTTTTGCATAGTTACAAAAAATATAATATACACAACAATAGTTCCTGAATAAAGTAAAATAAAATAAATAAACAAGGAAGTTGAATAACTTAACAATAACACAATCAGCGGTCTTATAGCTAAGAAGTGAATTCATCCAGACAACCAGGTGTTTGATTTTGTTTAAATTTTTACAGAATGCAGATGAATTAGTGAAGAACAAGATTCATCCGACCAGCATTATTTCTGGCTACCGTCTTGCATGCAAAGAAGCAGTCAAGTACATTCAAGACAATCTTACAGTATCAGTTGCCTCCCTTGGAAGACCGTGCATCATCAATGCAGCAAAAACTACAATGTCATCAAAGCTTATTGGAGCGTATCCTTTTTTTAATTATTGTTTTCAGTGAAAGGAAAATCTCCAAAATTGTGGCTGTTACTGTTACTGACCATAGACAAGTAGTGAATTTCTATAATGAATCTATATCTTCATTCCAAGTTTCTTTCATCTTTTGTGTTGCCACAGGAACACTCTTTGATTGTTGTATTTTAAATCTAAGAATAGGAGTGAGATTAAGTACTGAACTCGACTGTAATTATTGCTAGGTTAAAAATGAGAGCCACAGACATTTCTTTTTGATAAAATTTCTAAATATGTCACCTTTAATATTGTGTTCACTAACTTGAGTTAAAAGTCCTAATATAATATCCTTAACATTAACTACAGTGATGCAGATTTCTTTTCTGAGATGATTGTTGATGCTGCCCAAGCTGTTAAAATCACAGATAACAAAGGAAACTCCTTGTATCCCATTAAAGCTGTCAATGTTCTTAAAGCTCACGGCAAAAGTGCTCGGGAAAGTGTACTTGTGAAGGGTTATGCCTTAAATTGTACCATAGCATCGCAGGCGATGCCAAGGAAGATTGTAAATGCCAAAATTGCATGCCTGGACTTCTCATTGCAGAAAACTAAGATGAAAATGGGTGTACAGGTCAGTATTTTGCCTTTGTACAGTTATGTGTATCACTGAAGTAGCAAATAGGTATATAAATGAAAAGATCTTTATTTAACTGTAATTTATACAGTTTTATTTTTATTCTTTAATAGGATTTTTAGAATTTATTTATATTACTTTAGTATTATACCTTACAGCATGATTTTTCATTAGGGTATAAATAAATTATAAATATTACCGACACTCACACAACATTATCTAGCCCAGGGTAAGTTTCTTAAATATGGAATATGGATACTAGATAACTGATATACTTCAGAAATATGTAAACATACATATTAAATAAGTACATATATTTTATTAGAATAAACATATAAACATGCATGACTTGGTGACTAATATCTGTGTTCATCACACGAATATCCGCCGTCGCCGGGATTCGAACCCAGGACCTCTGGCATAGAAGGCAATGTATGTTACCTTTACACCAGCCGGTTGTCAATAAGTAGGGTAATATATCTTTATATTCCACGTACAATTTCTACAATACTAAATATTCCACAGGTGCTTGTTTCGGACCCTGATAAACTTGAAGCCATCCGCGCCCGTGAGTTGGACATCACAAAGGAACGTCTACAGAAAATCTTTGCAGCTGGAGTAAATGTGGTTCTCTGCACTGGTGGTATTGATGATCTCTGCCTCAAGTACTTTATTGAAGCCGGAGCCATGGGTGTCAGGCGGTGTAAGAAAGCTGATGTGAAGAGAATTGCAAAGGCTACTGGAGCATCATTCTTAACCTCATTGACTAACATGGAGGGTAAGTATTTTTAATTTTTTTGTTTTCATAGCCCTCATATGGTCAGCAACAGCAACCATAAAACTTTATCATTTATTAGTAGAGACTGTTTCGGTCCATTAAAAAGCTAGCATGAAGACCGAAACAGTCTCTCCCTCAAATCAGCACTAAGCACATTCCACCACAATATGAGTAAGTTCTTCTAGTATTTAAAAAACAATTTCAAGTACATATATTAGACTAGCCACCGCGCGCGGTTTTACCCGCGTAACTTTTGATCCCGTGGGAATTTCGGGATAAAATCAAATCCTCAAGAGTTGGGCTATCAAATGCAAAAAGAATTTTTCAAATTCCACTTGTAGTTTCTGAGATTAGCGCGTTCAAACAAACAAACAAAAAACAAACTCTTCAGCTTTATATATTAGTATTATTGTTTGAGGTATATGGACTCACTAGAGATTTTGACGACCACTTTGGTGCTGGGTTAACACTGTCTGCATCAGACGCCAGTGGTCTGGGTGTTTATCTATTTATGTATATATATTTTAGATTCCCCCCTAGTTCGCTACATGGTATCCCATAACACAAGCTATGCATACTTTGGGGCCATGTAGTTGGTGTGATTGTCTGGGGATTTTATTTTTTTATTATAGATAAATACCTTAAAGCGACTACACACGACCCTAAAATCAATGGTGGGGAGGACCCTAGATCGTATCATAAATCGTCTCGTGTGTAGGCATATCCTACCCGATTTTTATCGTCCCTAAATCGCTCCGAGCGAGCTCACGATTTAGCGACAATTATCGTCTAGGGAGCGTTCTCAATACGTGTGTAGCGAAATCAGGATTGATTTCTACGCAGTCTGCGCTTGAGTGCCGCGACGATACGACGTACTTACGGCTATAATTGTTTATTTAGCGCGAAAACATGGCGAACGAGAAAGATCGAGAAGCGTGAACCAAAGCTATCGATCTATTCAACGATTTACCATATTTGTAGGATAAAAAACATAAAGATTATTTCAACCGCGACATGAGACAGGAGGCATTCAAAATGCCTTCAAGAAAAACTTGAGAATATGCGTACTGCGTATGGAAGAGAGCTACCATATTAAGGAGCTCTTCAAAACACTCAAAATCCATTCTTTAAAAGTTTCTAAAATCATCTGCTTCTAAATGTCTCATCACGTTCATGAAGTTTCATCAACCAGTTTTTAACCCAGATCTTCCTCTTTCGTCTTTGGTTAGATGGCATCGTAGTAAGTGCCAAAACAATGCCTATTTTCTGCTGTTTTGTGAGTGTCGGCAGCATCTTGGAACAACCAGCAGTCTGTTGCACGGTCGGTTTCGTACTCACTGGCAGAGACGTGTGTAGAGTCTTAGCCGATTTCATCCCCACTACCGCTGTCCCGATATCGCCAGTGATTTTAGGGTCGTGTGTAGTCGCTTTTAGACAACCTACTTAGATTTTCTTACTGGAGAATAGACATTTTTATATTGGTACATTTGGAAACCAGCTTAAACAATCTATACATGATGAACTAACTATGCATGAATAGCTATACATGACAGTTTTTTTGATCAGTTTGTTTTTTGTATAGGTTTTCCAGCAGTGGATGTGTCTAACTGCTGTGTTTTGACTAAATCACTCTCCTCCCTTGTATATAAATATTGTTCTAATTATTCTCTTACATTTTTTTTATTTTGTTTGCAGGAGAGGAAGTATTTGATGCTAGTATGATTGGTGAGGCTGCCGAAGTAGTCCAGGAACAAATTTGTGATGACCAATTGATCTTAATCAAAGGGTAAGTGTATACTTTTCATCGCTATAATATTTACCTTTTGCTGTGCTTGTTCAATAATGATAGATAATACTTGTATTGTAATTCATAAAACCTTATAAAGCAGATTACACCAATGAAATTTGAAAACTAGAAAAGATGGTGTGGTTCATAAGTATATGGGTCAAGTATTCTGCTGTGGCGTAAGAGATCCTGAGTTTGAGTCCCAGCCAGGCCCGTTTAGGAAACAAACTATTAGAAATTCTGAGTGTTGTGACAGTTTTTATTATTTTACTAGCTGCTGCCCGCGACGTCGTCTGCGTGAACGCTATGCAGCACCAAACGCACCTACGATTATAACACTGCTAGCGTGATAATATGTAGCCTATATGTTGACCCGACTTCTTAACTATCTTCATGCCAAATTTGAAGTAAATCCATGCAGTACTTTTTGAGTTTATCCCAGAAAGACAAACAGACAAAAATTCTAAAAACTATATTTTTTGTTTCTGTTTCGATTGTAGATCATACCCCAAGTATTCTTTTAAAAAAATATTCAATGTACAGTTTTGACTTTCCTACCATTTTATTATATGTATAGATAATAGTATACAGTATTTATTATCAAACCATGCATTGGTTACTCAAACAAAAAGCTAATAGCTTGAAATTAACTGATTATATGAATTTAATCTATTATAAAAAAAATGTATACTAATATATAAAGCTGAAGAGTTTGTTTGTTTGAACGCGCCAATCTCAGAAACTACAAGTGGGATTTGAAAAATTCTTTTTGCATTTGATAGCCCAACTCTTGAGGAAGGTTATAGGTTATAGGATCAAAAGTTACGCAGGTAAAACCGCGCGCGGTGGCTAGTTAAGGAATATTAATAAAAAATTAATTGGACATACATAACTTCACGCCTATATCCTTTATGGGATAGGCAGAACACCAGAGGTTATGAGACCATCTGATTAATTGTAACACCCCACAATTCAGTAGGAAGTCTAAATAATCACGTACAACCCAAACCTACAACCATATGAACGTAACTTGCAGGCCTGTAGCGCGCACCGCAGCTTCCATCATCCTCCGCGGCCCGACCGACGCATACTGCGATGAGATGGAACGTTCAGCTCACGACGCGCTCTGCGCCGTCAAGCGAGTCATGGAATCCGGCAAGCTCACGCCGGGAGGTGGTGCTGTCGAGGCCGCACTTAGCATCTATTTGGAGAACTTTGCTACCACACTGGTAAGCTTAAATACTTTAATAAATAAATAAATATTTCTGACACTCACACAACATTATCTAGCCCAAATTAAGTTTCTTAAAGAACTTGTGTTATGGATACTAGATAACTGATATACTTAAGAAATATACAGTGTGTCCAATCACGACCTAGTGATAATTTAACGTTACAAAATATATCTAATTTCATCGACAAAAACACCCGACTGAATGGAACATTCCGACAGGAGGGGCGGTAGACCCCCATATATGGGTGTTTTTGTCGATGAAATTAGGTATGTTTTGTAACCTTAAATTATTGCTAGGTTGTGACCGGACACACTGTATGAACATACATATTGAATAAATACATATTTTTTTATTAAATAAACTTAAATAAACATATAAACATCCATGACTTGACGACTAATATCTGTGTTCATCACACAAATATCCGTCGCCACCGGGATTCGAACCCAGGACCTCTGGCATAGAAGGCAATGTATGTTACCAGCCAATCGTCAAACTTTGATCTAATAATTGGATTCTTACCATTTTCGATTTTTATTTTGTGTCAATATTTTGAAGCTGTTGCAAATAGCATGGTGTCAGTCCGCGATTGTGGTCTTTGCTATAGCATTGAAATATGGAAACACGTGAAGTGTAAATTCCTATAAGAATTTGAAAAGAAGAAGAATCTATTCCAGTAATAATAAAAATAAAATATTAAATATACATATTAATTAATTCAATCTAATATCACTAATTCCATTCGTATTAGATTGGAGAAGATTTTATATATATTTTTATGGTATTCTTGAGAGATTTGTGTTCCCGCTATATGATGTATGAAGAATATTATAAAAATAAATTATACCATTTCTTACTAGCTGAACTCGCGACTTCTTCTACACAGGGTTAGTATTTTGAATAGGTTAATTTCTTCTCTATGTCTCTACCTATCTTCACACTAAAACCAGACATCACATTGAAGAACGTTTCGACCATATTTCACTTAAGAATTACCAAACAAAAAAAAGTCCTATATTTCCTGTATGCGTGAGAATTTCGGGAGAACCACATTTACCTCCCTTAGGCCAACCCAACACCCCCTAAGGAATGTATGTTCCAAATTTCAACTCTCTACGCCCAATAGTCACAGCTGTACGCTGTCTCACAGTAACAGTTTTATATTTATTGATAATTTTATATGTTATTTACAGAGTTCCCGCGAGCAATTGGCAATCGCCGCGTTCGCACAATCGCTGCTGGTGATCCCGAAGACTCTCGCAGTAAATGCAGCGCGCGATGCCACGGACCTCGTCGCCAAACTGCGCGCTTACCATAACTCTTCGCAAACTAAGGTACTATATAATAATTTGTTTTTATTATATTATGGTGATTAAACCTGCGTTGGACCTCAATCTAATGATATGTTGTACCTTACTGAGGTAACCGAAGGAACAGTAGTTAACTGCAAATGGATTTGTCAAAACTAACTCACAAAACAAAAGCTGTGATTTCTCTGTATTTATAACTTCTACAGTAACCAAAAAACTGACATGGTGAATATCATGCCATGCACAAAGGAGGATCCCAGTCGTAGGCTTTTCGGTTAACAAAACGAAATGTATGTTAAAAAATTCATAAAATTATTCTGTATTTGCATAAAAAAAAGCTACAAAAATATTGGACTTGTAAAACAAAATAAATGACATTAAGAATTCATTAAAAAAAAATTAAATATACTTTTGATTATTTCACATGAAAATTCAAACATTTTTACACATTTTTTTAAGAACATTAATAAAAACAATTGAAAAATATTTTGAATTTTTCATTTTTATTTTAGCATCACAGCAGTACACTATAAACATTCTCAAAATTGACAAAACTCCCAACTGTCATTCATTACGAATGCTCCCATCGTGTTTTTCTGTGTTTCTGGTGATTTTATACTAACTTTGCTTTTACATACGGACTTTCAATTACCTGTTTCATCTGATACTTTTGCTTTCATACCGGACACCGATAAAAAATATGGATTGTTGTGTGAACTGTGGTATTGCTACTCTATGTCACACTATGCAATATAAATTAAAAGGATGTGTACCAATTATTTATTTTCCTTCTTTAAACTGATGAAAGATTTTTTAATGAACTGTTTGCATTGGTTAATATTCTCAAAAAAAACTCAATGGCCTCAGTACTTACTACCTTTGTGTTAATTTTTCTCACCATATTTCAAGCATTTATAACTCTGTTTTCAGATTAAAAATAATCTAAAAGTTTCCTTAGTATATTATGTATAGTATATTATTGGGTTGGGGATAAAGTTTCTTCTCATTTTTTAAGAAAATTCAAATCATTTTTAATATAGTTTATTGAAATTTAACTAAAGCATGTATGTAACATTTTGTTTGATAACCTTTTGCCATTTTGTAGGTAGGGACATGATCCCATTGAAACAGGTGGAAATCTGAAGGTGCAAGGTCAGGACTATATGGCAGATGCATTAACACCTCCCAGCCAAACTCTTAAATTTTACTGGGTGGCTATAGATGTGTGAGGTCTAGCGTTATCATGATGAAACACCACACCCCTTCTGTTGATCAATTCCGGCCGCTTTCTCTCAACTTGTTGTTTTAATCTCATAAGTTGTTCGCAGTAGAGTTCAGAATCGATAGTCCTGCCTGGTGGTAACAGCTCATAATGAATAATGCCCTTCCAATCCCACCACACACACAACATCACCTTATTGCGAGTTAACCCGGGTTTCGCCACAGTCTGTGAAGCCTGACCGGCCTTTGACCACGACCTTTTTCGCACGTTCTTATCGTACGTGATCCACTTTTCATCACCAGTTATCAGCTTCTTCAAAAATGATTCGGTTTCGTTACGTCGTAATAAAGAATCATAAATGAGTACACGGTTCATTAGGTTTCTTTCAGTGAGCTCGTGAGGTACCCGAATATCGAGCTTTTTTGTGTACCCAGCTTTTTTCAAATGCGCCAAATCATTTATTTGCCAGAATGTGTGTACAAAAAGATGTTATTACAATAATGACCAGTTCACAAACTGGCGGATACAGGCGTGCAAATATTATTTGTATGCAGTTACTGAAGTATGGTACATGTCAATAAAAAAAAAGAGAGAAGTGCTAGTCAACATTTACATCTCACAGTCACTACACTAGGTCCATAAACATCGCAATTTTTTTTCGCGGCTTGCGTTGCATTTTTACCTATTTTGTAGTAAAATTTTAAAATGTATCGAATTTCTTCATTAGATCCACTCATCTTGACAGTACGAAAAACAAATGAAAATCACACATTTTCCTAATTTGAATTTGGAATTATGTTCTTTAAAATTTTAACTTTCAATGATACCAAAACCAGCCAGATACAAATACTATAGCCAAAGAGATTTTATTACAAGTTCATACATACTATAATGCGAAAAGACTTTTTCCCCAACCTATTATTTTAACTCAACAACTTACTAAAATTGTCTGTCTGTTTATCAATAAAATGCCTGGGCCCAGGCATGTATGGGAAGGTGGGTTTCTCCTTTTAGTGTGGTGATAATGGCGTAAGATTTTGAATACCCCTGTAACTTAAAGAGAGAATAAAATTGTCTGTCTGTATGTGAAAAACATATGACAAAATATAGCTTAAAATTTCAGCATTGTTAATAAATTTTATCATTCTTCCAGGTTGAACATGCAAACCTCAAATGGGTTGGACTCGATCTGAACGAAGGTGTTCTCCGCGACAACCTGGTGGCTGGAGTCCTCGAGCCCGCAATGTCCAAGATAAAGTCCCTCAAGTTCGCCACCGAAGCCGCCATTACCATCCTCAGAATCGACGACCTCATCAAACTGGACCCTGAACAAAAAGGCAAAACCTACGAAGATGCTTGCAACGCCGGAGAGTTAGATTAAAAGTGATAGTGCTAAGACTTTTATTCTGTGTTCAAATGTGAAAATGCATTTTTCTCAGTGGGTCTTCATGTGCTGAGTTTGTTATCTGCTCAGCCTTATATTGACCAATAATAAAAGTGTCTTTCATTTTATTTAAAAGAAATTGAAGTGTATTCAGTTAATCGTCACAATATCTATTTATAGCAACAATGCAAGTATTTTTACGTTCTGTATTGTGATACAGTGCCTTTCCTAAGGATTTAATTCAGATTTATGTGTTTTGTTATGCTGGCACATTTTTTATGCAAAAGATATATATTTCATAAAGGTCATCCTCCAAATTTATTTTGGAAGATCACACAGTTATGCAAGGGTATTATTATGTTTTAATTAAACTAACTTTGATTTATTTGCTTCTATTATACAAGCTAGCTAGAATGTAATAAGCGCTAGGTATGTCATCATGACACCACTTAAAAATGAATAAATTTTAATATTTACTAATCCTGTTGTGTTATTTAGTAAGATAATAATATGTCCCTACCAACACAAGTATATACTGGTCATCACAAAAATCGGCCCACCTACTTTTTATATATTAAAAATCTTACTGTTTACTAAATAACGCATTATTTTTATACAAATTAGTCAAAACATTATCAATCGTAATGGTAATTTTTTTACATTTTGCAAAAAAAGCGGAAATCGCCGTTTGAACCCTATTTTAGGTACATGTTGATTTTTTTTGCTCCTACTACGAACTGGACCCTGCACGGGAATAAATCCCCGCCGACAGTGACAACCGCTCGCCGAGGGAATGCCACCGTATCCAGATAGTGAGCGATCCCACTGCAGAGCCTTACCCACTAAACACCCCCTTCTCCGATCTCTTACTCAAGAGCTATTCCTAGATCGTGTAATGAGCTACAACCCCGTGGGTCCAGGGCGCGCATCAGGCATCCTCATGGATGACCCGTAGTAAGACTGTAAAGCTCAATGGCACGTGTAGAGAATGAGTAGGACTGGGAGTTACATGTTAAACACTCTGTAACTTTTTATTCTTAATCGTTATTGGTACGAAACTGTTTTTCAATATTTTCCTCTTACTCTAATGATTGCCTGCATACGCCATTTCATTGATTTTGTTAAGATGTTGAAGCTTCAAGGAGGGATTCGGTCCCATTCTTCTCTTATAACGGTTTCCAAATCTTCTAAGGCGGTAGGGGCGAGTTCTCGGGCTCTAACGTCTCGTTTTAACGTGTCCCTCATGTGTTCTATGGGATTTTACACCAAACTTCCTGCTGGCCACGACACAACTTGAATGCCGACCTCTTCTAAGTACTGTGTAACAATGCGTGCTACGTATGGTTGCACATTATCATGCATTAACTCAAAGTTTTCTTCAATGTAACCTGCATACGGCATGACACGATCTTCTGAGACCTCCGTTATGTAACTTGGAGCAGTCAGAGAACCCCTTCTGATAAAAACTGTGCATGCTGTCAAAGATACCTCACCCTAAAACATTAAAGAGCCTCCACCGAAACTAACTGTTCTCGTACACAGCACTGGGCGTAACGTTACCCTAGCCTTCTCATGACATTACGGCGTCCATCAAAGTCGTGTAAAGTCATTCAACTCTCATCGCAGAATAGAACTGAGGACCATTTGTCTATAGTCCAATCAATATGTTCCCTCGCAAATTTAAGTCTTGCTTGGCGATGAGCTACAGTCAGTTGCGGTCCTCTTCCTGGCTTGTGAGGTCTTAAGTTCTATACACAAAGTCTTCGTCTCACCGTACTGTACTTATAGCCCCATCCCGTACTTCACGCAGCCGTCGCTGGAGATCTACTCCAGAAAGGTGCCGATTTCTTACAGCTGATGTCACAATAAAGCGGTCATCTCTTTGAGTGGTGACCCTTTGTCATCCAGATCCTGTTCTTCTGTGGTGCTGCCTAGTTTCTTGAAACCTCTGGTAGACTCTCCGAACCGCAGATTGGCTGAGACGTAATTTTCGAGCGACACAACTCAGGCTAATACAGTTTCAGTAGTATCCGCAATTTCAGGCTACTGTAATCGGATTTACAGTGAAAACCAATAAAGTAAGTCTTGTTAACAACAATTACACTGCTGCAAACACTTGGTTGCGAATTAAACAGGGCCAAAGTGAATACTTAAGGATTTATAAAAATGGCACTGAGCCTTAACTTTAAAATTTCATCAAGTACCCTTATATGCGTTTAGATTTATGAGAATAAAATGTCCAAACATCTCCGACCCAAGGCATGAATAAAACTAACTTATAAACACTTATCTTTGAAATCATAAGAGCAATAGTGCAAAAAACAGGGTTGGCCGATTTTTGTGATGACCAGTGTAGATAAGATACCTAAGATACTCTTACGACCACTTTGGCGATGGGGTAAACCTATCTGCCTCAGACGCCAGTGGTAGCGGTTGAATTCCCGCACGGAACAAAAAAAATAAAAATGTTCCGGATCTGGGCGTTTTATCTATACATTTATGTATTTTATATTCTACCCCCCTAGGAAACCACTAGTTTGCTACATGGTATCTCATAAACACAAGCTTTGCTCACTTTGAGGCGATGTAGATGGTTTGATTGTCAAGGGATTTTATTTTATTTAGGTATCTTATTAAAATCTATAAGTGAGCTTTAAAATCTGTGTTGGTCGGGTATGACTAAGTTTATAATGTCAGCACGATTCGCCAGACTTCCGATTCAAATCCCCGATTATAATTTTCTTATAAATTAAATTGATCTTCACTGCTTACGGCTGTGTTCGGCTTCATAAGGCGAACAATGACCTATAATTTTCTCTCCGTAATACTTGAAGATATCGGAACCCTGCAGTGTATTTATATTGGAAGCAGTGTCGTAAAGTTTTAGTTAGTCGATTTGTTCGAAGAGCGACAGATTCGCAGTCAATGTATGTGCGCAATTCACTTTTTTGGCGAAATATACTCACTACGACATTACGCATAAAAACAGTAGGAGTGCGTTAAGATGAAAGGAAAAACCAGTGAATGTTCAATTAATTAATTTGAAATAGCTACCGGTCGAGCTCAAGAATTTTCATAGCATGTAATATAACTCTCCCATAATTCCGATAGGTGCTATATAGTGTAACTATAATAATGCTCATCCTAATTTGTGGGTGCTAGTCAACTTAACAATTAATCCACCAGTGGTTACTAAGTGTAACTAGAAAGCCTTTCTAATTATACCTAGAAGTTCTCCGCGGTGCAGTGACCACTTTACGCCAAATGTTCCGTATGTGGGTGTTTATCTATGATCCATTTATATTCTAGGTTCCCCCTAGTTCGCTACATGGTACCCCATATACAAGCTATACTTACTTTGGGGCCATGTGTAGTTGGAGTGTTTCTTTGGGGATTTCACTTTTAATTATTTATACAGGTGTTTGGTACACAGTTGGCCAAATTGAAATGGGGGGGTAGGTGGGCCTATTCTCAATAAATACAAAACTCTGCAATATTGAAGATACGAATCAGAATGTGGAAAAAAACATAGGCATCTTATCATGGCAACTAGCATCTATTGAAAAAAAATTACTATGTTAGAAAACGATCGTCAAATGATATTTTCGCATATAGGTATCTTCTCTGGAAAACAAATGTTATACTTAATACTCGAGCTTAACCTACGGAAGTCTTCTATAGAAATAAGAAACGTGCCAAAGCAGCCCAATGAAAAAAAGGACACTTAACTCTGTACACGTACATTAACACTCTAATCAACACACTCAACATACCTGTATCTTCTAAGGATATCAGAGATGTGCAACGAATCCCTTTAAGATCCTCGAAAGAAAATTCTACGCTTATTATAGAATTAAAACCAAACTAAAACCTGTATGCTAGAGGGTGCGAAAAAGTACAATAAGTTACAGAGAGATCGTCAACTTACTGCAAATCATCTTGGCATTCAAGGAGCAGCCACGACTATATACCTATCTGAGTTCCTGTCTACGAAGAGTAAAAAACTGCAGAAGAAAATTTTTTAAAAATATTTTCAAATTCTCATCGTTTCTTTTTATTTTCTGATTGCAATGTTAAAAAAAAACCTGATATAATTTTTTCCTCGCCCTCGAGACTTTGTTGCCTCATAACTTTTTTTTCTCGAATTTTTGCATCAAACAGGTATTAATTTAATTATAATAAGGCTGTATCTTAAATACGAATAAAATTTATTTTGAGAAGATACTCATACATAAAAAAGTAGGTAATTTAGATTTGGGTTTTTTTTGAAAATTATGAAAATCTATCATATTTACTAAACTATAAGCAATAGGCTAGTAGTACTCGAAGCAAGTTCAGAACAGGCTCACCTACCCCCCATTTCAATTTGGCCAACTGTGTACCAAACACCCTGTTTTACTGTTTAGAAAAATTCGTTTCTTAAACTAGGCTAAGAAACCGGCTGGGCTGGGACTCGATCCTAAGACCTATCACGCCTTAACCGAACACTAGACCGCTGCGCCATGGGGGCTGCTGTCAGGACAGATGACCAATGAATGCCTTCCGAATTTCTCGCTCATCTTTATATGAAAAAAAGCACACTGTTAAATAAACTAACAGTTCACCTTGTTTAGGAGTTACAGTTTTCCACTAACTCGAGATTGTATTTCCAGCTTGACTGCTTTTTAGTAAAGCTCATACAAGCACCTTATACTACGAGCTGTATAAGTCAAGCCCATGGGAGTGGACGAGCATCGCTCTTAGCTACTCCAACTTACCAACCATAGAGGAGAGTAATATAACTGGTTACAAACTAACCCTTTTGGCTGTCAGTTACTAGTTCAATAAGTTCATTTTGTTATGACGTTGGGTCGGATGTTAACGGAGTCGCGGTGATGTATTCGGAAGACTCAATGACGAAAGAATTAGTTTTCTTTACTCATTGTCATTAGGCAGACTATAAGAAGGGTGGTCGCTAAACAGGCTCTACTACTAAGCGTGGTAAGAATAAGGGTGTTGTGTTACCCACCAACCCATCGACAGACGAATAGAACAGTCGACGTCAGTTCAGTCGGGTGCAGAACAGTTTCGAGACTTAATTAAAAAGTAATTAAGTCTCGAAACTGCATCTATAAGACAAAATAATTAATTTTTCGAAGTTTGGATAATGTTTACAAGAAATATAAAGAAAACATAATTTTACCGCCCTCTCTCTCGCTTAGGGCACTTCTTGAATTACTTTGCTTGAAAAGTCTGTGCCAGGCCGTTAATAAATTTATAAAAAAAAGGTCTGTGCTGAATGTCATCATCTGTCATCTGGTTGGTTGGTGACAGTTGGTGATTTATGGGTAATCATCTTTAATACTGACTTACTTTTATTTTCCTATATTAAACCGACTGTATTTATAAATATTATACATATTATTGCAAAACGAAAGTTGTAAAATATTTCTGATTTCTTGTTTTCTTACTTTCAGCTATATAGAATTAGACAAACAAAAATGTTTCAAGTACGGAAACTTTTTCTGCCAATCGTAAAGGTCAATAAAAACATTGCAGCATACCTATCAACAGCAGCTGTTCCTAAAGTAAGTTAATAGTTTTCATTGTACTCCAAGAGAATTAGTACAGCATTTTTAATGAAAAGTAGAACAATACATTTCAGGAAGACAAAATTAAAATTGACAAGTGGCAAATCAACTATTTAAAAACAGGAAATGGTCCTCATCACATATTTTGTTTACCCGGAGCATTGGGTACTATTTGGACTGATTTTAAATATCAAATTGAAGGCTTAGATAAGGATAAGTTTACTCTCATTGTTTGGGACCCACCAGGCTATGGAAAGAGTCAACCCCCATTGAGGGACTTTCCTGTAGACATGTATGATAGAGATGCAAAATATGCTTATGAATTCATGAAGGTATGTATGCTATTAATGAAATTAAGATCATTGTAAAGTATCTTAGCTTTATACATAATCTATTTTTAGGCACTTAAAATTCCAAAATACTCTATCTTAGGCTGGAGTGATGGAGGCATTACTGGTTTAATTCTTGCTGCCACATATCCCGAAACTATAAATAAATTAGTGGTTACAGGGGCTAACTCATTAATTCTACCACATGAAGTAGATGTTTACAAAGGTAAAATAAGTTGCTCTCTTACATATGATTAAATATGAAATTACAGTATGTAAAATTGATTTTGTTTTTTATTTTTTATTTAGCTGTTAAAGACACTAGCAAATGGTCAAAAAGAATGAGAGACCCTATGGTAAAAATATACGGGGAAAAAAATTTTGAAAAATACTGGGCAAGTTGGGTAGATGGCATGATTGCAATTTTTGAAAAAAATGAAGGTGATATCTGTAAAGAACGCTTGAAGGATATCAAATGTCCAACTTTGATATTTCATGGGGAAAGAGACCCAATGGTTGATATATTCCATGTTTCTCATTTACATACAACTATAAGAGGATCCAGGTAATTTGATGAATATGATATTTTTTACTACAATAAAAAAACAGTGTTTGGTGGCTATGCTCAAACAAAACAATGCTTGAGAATGAAATAGATACAGAAGTCTCTCATTATTGTTTTTCCTATAGATAGAAGTATACACCTACTCTGCAACTGACAACTTATTATTTTTTTAACATCTCATCTTATTTGTCTTTTTTTTTGTATATATTTTCTCTTTTCTTAAATGTTATGATGATGTTAAAAAACATATTTTTCTTTCTTTCTTCTTTCTTATTGTTAATACCAGTATGAATTATAAACATTTAATTTTACAGAATACATTTATACCCGGACGGCAAGCACAATGTCCACATAAAGTATGCTGAAAGTTTCAATAATACCTTACAGGAGTTCCTTCTTGAAGAAGATTTAGATTAAAATAGGTTCCTTCCTTAATTAGTCTAAGAAAAGAATATCAATTTATATTTGTTGCATTTATTGAATATACCTGTTACTAAATTAATTTATTTTATTTATTCTCCTTTCTAAATCTTTAGTTGTTCTATGGTTCTCATAAAAGAAGTAAAAGTAATAAGTAGGTACTTATTAAAAAAGGCAATATATAAAAAAAACAATTGGTCGAATAGGGTATAACAACATTGTAAAGTTTAAATGTCTGTATAGGTACATACAGCCATCCTGCTTAATGGGGTAGAAAACTGCCAACTCTTTTCACTAGAGGCACTGATTACGCTTGACCCATAACAACTGTCAAATACCATAGTAAAAGTTAATTTTAAAGTGATTTTTATCGAAAAATTAGATAAGCATCATTGCATAGTCATACGTTTTATAGAAAATGTATACCCCAGTTTTTCTTAGGATATACGTACACTTGCTAAAGTGTGGGTGTAGGTACTTGATTTAAACTTTTGTGTAAATGTACTTAGTACGGTCCACATTTTCCACATTTTGATGCAGAAAAATAAAATATTATATGGATTTACCGCAAAAAAGAACACTGAACAATTAATTTCGGTAACAACTTGTAATTTGACAGTTTGTTATGGGTCAAGCGTATGAAGCAACATTTATTTAGAGCTTTTCGTTTTCTTCTCCATTCTCCACTTCTGTGCTATACTCATAGTTTTACCAACAGGCAGATTCAACAGTCTAAGTAGGTACTGGCACCAGGGTCACCCAAGGTGCACAACAAAAGCTGACGTCTCCTGAAAGGGCAGTGATGATTGGGTACTCAACCTAGATCACAGCTAATCTAAGCCATGTAGCTAAAAGACGGTGACCGCCGTTTGGTGATAGTGATAGGACCCATTCAGGGTTCACATGGCTAGCGACCACCCTTTATATAAATTATGCCATATATCGCGCCAAAGTTGAAAGTAACCGATAAAAAAAGTTTACCTAAGTACGTGTTTATTCGCTTCTTATAATAAAATCCTTTTTAAAGAAGAAGCCTTTAAATTATAATCATCATTAACATGTCTCTTTTTTGCATGGAGGTGAACGCAAATATGAGGTAGGTGTAGAACAAATAAAAACCCGCTTCTGATTTTTTCTATACAGGGAGTTTAAAAAATACTATAGAGAAAAATACCCCAGATAGGGCTACTGTTCCCCATTCGGGATTTTAGGCTTTTATTTCGCGCTTTCGATAATTCAATGCTGTAAACAAGTCGTACGCGTGCGTTTTCATTTAAATATTTATTTTTTTAACGAGAAACTACAGTGTGACACCTCTAAACTCTGCTGTTCTGCCTACCCCATAAGGCATGACGTTATGTATGTATGTATAAAACTACCAGTATGACTGGTGTGTCACCTTCGAAATTCGAGGACAGTTGATAGTTTGAAATCATACATAAAGAGAAAAAATAAATATTAATTATTTACTGAGTGAACGAAAGTAAAAGAATCCATTATGCAATATAGGCGTTATACAATAGGAATATAGTGGGTGGTGACTGAGGCGATGCGTCCGGAAAGTGTAGAAAATTCCGGAGAAAAATTAAGTACCTACCTACTTTTATTACATAACTAGCTGACCCGGCAAACGTTGTTTTGCCATATAAATAAAAAAAATAAAAAAATAGATGTTGGCCGATTCTCATAGATACCGGATAAGCACAAAAAATTTCATCAAAATCGGTCAAGACATTTCGGAGGAGTATGGCAACGAGAACTGTGACACGAGAATTTTATATATTAGATTATGATCATAATTGAGTACAGAGTGCTCTCAATATCAAAAAATTGTCACCAATTGCCCTGTATATCCAATTTGAAAACGATTTTTTTGTAGCAGAATGTGGAAGTCCTATCTGGCATATTTTTCTCCAAAGTAGGAAATTTTTTGATGACCCTGTGTTGCTTACAGAACATAGAACATAGAACCCAAACTTGGAAATACATTATACTGTTCATTCTAAACAATACCATACACTGCGTAACTCTTGACTCCCGAGTCCAGCACGGACGATTTGGAAATGCTGGCTTGTTGGTGTGTGACTCGCTGTTAAGTTGCTAGGTAGCTAAAGTTAGGATCAGCATTTAAAAATGTAGAGTCCCCAACCGTACCAACTCATAGGTACCCCAACCGTAACAAGTGCATAGGTGAACATCAGAACTTAGGGCCTCATATGTGATCGACTTCGTAGGTGTCACATTCGAGACTCAATCGTGGTTCTCATTGCGGCCTTGCTCGATATTTGTAACCCTTTGTTGAAAACTAGTGAGCCATAGGTTCATAATCAATCCTATTAAACAACTTAAACTTCTGAAATCAAAAGTATTACAAATATCGAATAAGGCACTAATGAATTAGACACCAAGTCAATCACAAATGCGCCCTTGGTTCTAAAGGTAACGTGCATAGGCATAATATCGTCGGGGATAGCGCAAGTCCGCGTATCTAGCATTGGTCAAATCCGTGGATTTACAAAAGTAGCCGAATTCATTTTTTTGAGTCAATAGAAGCAGCAATCTGATTAGCACCTGCTTAGTTAACAAAATTTGAATTTGGGCAATAGGAAGCAAAATAATCAACCAATAACGATACCGCGTAGGTACAGTTCGCCGGCGAATATGTTGAACACAATACTGCGGAACTGCATTATTCGTTAGGCTACATAATAAGTCACTAACATTTTAAGTATATCAGACATCGTTGGACTAAAATATATAGCTATATTTCAACCAAAAAAGATGCATGCAATCTGTATTGTTCCTACATAGTCAGCAATGTATCTGAAGAAGTTTATCGGGAGGAAAACTTCTTCATATACCTACATTGAAAGGAAAGACTTAGCAAGACAAGCAAAAGGCTGAGAATAAAATAGCAGCTAAAATTGGAACTGTTCATGTTATTACAGCCGATCTACAGGCTGTGAAATTGTGCCTATATTTAACGGCTAGTGCATTATATTTTAAAACGAAATGAATGTTGCACAATTTCACAGTTTATAATCTTGGTTACGATCAAGTTGTATGCTACTGGTATGACGAGACCACAACTGATTTTAAAGCTACAACTAACAATTTTCATGTACATTATCTAACGAAATTTATTGATGAGGATCCTAAAGATGTTATAATTTTTACTGATAGATGCACATCCCAAAATCGAAATACTGTTGTTTTAAACGCTTTATAACGATTGGCAATGACTAAAAATGTTACAATCAGTCATTATTTTACGAAAAGTGTTATACGCAAATGGAGGTAGATTCAGTCCATTCCATCATTAAAAAAAAATTAAAACGTTGTGAATTATACTAACCAAGTCAATATCACCAACACTAAAGATGCAACACTAAATCCATCTCCATACGACGACGTGGCTATGGCAGATTATACTTTGTTTAACGGTCTCCTTGGTCGAACCCGTGATCGTGAGATTTCCGAGATTTTTCCGTTTATCTTTAATGTATTGATATTCTGGATTCCCCCTTAGTTCACTAGATAAATGGTATATCATCATAACACAAGCTTTGCTTACTTTGAGACTGTGTAGTTGGTGTGATTGTCTGGGCTTTTTATAATGATTTTAATATTAAAAATGCTCTTATGTACGAGTCCATAAGACGTGTAAAATGTGCACTTGATATCAGAGTCTTAAAGTACAAGCCTGGAACAATAGATTATAAACTAAACTATGGCGATGAGCTTCAACTTTCAACAACTGCCTCAAGGATCGAAGAGATCAAGAATTGAACCAGTTTCTCTACCCCAACTCCTTCAAACAGCATTGTCCATTCCTAAAACCAAATAAGTAGAAACACTTGCAACAACCTGAAGAAAGTTGTGCCGAGAAACTGTCACGAATTTTATGACAAATCACTGTTTAAAAACTAGATTTTAATTTTCTAGTTCTTAAATTTGTTAATACCTCAGTGCTTTCTTTTCTAGTAAAAGCTGTTTATTTCATGGGGATAGATTTAAGCAAGTTCTTTTGTTATTGTTACTTATAATTTCACTATGTTTTTTGACAAGAATTTATAATTTGTTTTAAATAAATGCTTGTTGACTGATAGTTCTGACTAAATAAAGAAAGTAGGTAGTAGGTAATTTAAGCAATAAAGATTTCATAGTTTGACGACTGATTTCTAACTTTTGATTATGTTTTATTTATGAAAGACTAATTTTAGAATCTGGTTATTATTATTGAGTTTCTATTTTATTCTATTATTATTTTCTATTCTTTTTTATTGACTGAAGGAGTTTTTGAATAAGTAAAAAGTTTTTGTTTTTTACTCAAAATCGCGTATCTAGTGATATGTATGACATACCAGTAATGATTATGACGATACTGCGTAAGTGTCGTAGAAACCAAATTAATGACATTCATAAAAAACTATTTTTACAAGGATAAAGCACATCGTTATTAGTAGCTACTGTCACAAAATGAGATGCCAGGATTAATAAATAACGAATTTATGCATTTTTGTCTCTCCTGTAAAATTAGGTTGAGTGAACATACGCAGCTTCTACCTCTGTTATATACCGCGGACATGCGCTATCCCCGACGATATCAAATGATAGGTTTTTTTTTGGATACAACCTTCACATTTCTGTAGGTAAATCCCTAGGGGCCTCTATGTTTTGTATTTGTAAGTAAGTACCTACTAGGTAAGTACGTAGGTACTTGAAGTTACATGTGCAACTTAGCACGGGGTGTTTTGATAGGTGGGCAGGCTGAAGGGCGTGATTTCCTATCGGTTTTTCTATCGGTGACTTCACCGCGTTTGTCCTCAATCTTACGCATGCATCCGGCTGTCTGGACATTTTCTCGCAGAGTTGCTGCTTTTCTAGGTGGCTAAGTCATCGTTTGTGCCAACGATCTGTAAAAGTTTCATCATTTGTGACGCTATAGTTTACTCAAAAAATCGAAAAAACTGGCCAGCCAACCAGAATTTTGCATTTTCCAGCATTCCAGATCTCAGTCTCCAGAGGGTTTTGAGGATCCAGCTGGTATATAAAGGTATGTGACAGTAACTAAAGTGGTTTTATCGAGTAGTGGCAGAAAAAACCTGGGAACTCAATAACACCTTTTGTTCCACTCTTGGAGAACCTTCCGCCTGGACACGATCTTTCATGGCCGACATGGAAAACCTTAAACCGGCTCCGAACCCAGGTAGGTCTCAGCAAAGACAATCGCTGCAAGTGGGGTTTCTCTGAGAGCTCAGACGATAAGTGTGAATGCGGGCATTTCCCGCAAACAATGACGCACCTACTCACCTGCCCAGCATGTCCACATAGCTGCACACTCCAGGACTTGATGGAGGCTAGCGATGGTGCTGTAGAGGTGGCGAAATTTTGGACGAACAAAATTTGAATTTGTGTCGACTCGCAAGAAGAAATCGAGTAAAATGACAAAGCCACCTAGATAAGCAGAAACTCTGCGAGAATTTGTCCAGACAGCCGGACGCACGCAATCTTACGAGATGGCATAATATGTAGATGAGCTCGAAGATGACAACGATCGAGTGCCTATGTAATTTAACCGCGCCGGGTCCGATGAGAATAGCCCTATCGCCCCTGGGTAAGCTAGTCGTAAAAAGCAACAAATCCAAGCGACCGCGCTTGGTGCTAGAATCCCCTTAGGTTTCGGTCGGTTAGCTAGCGACCAATCGTCATATAAGGTAGGTATGCTGAAACATCACAGCTCCGGTATAGTTTTCTGTTCCGACAATATTTTATGAAGAAAAAGTAATTTTTTAACTTATGTTAGGTCTCATTTTCACTTATGATCAGGTGGGATTGAAGTGAAACGTGGGTTTGTGTACTATAGTCAGTAAAAAATATGTTTTATAAAACCGCACACAACAGTATCAAGGGTGACCTTTTTAGTGAGTAATATAATATGACTGATAGTAAAACATAGATTGAAAAACAAAACGGCACTAAAATTCCCATATTTTATTTTCATTTACTTTGTATAAGCATGTTTTTGTTTGAGAATAAAACAATTTACATACATATCGACACATAATTTAAGATCGAGTGACTTGTATTTTTACTGTACATATAAAATAAGTCTGCATTGACTAACAAGCAGTGACAATGTTTAATTGCTGTTTAATATTGTGACTACCTTTACCCCTATTATGCGATGTTCTGTTACTATTTGAACTATAGTTACTTTACAATTTTGCTAGATGGCGATAGTTTGCGCAACAGAGCGCATACGATCTTTGTGTGGTAACTATTGTTCGAATAACACGGAAATACTCATTAGGGTACATTTTTAGTTTGTTAGTTATTTATATATTTAAATGATCTCTGAGTAGCATATGTTTGCAAACAATAAGACAAAGTTCCAACAATTTTAAATTAAATACAACAAATTGTGAGTTGAATAAATAAATATTTATTGCACTTTCTAAATATAAAATTTGAAACCTGTTATCATCCGCAGATAACTTATGACTATTCACTTTGTTCCTAGAACTTTGAGTAATTGTAAATATTCCAAAAGTTGTATATTGTTTGTACATCAAAAAGTCAAGGCACATTCATGAGCTTTATTTAGTTTGTAAAAAATGGAAGCACTTTCATGGGAATATCTTAACACATGCCAATTACAATTATGTATGACTTGTTAATGTTATGACTGCATAAATTATCGTTTTACAATTATTATAAACAAACACACATCTATAAGCGAACTAACATGATAAATACGTAAGAAAATATACTGACAATATCAAATCATTCACTAAATCATGTAAGCTTGTTCTTATCTCATAAATAATTTGCCTAGTTACAAAAATAGTATACATACAATGATGGAACGTCCAAACCCCGCAAGGGCGGACATCAGAGCACCATAGCGACACGTGTTATGCACTACGTGATCCATCCACTACATATATTACAATCAAATATGAATACTCTTAAAATTACATAACGATACATTATTACAACACATTATCACCGGGATTATTAACAGTACGCATTTAAAACTATAATTTAAATAACTAAGTTACATTCGTTATGTTTACAAAAACTAAAGTTTTAATAGAGAGAGTCAAAGGCACACACTTTGTAATGAAATTCCGATGAGATAGTCCTCGAGTTGGTTGCTTGGGTCACACATATACAGGGCCTTGGTTGTCATTGTCATCGAGGTTAATTTTATTTGTGTAACCATCATCAAAAAACCTTCTGAAGGTGAATTCAAAGAAACCATGGAACGTTTTACCATTGTCCAGGAGCTCACTGTCCGATTTATTTGAATCTGAACTGCCCGAATTCCGTAGCTTATCTGGATCTATTGGATCAAAGTTTGATGTGTCCGTAGGATATTCTATTTTCGGGATATACGGCGCGACTTGTCGTCGCAAACCCTTTTCAAAGTCAATTCCATTGAGGAATGGATGGTTCTTGACCTCAAGTGCATCTTTGCCCAGCCTAGTTTCTTGACCCGAACAGAACTGCAATATTAGATCTTTGCTCTCAGGAGATAGATTTGCTACTTCTGGTATGTGCAGTGTGCTTTCCCAGTTTATTACCTGCAAATCAAAACATGCATTATATATTATTTAAAAAATGGGATAAAAAATATATATGTAAAAGAACTGTTAAATTGATTGAACAGACTTGGACATAAAAACCTCATAAATATATAAGCAAAAATAGAGATTGGAATCAATATGAAATAAGAAGAGAAACTAGACATGTATGCTTAACTCGTACTATTAAATTCCAATATGTTGTAAGCATAATTAATATATTTTTATGTATGTAAGTATTGATTTACAATAAAATATATTCTATCAATGTTTTGAGGGTAGCTTTGTACTGCAATGGTGTATAGTAACAATACTTTTCAACACACTTGCTCGTAAAGTGAGCCTTATTCTATTGAATTTAGAGCTATAAACTGGGCTATAAGTCACGCGTGCATAATATATTATACCCTAGTGCATAATATAATGAATCCTACAAAGTTGAATTATACCTTAGAGCAAATTACATGCGAGTAAACAGAGCATATTTTATTGATCCGGGTTATACATTAAATATATGAGCGCGCGCGTCCAGGCGGCGCGCCTGCAGCAGCAGCGGCTGCACGGCGCCTCCAAGCAACAATAGCGTGTGTACGTGTAATGGGACAGGGTTACTGACGCGCAGCAGCTAACAGCTGCTTCAAATAAATTTTATGACCACGTATGCCTGTCTTTTACTCACAAGTGTGTTAAAAAACGTCGTATGTAACTCGTGAGCGTTGCTAATTACAGTCTCGGCTCATTATTGAGTCCTCGCCTGCGGCTCGGGCTCAAATCACAGCCTCGACTGTAATTAGCAACTTAGCTCACTTGTTAAATAATATACTATTTATTTACTGGAATACTCAAACTTATGTTTGTTAATTTGTGTCATATTTTAGCTAACATGGTTTTATCTACAAAACGCAATAATATTTCTGAGCCTTATTATCACAATTTTCCATTATATTTAATAAAATATTAGGGACAGAAACATGTAAATAAATAAATAGAGAGGCTCTACTATTCTAGAGAGCAAGATAAATGATTTGATAAACTGCAAAAACAAATAAAGACCATTAAAAGATCAGTAAACAAAATATAATTACCTTCATCTGCGTTTCCGCCGGCGTATTAGCTAAAAATGGCGGCGACCCGACCAACATTTCATACAATATAACCCCGACCGACCACCAATCACACAGCTGGGTGTAGCCCGTCCGCTGCAACACTTCAGGTGCGATATAGTTCGGTGTGCCGACGAGTGAGTGAGCGAGACATCTCTGGTGCTCTCGCTTCCGCCGCCTTTCTAGGGGTTTGAGTTGGTGACACCGGCACTCGCCCATGGCGCCCCATTCGCCGTCGACTGGATCCATCGAGTCTTGCCGGCCGTGGTCTGGAAGAAGTATAAGAGTTTCAATAAAACATTTTTGTTTTTGTATGTTTGTTTTGTATTGAACAAACTCAAAAATTCCTTGACCAATTTAAGAGACTGTGCAAAACGGCTCTTAAATTTAAATCTTTTTGAATGGAATGTATCAAAAACTCTAGTCTGCTAATTTAATATTAAAAATTGACATTTTTATTGACAAGGCTACATCAGTCAAATAGAAGTTTCAAGGATGTGGCCAAGACGATATAAAATAAATTAAAATTTGTCAATGGAGATTAGATGGTCTAAGGATAGGGCTTTTCATAAAATAAAATAATGAAGGCCTGCTTTAAGTTAAGACGGCAGATTTTAACGGCTAGGCCGATTTAGTCTCCGTTGACAATATATTTAAAGATGAACAAACAAGTTACTTTAAAGTTCTTCAATCCATCTGTGTTGCATAAAATAAGTAATAAATAAAAATAAAGCTTACCATTTCTTTGATAGTATTTCGAGTTATGAGTCCACCTAAATCCAGTACACAGCCCGAAATCAGTCAACTTAATATGGCCATCTCTGTCTATGAGTATATTATCGGGCTTGATGTCCCTATGGATGAAGCCCATTTTGTGGACACTTTCGACTGCGCAGGTTAGCTCAGCGATGTAGAAGCGCGCGAGGCTCTCTTCGAAGATGCCTCGCTTGATAAGTAGCGACATGAGGTCGCCGCCAGGTATGTAGTCCATAACGAAGTAAAGGTTGTCTTTGTCCTGGAAGCTGTAGTAGAGTTTGACTACCCACTCGTTGTCCGCTTCAGCCAGGATATCGCGTTCCGCTTTTACGTGCGCTACTTGGTTGCGCTTTAAGACATCAGCTTTACGGAGCGTTTTCATAGCGTATAGATGGCTCGTGTCGATCTTGCGCACTAATGTGACTTCACCGAAAGCTCCGACGCCTATTGGTTTGATCTTCGTGAACATACTTTTGTCCATCTTCGCCCGCTTCAACCGAATGTAATTGGACTCCTTCTGCGACAGCATCTTCCGCATCTGGCACTGCGCCTCAGGGCTGAGGCCGATCTTGGTCATCTCCTTCTCGAGCTGCATCCGGCGGAAGGTGCGCTGCTTGTAAGACTTGAGGATGTTCTCGACGTGCTGCTCCATGAAGAACTTGAAGGCCTGCGGCGAGTAGTTGCGGACTTTGCAGTCGCGGCGCTCGTCTTCTTTTTCCTTGCTGATGTTGCGGCGTTCGGGGATGGGGGATTGGTGGCGGATTTTTTCGACTGGAGCGGGTTTGCCGCGGGGGGCGGGTGGGCCAGGGGTGGGGGTTGGGGGGTCGGCGCCGCAAGCATTAGCGCAAGGGGCGGGAGACGGAGGCGCGGGGGGTTCTTTGCCGTACGGAGGAGGTTGCAGCGCGCGTTGCGCCGCCAAGGCTTGCATGGTGATGGCATAGGAGGGCGGCTCGCTGCTGGGCACGCCGGGCGAGGCGGGCTTGGGCGCGAGCGGGTAGCCGGGCGCGGCGGCCTGCTTCTGCTGCATGGAGCAGGCGTAGGAGGGCGGCGGCGGCTGCGTGCCGGAGCCGGCGGCCGGCGCCACGGCCGTCTGCAGCACGGGCTTCTGCACCTGCGTGGACTTGACACTCTGCATGATGATGGGCGCCTGCACGGCCTGGCGCGCGGTCCAGGCGGTGAGCGGCGCGGGCGCGGGCGCGGGCGACTTGCGGTAGTCCATGGTGGGCGACTGGCGCTGCTGCATGCTGACGGAGTAGGACGGCGGCGGCGCCACGCCCGCCAGCGGGTAGGGCGGGGGCAGCTCGCCGCCGCCGCCGAACAGGCTCAGCGCCTGCATCTGCTGCGACAGCTGGTGCTGCGCCTGCATGCACACCGTAGCGTTAGTCAACAAGGAGTACATGAGTAAATAGTAGTAAACAAGAAATTATTGTAAACCTTATAAAGAAACTTTGAAAACAAAAGGGAAAATCGCCAGAAGCTAAATTGTGCTTTCTTTGAATATAAGGAATTCCTTACAATTTAACACAATATTCAAAAAACAATTACAGCTAGGAATAGAAAAGCTCACAAAAAAAAATAGACAAGGTTTGTCATATGAAGAAAAAGACAAATTTAAAATAATAGTGTCTCTGTGATCTTCCGAAAGCGTAATATAGTATGCTGCCCACTTTACGTTTGTATAATAGTCTGTTTTTTCTTGCAGTGCTAAATTGACCATCTGTACATTGAAATCCGACTCTAGGATTGAAATTCCTAGCTAAAAAACCTATTCTATTCATTAATATTATAGCACTCAAAAGGCTACAAAGTTGCAATACAATGGAAAGAGAAGAATGAGTAATGAAGCGCGACAAATGACTGTTGGTCTATAAGGAAAAAAAATGAAGTACTGGCAGACGAAGCGCAGGCAAGTTCGGCCTGCAAATCTGTTCATCGGGAGAAATTGTAGGTGTGTTGGTTTGAAGATATCAGCGTACTCACCTGCGGCCCATTATGCACGAGCAGCGGCGCGCGCTGCGGCGGCGCGGGCGAGGCCTGGCGCGCGGGCGGCAGCGGCGGCGCCGGCGACATGCGCTTCATGAGCTGGTGCACGGCCGGCGGCACCGGCGGCGTGGGCGGGCAGCGCGGCGGCGGCACCGGCGGCGTGTCCAGCGCGCCGGGCGACTGCCGCGGGGACGCCGAGCGGGAGCTGCCCGCGCCCGAGTCCAGCGCGGGGCTGGCTCGCACCTGAGAGACACATGACGAGTCAGCCTCAGGCAATTAAGACACTATTTGTGCGATCGGGACTGCATTTCATCGCGGATTTTGCACACGACGCACGTCTCCGAACATGTAGTCTTGAGAATTGTAGGGTTAAAGCACCAATTTCGATGAATTACTTGATATAATACGGAAAAGGAAGAAGAAAGGGCTTTGGGTTCGGCGAGACGCGGTCTCGTCGTTACTATGTGAATTGCAAGGTTGATGTCTCAGACTAAAAGTGCGTCACATAGTCTGTCATCCCTGCTGCACCTAAATGTCAGTCGATAGCTTTTAGAAGGAAGCATAGATTGATGCAATTTAAGCCGCATTTAGAGAAAGGGCCTACAATATACGGTGGTTGTATACAACGGAATTATTTAAGTGGTGTTTACTAGTACTGTTCAGTGACTATTATGTGAACAGTTAGTAATTACATGTTAACCAAACTATCAAATGAATACTAATTTACTATAACTTCATCACAACAATTTTTCAGTCTATTGTAGCGACATCTAGCGACGCGCCATAGAACCATGACGACACGACGAATTTCCTACATCGCGGTATCAAAGTTATTATTACAACTAGCATATATACAACATCCCGACATCAACCGTCGGGCCGTGGGCCGCGGCCTGCCATCCCTTTTCTTGGGAGTAGGAATAAACATCCATTCCTACAGTGGTGACCCCTAGCTGAACATCCTTCGCAGCCTTCGAAGAAGAGGACCATCATCCATCATCACCGTCGTCGTCATCGTCTCCATCATTCTCCACCCACCAGCAGCGAGTACCACACGCCAGCCGCCGCCAGCACACTCCGGGCTACCTTGGTGGACCACTACGCTTGTAGCGCTGCAAGCCTGGTCTACCACCTCCAGCCTCCACCTGCAACTCGGCACAGCACCCTGCACTTCGGCCGGTCACAAGCAGAGCACCCTCTCCTGCCCGAAGCAGCCGCCAGCCACCCCGACTCACTGGGGCCATTGCAGCGAAGAGCACTCCTGGACGCACTGAGGCACTCCGACTCACTGGAGCTTGTCCCGACTCACTGGGACCATTCCCCCGACATTGTCCAGGACAGCACCGCATGCAGTTCCGACTCACCGCGAACCAACCATGCGGCATCTTCACCCGGTTCCGACCCACTGGAACCCCACTGGCACGCTGGCAAGCATCTCAGGACGCAAGACCGTTGACGGACCATGACCATATCGACCTCCGGTCTCGGAGGGGAGTGATGTAGCGACATCTAGCGACGCGCCATAGAACCATGACGACACGACGAATTTCCTACATCGCGGTATCAAAGTTATTATTACAACTAGCATATATACAACATCCCGACATCAACCGTCGGGCCGTGGGCCGCGGCCTGCCATCCCTTTTCTTGGGAGTAGGAATAAACATCCATTCCTACACTATCAATCTCTTTCTCTAAGCCAACCCTATGCAGTCTAAAAAATTTATAACCTATAATTTATTGACTTTAAATATAAGAATATATTTCCCCACATACCTCTCGTTCGAGACTAGGCTTTCGCATGAGTTTCCCCTTGAGCACTCCATTGACCTCATGTTGCTTTGATAAATAATCAAGTGCTGCGTCGAATCTCCCACCTGCATACTTGAGCGCCCGCACTGCAGGGTCCTGGAAGTGACAAGTTATCTATGATATGACGGTGTTCTCGTTGATGCAGTGAGTAAATAACTAATCTGCTGATATGTGACAAATTGCAGTTTCTATTCCCGCTGTGTGATACATCTTCGTGAAGGTATGAAAATTGAATTTAGTACGACTGAAAGTATTTTATTGGCTGTACCTCAAATCTTGCATAGTATAAAACAAAGTCGCTTTTTCTGTCCCTATGTTCGCTTAAATCTTTAAAACTACGCAACGGATTTTGATGCGGTTTTTTTTAATAGAGTGATTAAAGAGGAAGGTTTATAGAAATAGAAAAACTTTTTTTGCTAACATTTCTTACATAAGTATATGTATAATAACATCCATTATATAGTGGAGAAATTCTGTTAATTTTGAGGTTTCTAATGTGATGTCGTAAATAATTACATATTTTCCGTCTACAGAAAACTCCGCGATGACATTTGTTTATCTCTTATGGATGTCCCACAAAAACATTTTTTTACATTCATACGACAAATAATAGCTAATTTTCGAAGCGATTTTAACGAATACAGCATTAATCCTTATCGAATTAAATACCTTAAATACAATGTTGATTTAATATAGCTCTATACAGCATATGATTTAAATTAATATTTTCGAAGATATTACAGATTTAAAAATTGCGAGACGTAGCGTTTGCGGTGGTACCGGCCGGCCGGGGGTGCCCATATGTTATACTTTGTTAGGTAGCTGACAAAACGTAGATGTTTTTAAGCACACCTGCAGAACAATTACCATAATAAATTTTTGAAATAGTCTTAAAAAAAACGTAAACTGTATCAAAAACTACAGATTTTTTGAACTTTCAATCACTCAGAACTATGTATTTAGTAATCTTACATAGGATTTTGGTTACTAAGATCATAGAACATCTTAATGTGCATATAAAAAGTAAATAATAATAATAAAAAAGCGCACCAATTTCAAAATACGATTATCTCGAAAACGGTTAGGTTTCGGGTAGGGTTTTTCATGTTGAAATAAGTTAGAAAAGACAGGTGCTACACGCCCCTAATGGACCTATGTGGACTTAACCAGTAACCCTGTATACAACATTCACAGTTATTGTGTAGTGTATTTACTATCAGCATTGCACCTTTGCAAGGCCGGGGCGGGTAGCTAGTTAGCCTTATAAAGTGCAAAGAATTCAAAAATGTGTATGAAACCAATAAAAAAAATAGTGGGAAACACTTAGTTCATGGTAACTTATTCTAAAGCAGCAGACATCACTATGGTTCAACAGATTCCCATAGTTCAAAAGAAATGATAATGGAAGGTGTGGCGTCCTCCGATGTGACCCACAGAGAATCAATATATTATTATCTATTAATCAAACGTGCTCAATAAAATCAATACCAAGATAAGATTAAATATTGTTGACTTAATTATACACGTATATTATTTATTTCTTTATGTTAATAAATTGTCACTCAAGATGTTATCGTGTCTTGCTTTAAAACCCTTTTCCTGGTCGTAATAGAAGGGACCTTCATGTATAATCAAAGTTAATAGTGGATACATAGTTTACGCTATGTTCAAAACAAAGTGCTTAGGTTGCTATAAAATAATGATTTACTTACCAATGTGAATTTTAAAAGTTTGTGATTAGGTGCTCATGACATTGACAGGGCCACAACATGTTGGGCTACATCGCAGTGCAAAAATAGGCTTGTTACTCATATACATTTTTAATAAACTATCACACACTATGCTGGGGCGTAGCAGGCCCCAGTGCATTTTAAATGTATATGAGTCACATAAGCGGATTTTTGCACTGCAATGCAGCCCCACGAAACTGCAATACTTGTGTGTTTTTAGTTTAAATGCGCAATGTGTATGTGGTATTATCTTTTGTGTTTTCACCTTAAGCATAATTCTATGTATATTAGATGTAACAGAACTAGTGCACAATTTTACTATAACTTAATTTTAAATCAGGTAGCTGGTTCCTGAGTTTTTACTTTTGTAGCATTTGATCCTATGAGAATTTCTTGATAAAATCTAGCCTACAATCTTTCTTAAGAAATAGGCTATCAAATTTATATTTTTTTTATAAATCACTACGGGTAAAAATATTAGTAAATTATCCAAGTAAAAGGTTAAGTTTACAAATGCAAATAATTTTATCAAATCAAACTGGTACTTTTATAGATTAGTTTGTTAGAACCAACACAGTCTGCAGCTTTATTGTAGCATAGATATCCAGTGTTGTCAACTATTATTTGATTAATTTTCACTTTATTTTAAACAAGTACAATTACTTACAAATTAATCAAGATTTTTTTTGACATTTTAGGTGTTTTTATCGCTACAGGTATCTTCCAGTTTTAACATTTTGACTAACAATCAAATTATCAATTCTGTGGGCACCCATACACCAACTGTAACTTATATCATTCTTAGGGCATAGCATATAAGGTTTATTATACACTTAGTTTATTATATTATGTCCTTTGTGATTGACATCTATTTTGACCTCTATCTCATCAAAACTGTAAAAAAAAAACTATTGTCTGAAGGGTAAAACAATTCAATACCTTAAAATGTCATGATAACAGCCCTAGATTGTATCCTGGTTTGTAAAAGATACTGCTGATGTGTTTTTGGCACTTTCTGAGGTGGTGGTAGACGCATTTTAATTAGTAATTTATTTATATTATTTTACAAACTAATGGCTATAGAATACAATAATAAGTATACTTGTAATAATTCACTGTAGTAGTAGCAATTAGATATTCTACAGAAATAGGTACTTATGTGTAATATACAGTATAATGAGTCAAAATCATTGACAAAAACATATTTCTCTGTTTAATTTTGAGGGTTGATATCAATTTAAGTAAATCAATATTATTGTCACTGCTTATTTTGTTAAAGAATCTGCTTGTTGTGAGTTTCATATTTATTTTATTAGTAAAGCAAGACAGGCCTTGTATGTGACCTAGTATTTGTACATAGCTGATAGCAGTATGACGTGGGTATGCAGCATCTGCTGCTTCTCATTAGTGCATAAATGACGGAATTTATAGATAAGCATTTAATTTCAGTAAACCATCAATTTAATTTACAAGTAGAAACTACTTCATACTCAATAGTAATAAACTTGTAATACTACATAAATTTCAATTAAACAAATTTTGAAATTTGTTTTATAATTTTAGGAGAGGATATAAAATCAAAAGATACATCTTAAGACCCTATTAGCATTCTTAATAAAAATATTAACTTTATATTATGTGTTCATATTTCAAAACAGAATAAATAACCAATGGTATACAGAAAATTGAATTCTCCAGCAGTTTCAAACTAAACAGAACCTTGCTTATGTCATTTGACTTAAATTATGACAAAAAAAACTTAAGACAATATTATCATTTGACTTATTTCAGCAAAGGAACATGGCTAACAGTCAAAGTGTTGATGTTGTTAACACAGATATGCAAAACAAAATATAGCATAAACAAAACTAATATGAGCACCATATAATAAAAGATCCAGATCCTGAAGGACAGTCTTATAGGAATAAATAACATTTATTATACTTCTAGACACCAATAAAAGATAAAAAATAGCAAATAATTCTGTTTCACTGTATGCACATTCTGTATATACTTTATTTACAGTCAATAATAATAAACAATTTTTGTGAGTGAATGGTAAGTTGGTATTCTAATACTATAATTGAATAAGGTTTAAATTCTTACCTCATCATATCCCAATGCTATTAACTGATTTAAAGATTGAGGAAGCACATTTAAGTCCTTATCAAGTCCATTTCCTGATGAAGAACTGAATCCAGAACTAACTCCTGAGCTAACTGTACTAGCTGCTGATGAGCCTGGCGGCTCAGAATTGCCAATATTGGCAAATGGTAGGAGTGAGTTACGGATCTCGGCGAGCGCCTTCTGGTGGTAGCCGGAGGAGCGCGTGGCCGTCTTGCCGGGCGCCGCTGGGTGCATGGCGGCCGCGCCGCAGCCTCACCCCGCGCCGCCCATCACACTTTTCTCCCCACAATATCACTATACACTATCACAGTCAGCATTTGTTTACTTTTTAACACACTCTTGAAATTAGTTTCTTGAAGACACTTCACAATTATTTATTGTCTGTTTTAGTGTTTCTTTGATCTTATTGACATTGTTTATACCAGGGTATAATCAATCAATGACGCTGTTTCAACACTGTAAAGATAAACATTCAAAATATTATCTGTTGACATAAGAACTTATGAATGTGCATTGTAAATTGAAATATCAAAATATTAGCATGATTGTCATGGCAACAGTAATTTAGGAAACTGTTTAATATCCATTAAGAATAGGATTGAATCGAGGTTTGCTAAACACGAAAGTGACAGAATCTGGAATGCCAAAATTAGAGGCAGCTTTAGAGTAATTGGCTTTAACTTATTAACTTTTACTTAACCCGTATTAAATGTAAAAGTACCTGATCTTTGCTTGTTGGGGAACCTCTCTCAATAAGAACCACAATCGATGAAATCCGGAAAATCAACGAGAATAGGAGCTCTCACATTACCAATGACATCTCTTTTCAGTCATCCTATGAATTTAACTTTTCTTATAACTGTTTAATTTCACAAATCTTAATGTAATGTTAATGAGTATGTTCCTGTTTTTCAAATTTTCTGGTGAATTATAAAAACAAAGGACTTTGAAGCACAGACATGCAAGTTGGCAAACCATACAAAGCGACCATTTTGAAGAATTACCACATTCTTTAGGAAGATTGAAAACATAACACAATACGGTTATAGCAAATGAACGTCTTAATAAAATGTAAAGTGAAACAAATAAAAATAGTTTCTTAGAATTCAATTTCCTTAATTTTTTTGTAATACTTTTAAATATATAGAAAAATAGAAGATCGAAATTAGAAATAATGCACTTTCGTACACATTAAAATATTTGAGACAAGTTAAAAGTTTTCGATTTCAACGACCAACATTGCCATAAAACAAAAAATTCAATTGTCGACTACCACATAAAATCCGTAGAATGTTACTAAACTTGATGTTCAGATTTCAGAAGTATACTGACAAAAAAGTTATCAGACAAGAAAGAGTCCTAAGCAGGTGGGGGACAGTTGCACAGAAACTCATAAATGTTTGCCATATTGAAGGATCGCTTAAACACGATGTCCGCTCTCTGTTGACACCAGTAGTCTTCGATGACTCAATATACAGGTTGTTTCTTAGTCACCAGCAATCTTATTTTCTTTGATATGATATAAACGTAACGGCATATTTATTGTAGTATCGCTCAGTACAAAACAAATAAAAATATGGTACCACAAACAGTCGCTGTTGATAAATATAGCTACTACGACGCGGCATTTCATTGATAACACTGCGACGTAGTACTATAATATGTTTTGTAGTAGCGTCTTTATTCTAATAGTATTCATTTATAATTTAAAGTGACCATGCTTTGCTATATGTTAAGCTAATAATGATAGCGAATATATTAATTTCGTTGTAAAAAATTCGTGCAAAAAATCGTTTCTATAAATGATACAATCAGTAAAGTCAAAAAAATTGGCTGGTGACTAAAAATAACCCTGTATATGGTGAAAATACTGATAACGTGTGTTATCAGTATTTCCGCCATATTTTTATAAAAAATTATTTACAATGCGACAATTTCATAAAATTCAATAATTATGAGGTAGAAATTAGGGGGAAGAATTTTTATTTTACAAGTATTAAGTACAATCAATATAATATAAAACTGTTCCGTTACTGACTGAGTGACTGAGGTACTGAGTGACTGACAGACAACGTACAGCCGTAACTACTGGACGTAGAGAGCTGAAATTTGGAACATACATTCTTTAGGAGATGGAGGGGTGCACTAAGGAAGGAATTCCCAAATTTCCCACGGGAACGGGAAATATTGGACTTTTTAGTTTGTATGAAAAATCTTATTCCTAGAGTGCACCGATGTGAAACTTGGTGTAAAGGTTTTTCAATATGTGTCTGGTTGTGTTATGAAAGGAATTCCCGAAATTTTCACGGGAACGGGAAATATATGATGTTTTAGTTTGTATGAAAAAATCCCATTCCTTGAGTGCACGGATGTGACACTTGATATAAAGGTTCCTCAATAAGTGTCTGTTTGTATTATGGAAGGAATTCCCGAAATTCCCCCGGGAAGGGGTTGTACTTTTTAGTTTGTATTAAAAATCTTATTCCTTGAGTGTCCGGATGTGATACTTGGCATGAAGGTTCTTCAAAGAGTGACTGGTTGTGCTACGAAAAAAATCCCAAAATTCCTATGGGCACGGAAAATATATAATTTTTAGTTTCTATGAAAAAAACTTATTCCTTGAGTGCATGGGTGTGATACTTGGTATAAAGGTTCTTTCAGTGGGTGTCTGGTTGTATAGTTTCTGAAATTTCCACGAGAAGGGTAGTTAAGCGCATACGAAGTTGCGGGATAAAGCTAGTTATTTATATTTATGTTATAGAGTTCAGATTCAATTACAATAATATTGTCTTAAGTTTTCACGATTCATAATTTAAATAAAACAACTTTTTAACCGGATTATTCGCGTATAATTTATATTTCACCTTTTAACTCGGCTTTTCGGTGTCTTTTCAGACCCCGTGGTCGCTCGTGATTTAAATTACAATATTTTGACAGGGTTGGAACGCTTGATCTGCTGCCTTTTGTATATACTTAACTTCACGCCTTTTTTATATTATAAGGATAGGACGTTTGTTTGTCTTCTATGCCACCTGATGAAAAGTGCACATGAAGACTATGGTGGTACACGTCCTATTGACTTGAAACTTAAAAAGACTATAGTGGTCAGGAAAAACAGACGCGGGCAGATCGTTCCACACCTTGGCAACCCGGTTGTAAAAAAGAGTGGGTTCAATTTGGTCCAAAAGAACTCCCACACTCACCAAAATGTAGCCGATTAAATACTGTCAAACAAGCAACCTTACGGCGATGCTCCAGCGTCTGTAAAGGTGGAGGTTCTCAATTCCTCTGCTGTATGTTTTTTTGTGTCTTTGTTACATGATTTTTTGGACAATTATGAATCGATTTAAAATATTTCCACCGACAGCACGCACAGTAAAGGTGCCAACTTACATACAAGTTTCTGGGCGGGCAAAATACACCTGCTGAATTGAACACTCCCCATATTGAGGAGCTGTCAGATTAACACTGATTTGACTTTGACATTCAAATAATGTTTTTTTGGAACATGATGATTAATAACAATAACTTTAAATCGGATTTAATAATGCGATGCGCCTTATCTAGTTAGTTGAAAATATAATAGTGTTGCATAACACTTCTTTTAGTTTAATAAAACTTAAAGTTTTTGAAGAAAGGTTTTAGTTTAACACAGTACACTTAAGTGTAATGCTACAGCGATTGAGCACTGTTTGTTTTTCGAAGTTTCAGTTGAATACAATATGTTTAATCTCAAATTTTTTACGGCATTGTACTTTTTCTACATGGTATTATGCGTTACTCCAGAAGAAAATGTTTTAGAATATGGTCCCGATAATTTTAAACAGAAAATTGAAGAAATGGATGGGAACTTCATAATGTTCTATGCACCATGGTCTCTACATTAAAATCTATTCAGATAATCGACAGATTATTCATATAGTTTACTGCTTGATTTAACTTATTCTTAAATTGATAATATTTAAAAGTTGGTCCTTATTTTGTAGGTGCCACCAATGTACAGAATTTCGTCCTGTGTGGAATGGACTTGGAAATTTGTTGGACACAAAATATTACAAACTGGCCATAGCACAAATAAATTGCACAAAACATCCTAAATTGTGTCAAGATCATGAAATCACTGGTGATTTATTCTACAATATACTTCCTTATGGAAATTTTGCTTTGAAATAACATTTATACACATGACACATGTACAACTTTCCAGGTTACCCAACTCTTCTGTTTTTCCATAAACATTCATTTACTCCTGTGGAGTATAAAGGGACAAGAGATTTGACATCTCTTACACTTTTTTTAAGTGAAGTTATATCTGAGGTACTTATGCAGAAGTCATTTTTAGTTGTAGAAATTATATCTTTAAAAAAATTGATCTATGTATTTGAGTCACTGCTCATTTTTTTTTATAGAAAAAGGAAAAAGAAACAACCAATGTTAGAGTTTATAATGGAATGGCATATCTTACAGATAATAATATAGAAAAGTTTGTATCTAAAGGACAACATTTTATAATGTTCTTTGCTCCATGGTGCAAAGCTTCTCAGGTAAATATATTTTGCACAAAAAATTATCTTGTTTCAACAAATAAGTTAAAAAATTAATTGACTTGCAGAATTTTGCACCAGTCTGGGCTGAATTAGCAGCTCAGTATAGTGAAAATCCATACATTCAGATTGGAAAGCTGGATTGTATAGAAAATGATATAACATGCATCAATTTTGGTGTTAGATTTAAGTATCCATCTTTACTCTGGATTGCCAATGGGAAAATAGTAAGTATTGCTAGTTTTTGCTTTTACATTTTTGTTTAGAGGCAAAGTTATCCTTAATAAAGCTTTTGTTTAAAATACTTTTCACTATAGTATTTTAATTGATTGATTATTTATTTCGAACTTAACTTTTTTGTTTTCCTCAAAAAGATGGTTTTAATAAAAAGCATATACACCAGTGTTCTACAACTTTACTTTTTATACAAGTCAATATTGTAAGCAATAAAGTTGTAGAAGATGTATAATTTCTGTTTTCGCAGATGGGTGCAGCTGGTGCACGCACTTTAGGGGGCCTGAATTCTTTTATTAAACATATGCTCTTGGCAGAAAATCATGACCCTGAAAAGTTCATGAAAAAGAAAAAAGCATTGCCAGTTGCAAGAATAACGGAGGAGACTTATGAAACTTTCCTAGAAAAAGAATTTGTGTTTATACATTTCTTTGCTCCTTGGTAATCAGCTATACAAAACATGCTAAATTGTGATACCTCTGTTTTCTAATTCATTCTATTCTTTATATTTTTATTTTCAAAGGTGTGCACATTGTATGCAACTAAACCCACAATGGATACAACTTGGTGAAACATTTCAAAATGAGTCAAGAGTTTTAATAGCAGATGTTGACTGTGTTCGATCAAAGCCTATATGTGATATTGAGAAGGTATGTTAGTTCTATTATGTGGAAGTAAAATCTAGAATTTTAATAACTTTTATATTCAAGTATCTATTCAGTTAAAATTACCTGTGGATTTAATTTAGCTTTATGCTTAAAATGCAAAATAATTTATGGGCACCTTTTTTTAAAGGAAAAAATTGTTTGCTCTTTCTAGACCTAATGTTTATGTCCCTAACACCTTGCATTTTCTGGTAAAATCTGGGGCCCAAAATGTAGAAGGAAAAGAATTTCAACCTTTGGCTATTCTACAGATTTTTTCTTTCTATATTTATACAGATTAACGGCCTTCCTACGCTTATTTTATACAAAAATAAGAAAGTGGTCAGTTTTGAAAGAGGTGGAAAACCATTGGATACATTAGTAACACTGATCAATGAACACTTACAAAATAATACAGAACCAGAAGAAGATTTATTGATTAAATCGCCAAGCAAAGATGAATTGTAACTTATTTTTATATTGAAATGAAAATAAATATTTGAACAAGATAATTGCATTATTTTTTAATTATGAGCAGGTACATGAAACTTAACAATTAAATTCTTATTTTAAGACTTAAGGCTTTTGTTGAAGGTTAAGAAAAATTAAAGTTTTTATTTTATAATTTATAGATTTCCATTAAAAACTGTTAGAATTCAAAGTATCATGAAATAAGATTTTAAATGGTCAATGGAAGCATACTTGGTATATTTACTACCTACTTATTCGTAACTGTTTATTTTAATGTGGGTTTTGATTAAAATGAAACTATTCCTAATTATATATTAGTAATAATTTCTCCCATGAATTTGTCATAAATTTTGAATGTGTATACATAAATATTGTAAACTGAAAATAAACTGTATGTTTGAAAAAATAGTACATACTCTACAGACTAATAAATGGATTGTTAACTACTAAGATATCTCAAAAATATTAACCAACTTCAAGTTAGATAAAAGAGATAAATCCTAGATAATTTGTTTTCCAGCAGTGTTTAATTGAAAGAATGCCCCATCTGCTTGTGTTGCTATTTTATTTATCTCCTTATGTCTGTCTCTGGAGACAATTTCTTCCAAGACTTCTCCATCACCTTTTATTAACCTGAAACATATTCAAAACTGAGAAATGGAAACAGTGCCAAAGAAACGTAGGAATAATATGAAATAACAAGTTATTGTAATTTTCATAAGGAATATTTTGAAAAGATAGGATAACCTGTATCTTCCTGTTTCATCATCTAATACTCTTCTGACAACACTTTGCCTCTTCTCCCATTCTTCTTTAGTCATTGGCGCCATTGCCTTAGATTTTTCCATTAACTCTGAAAATGTTTAATATTTTTTAAATAATAATTGTCCGAACCATGGATATGCCGCGAATAAAATCTACCTATTGGTATATCCGCGGACGCTTCAGGTACTTGACTAGTTTCACGACTGTGACCATCGCTTTTGCTTCTACTGCGATGTTCTTTTTTAAGCCTCTCTTTCTCCTTTTTTAATTTTTTCTTTAGAAGTTTCTCTGTTTTTCGCTGTTCTTTCTTTAGTTTCTTTTTTAACTTGCGAAGTTTTCTTTTTTCTTTGGTAGTATCTGACTCGGAGCTGCTTGAACTATCGTCACTGGAATCTGAAGAGTGCTTATGTTTTTTAGATTTAGTTTTACCCATTCTTAAAGTAGCTACCTGACCTGCACTATAAGAAAAAACTATGTAGAAAAAAAAATACAGAAAAACAGAAACTCAATCAATCACACTCAATACCTACTCAATCAATAGATAGACAGCTGACAGCCTAGAGTTGATCTTTGATTTTTTAAGTTTACTTTCGGTAGAGGCTGTGAAAAAAAGTCTATACAGCTTAGACTTAAGATAAAGTCTATGTCTAAACTACATATTATGTTATGTATATGTTTCGGTATATTTTCAATCCCACCAAAAACATAAATGTAAAACAGGAGAGCCAATTCAATACAGAAATTATGCTTGGCTTCGCCGCACAAAATAAGTATGGAGATCGATGCAAATCAAAATCCATGCAAAATCGAAATATGTACATAAAGGAACAAAATTACATTATAAACAAGTATTATACCTACTGTATTTTTTTGCTTTATTGGATACCTATAACTATTTTATTATTTAAAAATGTGCGATCTTAAAGTAGATTAGATTTGACTTGGCCAGTTTTCATTACATCAGTAATTTTATAAAGCTATTCAATATTGCAATAGTGATTAAAAGACGAGGCCAAGTCAAATTTCCTTCAAGATCTCACATTTTTAATAGGATTTTATTTTATTTTCTTAATACTTGTTCATAATGCTATTTTAATAAAAATAATAATAAATAAATATTTCTATCACACAACATTATCTAGCCCAAATTAAGTTTCTTAAAGAACTTGTGTTATGGATACTAGATAACTGATATACCTACATACATATTGAATAAATACATATTTTTTAAATAAAACACTTTTTAACCGGATTTATCGCGTATATTTACATTTTAAATTTTGACTCGACGTTTCGGTGTCTTTGCAGACCCCGTGGTCACGAGCGACTGTTGTCAGCGAAAACTTAAAGGTACCGATACACGGTGACACCGACACCGACACTAGTGTCGACACAAGTGTCAGACGCGTCCACACGGTGAGCAATTTTTAGTGTCGACACTAGTTCTGAGATCGAGTGTCGCGGTCGAAGTGTATTGGCCGTCTACACGGAGCGATGCGCAATTCAGTGTCAGACATTCTATCGCCATGAATCGATATTTACGGACTTAGTTAAAATTAAGAAATGAATATCTACTATTAATTTTACATAACCGGGAATCGAACCTGGTCAAAATATCGTTTGCATTTATGAAAAGGCACATTTTATTTAAAATATGACATCAGTTGCAAAAAATGAATTCCATTTTCAAATTTCAAATGGAAATGACACGCCCGCTGAATAAATGCGTTCTAATTAACCGACTTTTAAAAAGGAGGTTATCAATTGGACCCGTAGGTATCTGTCCCTATGTATGCTTAGATCTTTAAAATTACGCAACGGATTTTGATGCGATTTTTTTTAATGGATAGACTGATTCTTAAGGAAGGTTATTATGTATAATACATGCATAATATAGTAGAGAAACACTGATATTAGATGTTTCTAATGTGATGTCGTAAATAAGCACGTTCTTTAGCACTTATATTGCAAACGCTGGCTGAACCCTACGAGATAGACCAAAACGATGTACTACAGTATTGTCCACCTTAAAAAGTTCAACAAAAAAGTTCGCGATGGTATATGTCTATCTCTTAGGGATAACCCACCATAACCATTTTTATCCTTTACTAAAAAATGGTTATTTACGAAGTGATTTTAAACAATACAGCATTCATTCTTATCCAATTAAGTACCTTTAATAAATTGTGCATTTATTATAGATCAATATGCTTTTTACAGCATGTAATTTAAGTGAATATTTCCGAAGATATTACAAATTTAAAATGTGCCGCCGCCATGTTGCTCTAGCTAAAAGTTTCGCGCACGACCGAAAACCGCGACACTGGTCTCAGACACTACGCTCGTCGCGTCTACGCGGCAGCTAGAGCGACACCAAGCTAGAGCGCCCCTAGAGCTGCAACCGAGTGTCGCGGCACATGACACACACGGACACTCGGTGTATACACTGAGTGTCAAGTGTCAGGTGTCGTCGTGTATCCGCAGCTTAAGACTACATATTTTTTATTAGAATAAACTTAAATAAACATATAAACTCCATGACTTGACAACTAATATCTGTGTTCATCACACAAATATCCGCCGCCGCCGGATTCGAACCCAGGACCTCTGGCATAGAAGGCAATGTATGTTACCGCTGCACCAGCCGGTCGTCAAAGTTCCTATAAATACATATTTCTATTTTGAATGAATGTGGCACTCATTCTAATCTCCATTTTTTGCGGCGAAGCCCACAGCCAAGCATAGTTTTTGCATTGAACTTGGCTCTGCTTTTTTACATCCATGTTTTGGTGGGATAATAATTACTTTTTGTAATAAAAACTAGGCAGGTTTTGAGATTTAATATTTTTTCTTGCGTTTTCGCATATTACAAATATATGCATATTATACAGGGTGACTGGTGCGTCACATTTGAAATTTGAGGACGTGATAGTTTGAGATCACACATGAAGAGAAAAAATATAATAAAAAATAAATATTAATTAAGTGATTGCCGCGATTGCTCAGGCGTAAGTAAAGTTAATAGTTTAAAAAGTTTAACAAAACATTTTATTTTATTTTAATTATAAGGAGTTCTAGTAAAAAATAAGTATCTATCTTTATTACATAATTATGACCAGAATGAAGTACCTACAGAGTGCTCTCCTTCACTATCTAAAATTTTTCACCAGTCACCCTGTACCTATACAAGGTGTTCCGCTTGATTTCAGATAACTCTAGGGCAGGGTTTCCCAAACTATGGGTCGCGCGCGACCCACTGGTGGGTCGCGAGCGAATATTGAGTGGGCCCTACCTATAGTACCAACCGTCCGAGCCAGCGGCCGGTCGGCGGCGAAACATAGGAAACAATTTCATCGTTCCCATTAAATTTATATAATTAAGTAATAAAAGATTGTATTAAAATAGTTTGTTATTTCAAAAGTCCTTTATTCATATTGCTAACGCTTTAATTTCCTAGAGGTGGGTCCCGAGTTTGTAAACTTATTTCAGATGAGTCGTAGCCCAGTCAAATTTGGGAACCACTGCTCTAGGGTATCAATGGGACCATGTAATAGAATCAAATAACATGTGAATAATTTTTCAATTTTTTATTTTTGTTTTTATTTTTCTTTCAAAATAATTTAATATGACAACGTGGCATTTCTATCCTTTTTTATCTCTATTTTTAGCACAGGTACAGTTCGCAAGGTTTTGCGTTGTATATACATTGTATGCAACGTTCCTGAACGTTTAAAATGTTTTTGTTGTTTATTGTATGGCTTGAGTGACACGCGTCTATTGCATGAATGTTAAAGAGATTTTACAAGGGTGATTATTTATGAACTCATTATATTAAGGTTGATGATATCTTGGAAAGTATGCACTTTTGAACCAAATACATACCTATTCTTTGGCAAAAAGTATTATTTTTTAGTAAGGAACAAAACCTCAAAGTTTTGGGATATCAATAAGAACACCTTGTATACATATAGCGCATATTACAAGTTTTTTGTATGAGGACACCACCTGTATTTTGACTTTTTTAATTTTTTGATTTTTTCCTACTTTTACCCAGCTGGATTCCAAATTTCATCTTTCTAGGTCATCCGGAAGTAGGTTAGGTTTAAGTACTATATGTCAGTCAATAGTGCTAAGACTTATGACTTTTTGACCTTCATATGTTTATAACTGTTTGAGCTAGCTTCATGAAATTTGGGCTTCTACATGTCTTTAAGGATATAATTAATCACATGTAGTTTCATGTGTTTACGTTAAAAAGGTTTTGAGTTATAGAAGGGTCAAAAGTGGCACCACTTGACTTAAGTGGCTGGCTAGACTTGCAAATAGTTATATTTTGGTACTAAAAGTCTCGGTAAAGGTAAATTTTCGCGATGAAAGAAAACAACTGAACTTGAAGCTGCACTAGTTGCCGCGACTCTGTGGCCTGCGCCGCCGCCGTAGAGATTCATGCGTTCGTTTCACTCACCGCCGCACCGCCGCTGTGCACTGTTATGGTGCGTACAGATTGCTAGTAATGTACCATTCTTTGCACGTTGCGTATTTGGACGTGTAGTGTGCAGAATGTTACATTAGGAATTCCATTTCAGCAATCTGTACGCACCATTAGGCTCGGCGCATACAGGCCACCGACCACAGTCACCGGTGGTTGTCGCGCGCTATTGCCACATTTCTAATAATTCAGAAGCGAGCGAATTCAAATTCAGCCACCGATGTCTGGAAGCTGCCACATTTTATAACCCGCTCGTTGTTGTGCAGTCTGAAGATGGATCCTAACATGGAAAGTTTGCTCGCGTTTTTGATAAAATGCAGAAGACGTAGACGACGCCGTCGCCGTCTGTAATCTGTATTGGGTACATCCAATTTTAACTGGTCCTACAGTGCACCATAACTTGCATATCGATAATCTACAAAGATATTCAAAAAAAGATTTTTCAACACACTTGCTCGTAAAGTGAGCGTTATTCTATTGAATTTAGAACTATAAACTGGGCTATAAGTCACGCGTGCATAATATATTATACCCTAGTGCATAATATAATGAATCCTACAAAGTTGAATTGTACCTTTGTGCAAATTACATGCGAGTAAACAGAGCATATTTTATTGGTCCGGGTTATACATTAAATATTTTCAGAAACATTTTTAAATGTTTGCGCCTTATATTAGTAAAACAAATTTGTTTATCAAACAAATTATTCACAATTTACAATAATTTGTTATAAAATATTAAAATATTTGCATTTACCACTCCAAATTAATCATTTTCACTTAAAATAGGCTGTATATGCTATACAGACATTGACACATTTGGCGAAAAAAAAACCTACGCGCATGCGCGAGGTTCGGCGCCATTTTTCAATCACAATTCACAGCTTTGTTATCAAATGTGTTTGTTATTTTATGACCACGTATGTCTGTTTTTTACTCACAAGTGTGTTGAAAAACGTCGTATGTAACTCGTGAGCGTTGCTAATTACAGTCTCGGCTCATTATTAAGCCCTCGCCTGCGGCTCGGGCTCAAATCACAGCCTCGACTGTAATTAGCAACTTCGCTCACTTGTTACATAATATACTATTTAAACATTTTCGAATGAGTTTGACTATTTATTTATTTATTTACACTTTATTGTTAACCTTATATTATAAAAATTACTATACATTCAAAGTGACTGAGATTACACAATTGGCGGTCTTATCGCTGGGCAGCGATTTCTACCACACAACCATGGACATAGGATAATCGTAAAAAGTAGCTTGGGGTTAAGGCATACTAGTTAATCAATAAAAAAAATAGACTGCCTATATTTCAAGACTACATTTCCGAAATTAATCTATCAACATCCATTGAGACGTCGTCGTGCTCCATGACGTTACGCGTGCGATACGTAGGTATAACGTTTTGTGTGGCTCGTAGCGATCACTAGTGGTGAGTCCCGGACACTGCTGTAGCGAGTGGCTGCCACCGGCTAAACGTGTGCGGCGGCGCGTCTATACAAAATAAATGAAAAAAATATGTTAAGTAGCCGTCGCTGGCCACCGGTGGCCTTGGAAGGTTACGGCTACGGCCTTGGTTATATAGAGAAAAATAATTTTTGACGTTGAATAAGGCTCGGCGCAAACGGGGCACCGGTCAAGGCCACCGGTGGCCAGCGACGACGGTGCCCCGTTTGCGCCGAGCCTTATTCAACGTCAAAATTTATTTTTCTCTATATAACCAATAACGTATTAATTATCGTAACTTATACAGTATTGATAATTTTACAAGAAGGTAAATTATCAAACCTTTATATGGTTTTCATAGACGTTTACATTTTATTTTTATTGTATTTAAAGCTAGACCTCCCTAAGCAGGTCCTTGAATAAAAAACTCCAACTACCTACATGGCTCCAAACTATGCGCTTATGGTATGGGATAATGGGATATCAAATAGCAAACTAGGGGCCAACCTAGAATATAAATAGGTACATATAAGATATCCAGAACCGTAATATTTTTTTTCTTGTTCCTTACGGGAATCGAACCCGCGGCCTCATACGCAACGTGCGCAGAATGTTACATTACTCGTTGAATTACTAGCAATCTGTACGCACCATACGCATCTCCCTAGGAATTTATGTTTAAGCTTCAGCTCAGCTCTCTACGCCTAGTAGTTATGGCTGTACGTTGTCTATCAGTCACTCCGGCGAGTTTTAATTTAGGTATGTAGTTCTGATGAAGCTCTGGTAAAAATTAGAGACCTAATGAGGTCTACGGACTCTATACCTCGTGCGATCTATTAATTTTGTGAAGCGTCGCGGAGAGAGGTATTATCAAATGCAGAGCATTAATAAAAAACTGACTTTCCTAACATTTTTAAATCCTTGTCTAAACTGTGGCTGAAGTGAAATGTCATCTACGTAGGAATATATCATCCACTTTTTGTATTTTCAAGTAGGTACTGAATCGATTTCCATTAAGTTTCTATGGGCCACCTCTGATTTATTTGGTCTATTAAATCAAACAAGAATCATCAAAATCGATTGATCAAGTAACAAACATACGCACTATTTGATAACCTCTTCCTTTTGGAAGTCGGTTGAAAGAACTTGGGCGGTGACGAACCGTGCTCGCGACGAAATACGGAAAAATCTTTCTCAGGAGGCCCGTATTGAAAGCTCAGTTCATTCGCAATACACGCAGGATGCCCGTATTGAAAGCTCAGATCATGTGCAATAAACGCCCAAAACACAGCGAGCGCTGGCATCGAGCGGTGGATATTACATTACTAGTTCCATTACACCAATCTGTACCCTTCATTGGACTACTGCGCCACGGAGGCCATCAAAATATAACGATGATTATACAGTGTGTCCCGGCATGTAATAATAAAACTTTAGAGGATGTAGGTAACACATCAGAACCTAGGATCTAATTTGTGATTGACGTAGGTTTCTAATTCTGCAGTAACTGAACTAAATGTGACTCTCATTGCTGCCTTAGGTACTCGATAATTGTGACTGGTTTCGGAGATGTTAATGTTTGAGTCGGGTTGATTATGAACCTTGCTAAAGCTAACCAATTTTTATCAAATTACTCATAAAAGATTGCATTTCGGTTAAATGTTGCGATACTCCTTATGAATTAAAAGCGTACCAACAATAATATTTTTTTTAAATCCTGGTCGGGTGATGATTTTATTTAGCATATTTTTTCACTTATTTAAGAATAATTGAGCATTATTAAATAATAAATAAATAATTTTGACACTCACACAGCATTATCTAGCCCAAATTAAGTTTCTTAAAGAACTTGTGTTATGGATACTAGATAATTGATATACTTAAGAAATATATAAACATTTGTATTGAATAAATACATATTTTTTATTGGAATAAACTTAAATAAACATATAAACATCCATGACTTGACGGCTAATATCTGTGTTCATCACACCGATATCCGCCGCCGCCGGGATTCGAACCCAGGACCTCTGGTATAGAAGGCAATGTATGTTACCACTACACCAGCCGGTTGTCAAAATTATTAAATGCAAAAACTTAAAAATATTATTAAAAATTGCAATGCTTCACTTTAACTGAGATTTGCAATTTAACGATATAACGTAAAAACAAAAAGTATGCTAAGTAATTTCGTGGCTTGTCGCCAGGCGCGACTAACCCGGAGGTATAATGTGCCCGGTTCGTCACCGGCTATCAGAATGGGAACTGATTGGTTGAGCACAAAGAAGAATGACCAACATCAGGAAGGAAGGATAAGAAGAGGACTTCCGTAATCCTTAAACATAACCCATCGTCGTTTCCAGGAAGATGGACACCTTTTAAAGATTTCCCTCTCGCTAAAAAGGCCCCGGTAGCTCAGTGGAAGAGCACTCGTCCGTCAAACAAGAGGTCCCAGGTTCGTGTCCTGGTCGGGTGATGATTTTTGTTAGCACATTTTTTCAGTTATTTAAAAACACAATTGAAAATAAGATTGAGTCTAAAAACCAATTAAAAAAAATACATAGGGTATTTGAAAAGTGATTGGTTTTTTAATTAGATTGATAGAATTAACTAGCGTTTGACCTCAATCTACCCTGATGGTAAGTGAAGGTGAGGTCGAAGATGACAGCACACGGGATTGGATAGTTCAAAAAATTTGGTTCACTTGATTGGTGATATTTGCTTTTATTATTCATAAATAAAAATCAGTTTTAGATCTTACTACTATAACCGACTTAGGTATCTACCTACTGATATATTTCATAGACCTTATTTTAAGAAACACATTTAGAATGTTTCATTCATATAAGCAAATTGAATTAGTTAAGGGACAGAGGTTTTGTTGGCGTTTTTGCGGTTGATAGGCTGACCCCCTTGTCACTGCAATAGCTCTCTCTCCATAATTATGATACCTCTCAATTTGTCAAACGCGACATCAGATAGTTTTATAGCCTCTGGTGTTCTGCCTACCCCATAAGGGATACAGGCGTGAAGTTATGTATGTTGAATTAGTTTCTATGTGTAAAGAAACCTGTTACCTACCTAATTTGTTAGATGTATGGTATAATTATAATTATTAGATAGAAAAGCTACCATTTGTTAGATAGAAGGTATAATTATAATATAATATAATTTTAATAGATCTACATTTTAGGACCTACGTACTAGCCCTTTTTTCAAAATTTCGTAAGATTTATTTCATTAAACTCCAGAAAAATGTAGCATCTCAATTTCAATCAAATAAAAATAACTTGGTGACTAACTTTTTCCTTTAGTACTTATACAATAAAATAGACGACTAAAAATCTTGTGTAACAGCGAAATCTTAATTCCGCCTCGTCTAAAGATGTGTCATGTCGACGATTGAGCGGTCAAGCGGTGGGAGCAGTGGGAGCCGGGAGACAAAACTGGCGCCAATGAATAATTGAGGGAGCGACCACGCATGCGCCAATCTAGAAGGGTCCCAGTCAGTCATACGTGCGTTAGATCGAGCTGCTGACGTCGCACAGCCCGCAATGCACAATTAGAAATAAATAGTGATGGTACTGTGAAGACTGAGGTTTAAAGATGCAAGCGGCACCGGACAGTGCAGCGGTTTCTGAGGCGCCTAGCAGCAGCAGCGATGACTCGGATTGCGAGCTGGTGCAGGATACTGATTCGGACGCCGCCCTCACTGAAGAGTGGGCTAGAGAGCTGCTGAATAGCGCCGGCATCACTGCGGCTAATGAGGTTGGTTTGGCATTTCTGGAGTCAATGATTTAGATAAGGGGCAATCAAATAGTTAAAGTAATAGTATATGGGTCTGTGCCTCATTTAATTCTTAATATCAAAAATTACAGGATCATCGTATTATTATTAATTCAGAATAAATGAGTATGTTATTATGATAAATTCATAATTTATTATTAGATAAGTATACTAATGTGACTTAACAAGGGAGAATTTTGAGCTAATAAGCATAGTAATAGGTACCTAATAATTAATTACTTACTTACCTAATTATTACTGAACATGCCTAACAGTAGATAATAGTAGGAAATTTAATAGAGCATAATGATAACTTTCTTAAGGTGCTAGACTTACAAATAATTGGTAATATAGGTAGATAACAAAATCAACATCCCTCGAGAAATTAAATTATAACCTAAGTATAAGAAACATCCAAGCATTTATAGTAGTTTTATTTGCTTACGGTGACTAACAGAACTCGTATTTGACCTCAATCTCGCCTGCTTGACACTAAGGATGAGGTCAAAGATGTCAGGTTAAGAGGGAAAAGAAAGAAAAATAAAGAAAAATCAATAAGTGCTAGGTACTATACTAGGTACACTAGGTAATAAGTACTAGGTATCTATTTTTGCCATTTAAATGGGCCTAGGTATTGTTATTAGTTTTTAAACCACGCTACATAACAAAAGAATCATAGAGTATTAATTTACATACACTCGAGTAGAAACCTTACTGACTTGCCCACTTAAAATAAAAATGGTAAGCAGGCAATAAGAAGGAGACAAAGATGCTTTTTGAATGTATAAAATTACTTCAGTGCCTACTCAATCAATCTGTTCATGTTCAAGAATTTATAGGTACAATAACTTATGTTAAGTTTTTATAGTTTTTCAAGTTTTTATATAAATTCTTAAAACACCGACTTATTCGTATTGTTTATTAGAGAAACTGACGTTATTATAGGGAACATTTTTTTTTTTTTTTTATAATTGACTAAACCCGCGTTTGACCTCAATCTCACCTGATGGTAAGTGACGATGAGGTCGAAGATGAAAGCACACGGGTTTAGGAAGGAACTGGCTCTTTATACAATATTGCCGGAACACATTACCGCCGGAGCGGTAACATTTGGCGGCAGACTTTATATAAAGGGTGGTCGCTAGCCAGGCGGACCCAGAAGGGATCCTACCACCAAGCGAAAACATAGTTAGAAAATACTAATATTTTATATTAACTAATATCATATTTGATTGCTTGCTGGTTCTACTGAAATGGCAGATCTGATTTAGAAATAAACATTGTTTATAAATGTAGAAAAAAAATATCAATTGATAAATTAGTAACCCATGCGTTACTTACACAATTTTAGCAGGGTTAGGTATTAGTTATTATATTACTTGTAATATATTAATTAATCAAAGTGTAACAATTTCATGCAAATATTTATCGATATTTCGAACACATTCATTCAACGTGGCGAAACGACTCATGTGTATTGCGATCTTTATAGCAGGACAAGCAACATTCGGCCCAGTTCGTGTACATACTTACATCGCGGCCAGATCGTAAATCAAGAAATTCCCGACCACAGTAATGGCCATATCATCCCAAGTTGTCAGTTTATTATCCACGTTAAGTAGTAGCAAATTAATGTTAGGTATGTTACCTAATGTGCATTAGGTGATATACAAAACTTTATAACCATTATGGCAATAGAAAAAGTTTCAAAATGATAATAGGTAATCCATCATCATCATCACAGCTCCGTGTAATGAGCCCACAGCAGGGCATGAGCCTTTCCTCTGGGTGACGAGGAGGTTTAGGTCGTAATTTACCAAGCTGGCCCGGTGCTGGTTGGTGGATGTCAGATATTTCAGGGTGCCGAAATGGCTTCTGAAAACCCTAACGACTACTGTATACAAGTATACAGCACCCGGGACCGACTGCTTAACGTGCCCTCCGAAGCACGGAAGTCGTTGTGAGAAATGTATGGTCGGCGGTCACCCATCCTCTTATACCGGCCGCACCGAGCGCGCTTAACCTGCGATATCGTTTGATATGCACAGTAACCACGGCGCTACGACGACTTCGACTTAATAGGTGATTACGGTAATTTAACATAAAATAGTAATTTACAATACGGAAAGGTTCACAATTTGCCAACAACTTGATATAAGTAAAGGATAGGCGCCGATCATTAATTCACGTCAACTTCCGCAGCAACATGGCGTCGTCGGAACTTTGAAAATTCGGAAAATCAGCAACCATGTAGCAACCAGCATTAGTTTGGTGATTTACGGCATGAAAACTTCTCGTTTTTTAATAATCGATTTTTCTCCAAGGTTCTATTTTGTACATCCTGTATAAAAGCTACGTTGATGAATAGTTAATAAAAACCAATTCTATTAATTTTTGCTTCATTTTATATTTCGAAATCTTATAAATTTTCTTTTTACATAAATTTGAAAAAAAATACAGTCCAAATTACCAGATTTTCCCACACTCACTAACTTTTTGTTTGTGTCTTCACAATGTGACGAGTGTAATCTAATTGCCCTATAAGGACGAAACATGTATGTGCTAACACATGCAAGTAAATATCTTGGTGAAGTCAGAATTTTAATATCGTGATTTTTTTAATTTTTCACTTTCATACAAACTAAATCAATATTATTTAAAAGCAATTTCACGTACATTGTATAGAAAATAAAAAAATAAAAATTGTGATATTCAAATTCTGACTTCACCATAGTATTTACATGCATGTGTTAGGACATACGTGGTTTGGCTCTATAGGGCAATTAGATTACACTCTTATGAAAGTAGCATTAAGAAATCAAAAGTAGCATTAAGAAATCAACTATGCAGTTTCCCGTAGCTGTTATCCTTTCCGTACAAAATATTGCATGAATGAGTAACAAACATTAATATTTTACAAACACGTTGAAAAATTGATATTATTAATAATATTAGTCCGAAAGAATTTTAATGCATTGAATAAAGAAAACTGCAAAGTCAATTGAAAATCAACTTTTTCCTATTTTAATAGCAAGCTGCGCAAATAATAAATTAAGTATCAAATATTTATAGGTGCGAGTTGAGTCCCGGGCTGGTGTAGCTGGTGCTCTCAGCCGGGTGCTGGCTGTCACCGTGTGCTACGAAACCAACGGCGAATGCAGATCACTACCCCTAGTGGTGAAACTCCCCCCAAAAGACCCATTCGGCAGACTGTTCGTGGCCGAAGCACAATTCGATTCAAGAGAAATTTTATTTTACACTGAGCTAGCACCGGCTCTGAATAAGCTGGCTGAGGAATTGTTAGGTCCAGGACAGGGACTGCAAGTGCCAAGATGCATTAAGGCTAGATTACCAGGTAATAGGAACTAATATTTAATATTTTTAAGTTTTTGACCTCTTATTTTAGTTTCTCTAGTTATTTCATAGTATAATGTCCAACGGCATCCTACTTTGGGGCAAGGCCGCAAATATTGACACGATATTTACACTGCAGAAAAGGCTCAACTGTTCTTAAATAACGAACTGTTTTTTTTTTCAATTTAGTATATTTTTTCAGTTATTTAATGTAACCATTTGCTGTAATAACATTGTAAGTAGGTATGTACTATCGAACCAACTGAATCATGCATGACCCACAACAAGCTCATTTTGGCAAATCGTCTAAATGTCGAAAGGTCGAAATTTGCTTGAAGATATGTTTCCTTGGTGACAAACTTGTTCTACTTTAATTCGACACTGACATTTCATTAGTATCTATCATTATCTACAGAATTCGTACAGTATCTAAAAAGCCTTATCTGCATTATACGCGATAGACCTTACAATTAAATAAAACACTTTTTAATCACGAGCGACTGACCACGGGGTCTGCAAAGACACCGAAACGTCGAGTGAAAATTTAAAATGTAAATATACGCGATAAATCCGGTTAAAAAGTGTTTTATTTAATAGTATGAATCGCGAAAACTTAAGACAATATTATGTAGACCTTACAAGTTTGACAGTTTCAAACGAATTTTAGCAAAATGGGTCATGATTCAGTTCGATTCATGAGTTGATTCGATGGTACCTACTTTTTATGTCAAAAGTATTTTGAAAGAATCTTCTCATCGCCCAGAGAAGAGACCCATAGCCCTGCAGTGGGCCCATAAATAGGGTTGAGATGATGGCGATGATTAAAAGAAGTTGGCGTTATTTAATAAATTTAAATACAGTAGAAGATGATTTGATTTTTTATCGGTGATGAGATGAGACCCGCGTTTGACCTCAATCTCACCTGATGGTAATTGAAGATGAGGTTGCAGATGGGTTTAGGAAGTTTAGGAAGGAACTGGCTCTTCATAAAACATTGCCGGAACACATCACCACCGACACTGATATTTGGCGGAACATTTTATGATACGAACACGTACTTACCTAACTTGAAAATGTTCCCGGTTTTACCTATGTATGTACTAACTTACTGAGTAAACTTAACTGATAGATAGTTAAATAATTCGTTACGCAACGCATGGTTACATAAGCGTAATACAATAGATACTTAGCGGGTGGTGGTGTGCGTGTGGCGTGAACACTACTGTGTGTGTTTTGACTGAGGCGGCGCGTCAGGAAAAGTGTAGTACCTAATATCTCTTTATTTATTTATAGGGAATTCTGGTGAAAAATTAAGTATGTACCTGCTTCTATTACATAATTATGATCAGAATCGAGTACAGAGTGCTCTCCTTCAATATCTAAAAGTCACCAGTCACCCTGTATAGTACCGGTGCACTCACTTTATATGTATTTTTCTTGCAGAGGTGGTTTATAATTGCTCTAGGGAAAAAAATCTGATTTTAAGGATCTGTCTGCCTAGCGAACCCCTTTTAACACAAATATGTTAACATTGGATTTTAATCAACAGTCTTCACTATAAACTATTCTTCTACTTATATTACGTAGATATGTGCTGCTATTGTTTCAAAAATTGTTTTTGTTGTTTATTTACAATGAAAATATCATTTTCAGATGAAATCGGAGGGGACAGTGAGCTAGTTCTCGATGATGTAACGTCAGCCGGTTTTGAAGCTGCTGATTTCGCTGAAGGTCTTACAGAACAACGCGCCCGCGCCGCTTTGCATGCCGCTGCCAGACTCCATGCATTGTCACTTGCAATGAGAGAAAGAGAAGGATCTTTAGACCAAAAGTTCGACTTTCTCTTTCCGTGCGAGCGTGCAGCTGCCGGCTACCTCCGGCTGGTTCGACGAGGTCTCCCGCAATTGGAAGCATTTCTTAGAGGAAGACCAGACTGCATTGAAGAAGCCACCGCTGTCACCTCTCTATGTGCCAGAGCACCCGCCCTACTTAGCACACTTTTGAAGCCCATAGAACCGGCGCCGCTAGTCCATGCAGATTTCTGGAGTGGCAATCTTTTATTTAGGGAAAAAGAAGGGAAATGTGAATGTATGGTTCTGGACTGGCAAATGGTTTCTCTAGGAAGGCCAATGGATGACGTAGCTCTGTTGTTACTTTCTTCACTAACTCCTGAGCTACGAAGATCGATTGGGGACTCGCTGATTGAAGACTATGGCAATCGGCTGGAGGAGGAATGTACCAAAATGGGTGCAAAAGCTGCGGGAGCTACAGCCCGACGCAGCCTGCGGGAAGATTGGTCCCGCGCGGCCCTGAGGGCGCTGCTGCTCTGCGCTGGCAGCGTCGATGTCGCTTTACGGGACCCTCGGGCAGAACTCCGTTTGCTTGCTGCGGTACGAGACTTACACGCACAAAGCGTACTCGCACTGAGACCTCAAACAGACTAATTAGAATAAACAAAAAAAGATAAGTATAGTGCCAATCAAATCAAATCTAAAACAATATAGAGTCTTGCATTTATGAGATTTAGTTTTTCAGTTTGTCAGTCCAATATTAGAATCTTTAAAGTAGATACTTCTAATTCAATGTATTAAAATATTGTCAGATATAACTTAGATAAAGAAAAATAAAATTTACAGAAAAACAGCTCGTTCGTGAAGATTGTGACAGTTGCACCTGTCTGCACCGGGTGATGCCTAAATCAAAGACTGAGTCTACATCGTGAGTTATATGTTATACAAATGTGGTTTTTGCTCATCGTACCATGATTAGAACTCATTATGGTCTATTGACTAGTTATTTTATTGTATGAATAATTAAATTATTGTATGTAACAAACAATGTATTTTGAATCAGACTTAAAATGTACCTATGCGAACTTTATGTGATACACCTACAAAAAAGTTCCCTCCCTTCCTGTGGTATATCTCTTCCTTCCCTCTTCCAAAGACCTTATGCTTGTTAATTTTAAGTAAAATTTAACCTTCTATAACAAAATGATGTTTCAAATAAGCTAAGTCTTTAGCGCGTAGGGAGATCAGAAACCAAGTATTTGAGTACAAGTTACAACGTTGGCATTGTAAGTACTGTTAGCTAAGAAAAAAGCCATAGGTACTGTACACTTCAGAGTATTCCTTGTTTATGAAACAATATTAAATATCTTTTAATATTTGTGTGTAGGTACATGTGTATCAAATCTAAATGACGCAAGCAAAGTGATCCAGAAGCTAACCCCTGAAAATCCTAATGTCGGCTTTCAAACCAAAACTACCTAGTCTGCCTCAGACGCCAGTGGTCGCGGGTTCGATTCCCGCACGGAACAAGAAAAAAAAATGTTCCGGGTCTGGGCGTTTATCTATACAGGGAGACTGGTGAAAAATTTTAGACAATGAAGGAGAGCACTCTGTACTCGATTTTTTTTTATCTATGTATGTATTTATATTCTAGGTCGCTACATGGTATCCCATATCACAAGCTCTACTTAGTTTGGGGCCATATACATAGTTGGTGTGATTGTCTGGGGATTTTATTATTATTTTTGAGGACGTTTTGTCTTCTCAGCTATAGGCTGGTTATGACTACATTTACCGGTTATACCAAGTAAATGTAGTGGATGAAAGGGTTCATATTTGTGATGTGGTTTCTAATTTTATTATTTATTTATTATTTTATGATACATCCTCTTTAAACATTAAAATACCTACTTACCTACTGCATCGTATTTTTGCCTTTTATTGTGCTTCTCTTAACTCGTTGGTAAGTCCTGACCACAGAACCGTATACGCTCAAGGATGTTTTAGTGGTATTAGTCATCCTGTTGTAGGTAGCGGCTATCCACACGTACGTTTATTTTCAGTACCTAGGCTCTAAGTACACTGGCAGTATGACACAAGCCTGCTTCAGGTGACTGATCTGAGTGGCAAATGTCGTCACTTCTGCAGCTTCATTTATTGAAGACACAGAACAGAACAGTTATTGGCCGGGCGGTCAATTACTAGAAAATAAGGTGGCCAATAAGTGAATATCTTCCTACTTTCTTCAGAGTAATTAAAGATGTCAAAAACCCCTCAATGTATAAAAGAACAGCTGGAATAAGCGCAAGAAGAAGTAAGACAGGATACTTCCGTTAAAGCAGTAGCGAAAAAGTATGGTGGACCAAGAAGGACATTACAATTTAAATTAAGACATCTGGAAGCCAAAAGTGACTAACATAATTTCGTCTCTTATCTTGATTTAAATGAAGAAAAACTATTACAGGAATGGTTGAATTAAATGAGATGTTTTAGATTCGGTACAAAACTTCCTTATTTAAAATCCTAGAGTGGGTGATTGATAATTTTTACAACATATGCTTGGTCACTAACTATGGACCTTTTAAAAAAGATTAAAGTCGCTCAGCGTGCAATCGAAAGGATCGGGAATGAGGAGATTCGCAGGCGAACTAAAGTCACCGACATAGGATTGCAGAGCTGAAGTGGCAATGGGCAGGGCACATAGCTCGCAGAATAGATGGCAGAAAAGTTTTCGAGTGGCGGCCACGTACTGGGAGACGCAGCGTAGGCAGGCCCCCGACAAGACGGACCGACGAACTGGTAAACGCTGTAGAGGGCGGCGCGGGACCGAGCGACATGGAAAACCTTGGAGGAGGCCTATGTCCAGCAGTGGACGTCTACTGGCTGTGGATGATGACGGATGTGCTTGATAATGAATCGTTTTTCACTCTTTTTTAAATATGGGAATTTTATATTTCAAGACCAAAACTAAGTCTAATATTTAAGATAATATTTAAAATATAGAATCACAACCAACAGATAGTACTTACTATTTCAAAGCTTAAAAACTATTCTTATGGATTTCTCACCAATACCTAAATAACCAGCCAGGAAAGGAAAACCGTATCATTTAGCTAGACTAGAGTACCATAATATGTAAGAAAATAAATCGCAAGAAAATCGAAAACAAGATAAGATAAACAATAGATAACAAAGAAAATTGTGAGGGAGCAAAGGAAAGAAGAAAGAAAGAAAGAAAAAGTTAAAGGAATTAATCATCAAAAAGAAAAATAAGTTAAACTATATTTCTTTCTACCTGTAGTGTGTGCAATAGCACAATAGCATTTCGCAGATCTTTTATTCCCAAAGGACATACTACCCACATACCGCAGGAAGAAATTGACGACATTTTGTGCCATTTTTTTTTCAATTAGACAATGATAACAGCTTTTCTGATAAAAATGATCAAGAAAATGAGGATTTTTTGATAATATCACGGAAGGTCAAACAGAGATTGGTGAGAAATAAATGGAGTGTTAAGAAAAGTTTATTTACTGTTAAGTTTGTTATTTTTAAATTGCTTTGTTTATTTTTGTGGCCAATTACTGGATAATAATATGCCAATTACTGCGTTCTACCGGCAAATAACTGAATTTAGGGACACTTTTTTCCAAATAAATATATTGTTTGCGTAAATTTTATTTTATTTTCCTTTACTCTGATCAAGTCTCTTTATTTTAGTAGGTACCAGTATATAGGTAGGTATTAGTATATATAAAAAAAAAAAGTTTACACATCTTTATCTACTAAAAATTCCTTAATTGGCCAATTACTATATCAATCACCCTATATGTTTGTTTTATTTAAATGATCCCTGTAGGTTCTTTTTTGAACATAAAGCGAACAAATCTCTCTGACTAGTGAGTGATGTGTGGTATGGTGTGAGTGTGACTCATGGTTCGTGGTAAGCTGACGAACTATCATGATGACATGACGGTTGAGTATTTTGTGGGGTTTTTGACGTGAATGACATTGACAAGTGCGATTTTTGTCGCGACAAGACGAGAAGAACAAAAATCCGTAAATATTGTTTGGCGATGTGTGTTTATAATAGCAAGTTTATGATATTGTGATCTTGAAAAAGAAAAATGGCTCAGACCAATCAAGTGACTCTAGACATTGATGATGATGCTCCGGAAGAAAACCATCCTCCGCGTAATAACGTTCACAGATTGGATTCGATTTCTAGAGCTGCTAGTCAAAATAGAACGAATTTGGGCCTAGGAGATCGTTTAAACAGTGTATTTAGAGAAATTAGGCCTTTAGTTGAGCATGCTCGTATGGTAAGTACATTAAGAACTAACTAAAATTAAGCGAAATATAACTTATTAAATCAATGTAGTTTTAGGAATTCACAAAAATCTATGTTGTAGGGAAACAATGCTAGGTTGTCATTACCAACTTGGCTTCCTAGGACAGCCCCTGGTACCCATCAGATTACCGAAGGCAGTGCGCCAAGACCGCAAAGTTCTATAGCCCATGTAAATTTGGGTCCATATGCACAAACAACATTCATACTGACTGAAAGAGGTGCTCCTCCAGCACATAGCTCCACTAACCATGGGATAACTACAAGTGCTTCTAATGATTCTAATCTGTCAGACCAGGAAGATCACCCAGACATAAATGTATCAGTTAATCCAGCAAACAACAACAATATTCATGATAACGCAGATAATGATAGCCAAAGTGAAGATGGAACTCAGCAGGTTGGTGTTTGTTCTTTAGTATTGTTAAAATCTTCATATGTTACATTTCTTATCATATTACAAGAAAATAATGCCAGTTATACAATTTACTCAATAAGCAGCTTTACAATATTGCTTTAAATTCGAATTCATTATTTTATCTTTCTCAAGTCAAATAATGAGACTTTACATTCTTAGCAACTTAATAACAATTACAGAGTTCTTTGTTGGATCTGCCTCATAGTGTTTACAAAGTTCATAATGGTCACAGCATCCTTCACTATGAAACTCCCTCTACCAATCTATCTTAAATCCCCAACCTAACATATCATAAAATATCATTATTATCATAACATTTGTCAAACAAGACATCAGATGGACTTATAGCCCTTGGTGTTCTGCTTACCCCATGAGGGGTAAAAGGTGTGAAGTTATGTATGTTTGTATGTAACAATTACTTAGTAGACTAGAATACCAGTTAATAACTCTGAACCACATAACTATTAGGTAAACAAGTTTGTTTAAGTATTGATTAATAATTATCAAGCTAAACATTGACTACCACTGGTTGCATCATAAGTATAATGTTCTTCTAGTTTTTTCTTTTAATAACAAATAATGAACTTTGCTTTTGTTCTAGGTGGTGGATGTCAGAGCTACATTGAATGTACTCATTAGATATGCTCCATTTTATATTTTATTGTTTATAAAGTTTATGTATGACAGCAGAGAGGGAATATTTACATTTTTAGTATTGTTCTGTACTTTTACTCATTGCAATAGTCTTGTAAGGAGGTAAGCTATTTATTAACCACCTACTCTTTCTTTACTATCTTTTTAAATATTCTATTGTACCTGATATTCAATCCAGCTTACATTGTTATCTTTATCAAAATGTGTACATATCATGGGAACTGGGCATTAAAAGATGTTATCTATAGTACTCTAACAATGTTCTATATTACATGCTATGTATATATGATAATAAAATAAGTAAGATATAATCATCAACATGTTCATTGATAAAAATACACTGAAGTTATCGAATTCTGAAAATTTTACTTTTAATCATTATAAAGTCAATTTACATATTCAAAATTATAGCCGCTATTAATAACTCACCAAGAAATTTGTTAAGTTATTGAAACAGATTTTGCCCAAGATTATTTCTATCATACTTTTATTTTTAGTAAGTTATTCAAACCAGCTGTCAGCCAAGGTTTGTTTCAAATGAATGAAGTTTAGTACCTTCTTAGACAATATTTAGCTTAATCCCATAAGGATGACAATTCATAATGAGACTACAGAGAGATGGGAAGTAGCAAACTTTTGTCAGTTCAATTGATCTTTACTGAATAGAGATAAATTGTGTACTAATGTTTATGGCATAAAGTTATAGTTCAGGTTGCTCTATAACTATCTGTATTGAAGATACAATTTACATAGTTCTAATTAGCAGACATTACCACCTATATATGTTCCGTGTCGTGGTGTTTATGTATTTTATTTATGTTATTTTATCCCCCTTAGTTCGTTACATGGTGTCCCATAACACAAGCTATGCTTACTTTGGGGCCATGTAGTTGGTGTGATTGTCTGGGGATGTGATTTTTTATTTATTTATATATCTCAACATAACTATGCATAATGCTTATATCTCTGTGGTTAAACTGTTTTTTTTTATTTCAGAGAACATGCCAAACAAGTTAATAGAAGCATAGTAGCTTTATTTAGTGAATTTATATTTACTGCAAGTGGAATAGTCATTGTACACTTATTGTTCGGCCAAGGAAAGCTACTGCCGAATGTCATTATGTTCCCGGGTTACACTGAACCTATAGGAGTATGGGAGTTAATATGGCTTGTGGTGCTAACTGACCTCATGGTTAAAATAATAACAGTTGATGTCAAGTTGCTTGTCACTATGATGCCTGCATTTATTTTACCGTTTCAGAAGAGGGTGAGTTTTTTACTATGCAAAATTTGTAATATATTCTTAGCTTTTTTTTTGTCGTCAAGGTATTCCCATAATTTTACTTCTATGTGTCAATGCAAAATCTATTTATGGTATTGTTTTGTATCGTCATTATTTTACATTTAATGGTAGACAGTTATTTTAAAAAAATCCATATCTCAAGTCCAAGTTTTACACTTTGGCTTCAATATATAAAATAAAAATAATGGGAAATTCATAAACTATATTGACTCCTTCTCCCGTGTTAATCTACTCAAATATTTTCGCATGACTCTAAACTACACTTAAATAAGACGTATTTTACAAGAACAATCTCGCTAATTCCAGGGTAAAGTATATTTATTCACTGAAGCGATCTCCCAACTATATCGATCTCTGCTCACCATCCAGCCGTGGATCTTCTTCCTCATGCAGTCCTATGAGGGTTCTGAGAAGATGGTGGGAATGTTCCTCACGTCAGTGTACGTCATAGCCAAGATTGTGGAAGTCATGGTGCGCCTGAGTTTGTTCAAGAATGCTACTTGGACTTTATTGCAAAGCGTGGTAAGTTTATTTTGTTATGCCAGATGTAAAAGTAAGCTTTGAGGTGGCATTGTGAATACAAGTTTGGAATTTATTTCGGCTATATGACAAAGGCAGTATGCCCAATCTATGACCTCATTGTAACATACCACCAGGTGAAAAGTTTAGTCTAGTCGTCAATTAAAAAAGTAATTCTCTTATTTTGGTAAAAAGAGAAAATTTGGTAAATTTGTAGTCACATTACCCAGTTAAATGGCTTTTTTATACAGTGGTTATTATAAATATTGAATTACTTGCCTAGGTATTTCGCTCATGAAAAGTTCGAGTAAAGTTTTAAGTAATAATGGGTGAATTATTATTAATATTGAGAGCGTCGTCGTCAGTTTGTGCGAAAAGTGGTAGCTGAGATACAGATTTTACCTAACCTAGCCTTGCTAGTTAAACTTGTACAAAACCGCTGATAACCGCCTTCAATTGATGATTTGATAGCAAGAAAATTATATGAGCAACCTTGATACACTGTTGTAACATTTAATAATTATTGAAGCATTACATCATTTACATTTGTACGAAGATGTAGCGACTGATTGGGTGTCATGTTTCCTAAGTTGTGTTTAGATATAGTTCATAGAATAACAATGTCATGCAAACGAACATAAGCAGAAACAAACTAGGTAATCATTTACATCATATCAATTAAGACGTTATAGTTCAGAAGAAATTCCTTTACAGAAATTATCAAGCAGAACCATGTCGTGCATAACGAAATCGATAAAATGAAAGCAAACTGTACTACCTAATGATGTTTGTAAATAAAACCGAGTTTCTCATAGTGACATAATATCCATACACACATCAAAAAAAGTTTGAGATCACTTTGATAATGCGCCCTCGTTTTTATTATGTTAGAATAAAACGTTTTTTATTATTTTTCTAAGATTCTTCATTAAAACACTTTTTTTTAAATAACAATAGTATTTAAAATGTCAATTATATTTCTGTGTAAAAAGAGGTTAAATGATTTTTCGAAGTTTTCGGAGTTCATTTAAAAAGATGCCGAGGGAATTATCAGAAGTTTCACGAGCAACAATTGTTATATTGAGGGCAGAAGGACATTATTTTAGGCTATTTTAGGCATTATTAAGGCTGTATCCCAATCCTGTGTCGTGAACACGTTACGGAGTTATCGCGGCGTGGATAACTTTGCTGATCGACCTTGCAGTGGTCGGCCAACTGTTCTTACTGCTGCTTAGAAGCGTTACATCAGAGTCTTCGTTGACGAGGTTAGAATTAGTACTCATCCAGACGTGGGGACGCTGAAAGACAAAGAACTGCCCCCGGAACCGTTCAACAAGGCGGGAAACCAGTATCCTTTTGGGGCGGTATAATTATTGGTTCTAGAACGCCCTTGATTGTATCGTAGCTCGATGACTGCAGCTTTGTACCAAACCACTGCTAATTATGGAATTGTCAGATCATTTAGAATAAACCACGGTCCTCGATTCGAATGGTTGACGATAATGCACCCGCACATCGAGCTCAACGAATCAACGCTGCTCTGCGTGAATGCAACCTTACCAGGTTAGACTGGCCTGCCGGCTCGCCTGACTTAAACCCGATTGAGCATGCGTGGGATGCTGTAAAGCGAGCTGTATGGAACCGTCAGCCACCTCCCCAGACAGTGCCAGAGATCAGAGAATCCGTTGTTCAAGAATTGGACAGGTTACCGCAAGAAATGCTATATTATTTAAATCTTAGCATGCCAAAAAGGATTGCCGTATGTTTTTGGGCCAGGGGAGGAGTTATCTTGTACTAAATAAAAACAATTTCATAATAAATGTTGACAATATTTAGTTAAATCCTCTTTTTCTTTCAATTATTTGCTATCCGAAATTGCATTAAGATTTTGAAATTCAATTTTTGTTAACAAAAATTAGAATAAAAATATTTTTTTTATTTAAAAAAGTTGATCTTACTTGAAAACAACTGTTACGTAAGCAAAATTCCTTTAAAAAGTAAAATTTCAAAAATATTCCATCTTGAGCTTCGTGATTTCAAACTTTTTTTGATGTGTGTCTTATGGACCACAAACCTGTAGAGATTCAAATGGTATGAGCTCGAAAAAATCGACCCATTATCAGACCTACTCATTTCGGTAAATCCTAAGACTTACTCGTAAATCTTAAGATTTACCGTATTTCGAGCTTTTACAGTTACTAATTCTGTACTAATGTGCTAATTCCTATGTCTATTGTCAAAATTAAGATTGCTTATTTTCGAAATAAAACAAAATTAAATATATTTCTACATTTCTATAACCTAAGAGCTTTCTATTTATTTATTTATTTCATGGCACAATAACAAAATGTAAACCTTATTACTTAGTTACATCTTAGAAATCGATAACTTATTTTTAGTTTACAATTCAATAACAATTATGCACTACATTTATATAAAAAGAAAAAAAAACTCTGTTAAAAAAATATTATAATTTAAAATAAATCTAAATGTAATACATATAAATACTAAATTTAATATAAACCTAAGTAGTTTTTCAAATTAATTAACTACTTAATGCTTTTATTATTTTCGCTTTAAAGCGTATCAAAGAATCATTAAACAAGTCAATATCGTTATCAAGGGTGTTGTACAGTCTACACATTCTATGGAGCCCCTCATTAAAATAAGTATTATTATTTGCAAATGGTATTTCAAATAATGTGTGATGTCTTACAGCTTTTTTCTTGAATTTGAAATTAAGATATTGGATCAAATTTCCATCTGTTTTACTACTAATTATTTTATGTAATGTAATTAAAGAAAACAAAGAGCGTCGAGACTGCAAAGACGTCAGGTGAAAGTGTTTCATTCTGTCAGCGTAGTCCGGAAGCACTCTACGAAGGCTAGATTTAATACAAAGGTGGCTGGCAAACTTCATTTGGATTGATTCAATACGAGTTACATGAACAGCGTAAATAGGATCCCAAATCGGGCTACAGTACTATAGGATATTTCGCACTATGGCATAAAGAGCATTTTTATGCTGTCAGAGTTTCGAAATGGTTTTGTCGTCCTTAAAATAAACCCTAATAATTTATTTGCTTTTGACAAAATATGGTCATAATGGAAGCGAAATGTCATTTCACTATCAAACACTACTCCAAGATCCTTTATAGTGCTTACCCTTTGCAATTCAACCCCTTTAACTTTATACATATACTAGCTTTGTCCCGCAACTTCGTATGCGCTTAACTACCCTTCTTGTGGAAATTTCAGAAACTATACAACCAGACACCCACTGAAAGAACTTTTATACCAAGTATCACACCTATGCACTCAAGGAATAAGTTTTTTCATACAAACTAAAAATCATATATTTCCCGTGCCCGTGGGAGTTTTGGGATTTTTTTTCGTAGCACAACCAGTCACTCTTTGAAGAACCTTCATGCCAAGTATCACATCCGTACACTCAAGGAATAAGATTTTTCATACAAACTAAAAAGTCCAACCCCTTCCCGTGGGAATTTCGGGAATTCCTTCAATAATACAAACTGACACTTATTGAGGAACCTTTATATCGAGTATCACATCCGTGCACTCAAGGGATGGGATTTTTTCATACAAACTAAAACATCATATATTTCCCGTTCCCGTGGGATTTTCGGGAATTCCTTTCATAAGACAACCAGACACATATTGAAAAACCTTCACACCAAGTTTCACATCGGTGCACTCAAGGAATAAGATTTTTCGTACAAACTAAAAAGTCCTATATTTCCCGTTCCCGTGTAAATTTCGGGAATTCCTTCCTTAGTGCACCCCTACATCCCCTAAAGAATGTATGTTCCAAATTTCAGCTCTCTACGCCTAGTAGTTACGGCTGTACGTTGTCTGTCAGTCACTCAGTACCTCAGTCACTCAGTCAGTAACGGAACAGTTTTATATATATTGATGATTGATTTAATTAAAGTTTTTTTCTTAGTGAACGATATTATTTGTCATTTTTCGGGGGAGAGCTGCATACAGTTAGAAACACACCACTCGTCAATCAAGGTCAAATCCTTTTGTAACAATGCACAATGATTTAAAGATGTGACAGTTCTAAAAAAATTTATATCATCGGCATATGCCAGACAGTCGCTTTCAATTTGATCTATCAAATCATTGATAAAATAAAGAAATAGCAACGGTCCTAAATTTGATCCCTGTGGTACACCCGAGACCGCTAAAAATGGCGCCGAGTCATAACCGTGGATACTAACAAGCTGAGAACGATGAGATAAATATGATTTAAGCCAACGCAATAGAGATCCATGAATTCCTAAGTGCTGTAATTTTATAAGTAAGATATTATGGTCAACACGATCAAATGCTTTTGCAAAGTCAGTGTAAATAGCATCAGTCTGAGATTTATTCTGAAAAGAACTTGACAACTATTTAGTGTAGGATAAAAGATTGGACAGTATTGATCTGCGTTTAGTGAAACCATGTTGTCTGGAGCTGATTATGTGTGAAAAATGGTTGCTTAAGTGAGAATGAACTAGACACTCAAAAATTTTTGAAGACGTGCTTAGTATACTTATGGGCCTGTAGTTACAAACATCAGATTTATCACCTTTTTTATGAATGGGTAATATTTTTGTTAATTTCCATAAGCTAGAAAATACACCTTCTGAAAGCGATTTTTTAAATAACATTGCTAAGGGTTTGACCAGTGTTTCTGCACAGTTTTTAATGAAATATGCAGGGATGCCATCGTATCCCGGGCCTTTAGCAATGTCAAGAGATTTGATGATTTTTAATATGTCATTTTCAGCGATGTCAATATGGCGTATGTTATAATTTCCTTCTGAAAAATCTGGTATACAATGAGTGGAGTTATTATTAGATGTATAAACAGATGAGAAGTATTCGCCAAACAAATTAGCTATATCACGTCCATTATCTGCAGTTACATTATTGAACTTCATTTGTTTAGGAATAGTACCATTATGATTCTTTGATTTTGTGTATTGCCAAAAAGTCTTAATGTTATTGTTTAAATTAATCTCAATAAAATTTATGTAATTTCTAAAGCATTCCATCATCATTTTTTTTGATCTTTTACGAAGTAACGAGAATTCGTCATAATCACGGGGATTATTATAAATTCTAAATTTATTACGCATTTTATTTTTTTCCTGAATTATTTTTATTAGGCTTGTTGAAAACCAAACAGCATAATGAGTATTTTTTGATTTACCGTTAGGTGTTACGCTTTCTATTACACTCCACAATCTATTATAGAACTCTTGAACAAATTCTTCACATAAAAGGCCCACATTCCAATCTATTTCTGAAAGTAACTTTCAAAAAATGATTCTTTATATTGTGGAGAGTAACTTCAATCGAAGGGTGATATTTGTCAATGCTACAGAGCTCAGCAGTTGCTGCCGTAGTTATTTTGTTCTCCATTCCAATAAAAAATAGGTCCAGAATGTTACCACTACTATTCTCAAAAATTCTATATCTATAAAACTTTCCGACAGAACCTCGGCACAAAGCCGACCTGCGAGCAGCTTCTCTCAGCCGGCGACTCGTGCCCCATCTGCCACGACGACTACACCACTCCCGTGAGACTGGACTGCAGCCACATCTTCTGCGAGCTGTGCATCTCCGCCTGGCTGGACCGCGAGCACACCTGTCCCCTGTGCCGGGCCAAGGTCGCTGATGAACCTACGTGGAGGGACGGCTCTACGACTTACGACTTTCAGCTGTATTAAGAAGATCGAGATTTGTATAACATGATATTTGGTTGAGTTTTATCATACGTTGTTTTGAATGGAAGATGTTTTTAATTGGATTTGTCGCGATTGATGAGCTTTGCAGTATGAAAGTTAAAGTGTTAATTGTCCTCAATATAGATTATGAGTTGAAAACAATACATAAATAAACTTCAATTGGTCAAATCTGGAATGACGAACTATGCTTGTAAAAGTTTGTTTGCCTTGTTTCACAGAGGACCAGTCTTTACAAGCAAGTGACGTCACCGACCTCAATGTATGTCTCAGACGTTTTAGCGCGCTATTCAAATAATGAACTTTAAATTTTAAATTTTTAAGTAATGTCGTAGCAGAATTAAATTAACTTTTAACCACTACTTATTTAAATAAGATTTGTTATAATTATAAATTGCCTATTATAGTCTCGACGCTTTTCAAACAGGGTCACTAATGGATTTATGTGAAGTGACACCGAAACATCGAGTTAAAATGTAAAATATATTTAAAAAAGCGATAAATCCAATTAAAATCGTCTTTGATTTTGTATATAATTTTTGTTAGTATTTTTTAGGGGCAGTGATTGAGAGCAGATCTCTGCTAACTGGTGTTTATAATTATGTTGATACCAAAAATACATTTCCTGATAAAATAAAATCCTTACCTTTTGGTATCGCGCGTTGTGTTTCTTTAGGCAGGTAGATTCGTTTTTCGTCTATATCTAAGGCTGTATTCATAAGTGTGCTAATGTTTATATATAGCTTAAACATTACATTTAATGAAAGATTTATATGAAATATAAAAAGATAACCACTTTGTTCGACTGTAACTAAGATTTAACTATGTTACTGATACATTACTATATTCCAAACTAAGTATTTACTTATTTATCGTCACACAGCATGGATACGGGGGCGTCAAGGGATTTAAAGCTACGAGAGTACTGTAAACATGATCGATTAAACGATTTAACATCATAACCATCGTCATAAAAAAAAATTGTGAAGAGTATAAAATTTGAAATTTATTGTAAAGGAATTTGGTACAATTTACTTGTACTTTACTTACTTATATTTCTGTCAAAATTTCCGAATTCCCGATTTAGTTGAGTCGATTAAACGAATCCAATGTGATAAAATAATAATATCTGTAATTCGTTATAATAAGCATCTTGCTAGCTTACCTGTGCCCAAGAGTGTCACTGTAAAAATAAAAATTAAAATAAGAAATCAAATAATTTAAATCCATTACCTAGTCGTATTCCTGAACTGTTTCTTTATAAAAGGCTTATAAATTACCTTATTTCTAAATTGCATTTATTTTTAGTAAGTTATTTATTTCAATATGAATTTATTTGAAAATTAAAATTAGATGCAAAATATTAATCGTATTATTTGTAAATAAAACTAAAAAATTAAGTACACTTTAAATGTAAAAAAAAACAGGAAACCTAGAAAATGTAAATAAAATGAAAATGTATTCTTTATAATGTTATTTTAAGTTTGAAGGACAACAGATGATTCGTGGGTTAGAATCAGGCAGTCCAATCTATTGTAAAGTCCTTGTAGATATACCAGAACTATTATTTTATTGCGTGTCCGACTTGTTAATAAAAAAAAAAAATTGCATTTCACAAATAACTAAAGAACCTTGCCCGATGACATCAAGATTATAAAACGAGAAATTACGTCTGGTTCATTATTTTTACTATAACTCTTTTTGAAAAAAGTTTAACGAGAGTTGAAAAACTTATGGACATCTTACCCTTAGTGCATCTGTATAAACCTTTTACCGAATTAAATGGATTATGCTTGTCGTCAGGAATCCTTCAAAAAGCAGGGAAAGTAGACGGAGTAAGTAAGTTAATCGAAATTAACATAAAACAATATTGCGCAAACTTATTTAATTGAGTATTCTATAAGAGTATTGAGATTTTTGCTGTCCATTTGTAAATAGTTCTTATGTACAAATAGTAGTATAATGTAAATTAAATGTTTTATAATTGTATAAGTGAAATATGTAACCACGGAGATTGTTAATATTCCTAATTATATTAAGTGGGCCTAAAATATAAAATAATAATCTAATAAAATATTTAGCAATTTAAGTGATAAATAAATATTCTAATCAAGTATTACTTTCGTTGAACCATTATTGTCATTTTTAATAGACACTACTTCATTGAAAACCCAACAAATTAGTATCTGATATTTCTGATAATTATCAAAGTAACCTAATATGAATTATTTAATGGTTTCACATTATCTCTGTAGCTAGATGAAGGGGTTATGCCTCCGATTTAGAATACCCCTTTAAAGCTACAAATGTGTCCTGCTAAAACTGTCCCAAAGCGCAGTTGGGCCGACAGTGACGCGCAAGCCCGCACTTGAAATAACACTTTATTACCGTAGTATAAGGTTGGACATAACGAAAATTCAAAAGTATTTAAGTCTTTATTTGTTGAGGTAGACTTAATTTACCGCTGAGACACTTTTATGCTCAAAATAGCGGGGGACGCTTTGAAGGGCAGTAGACGCCTATAGACAATAAAAATCGGTTATGTCTAGTTTACAGCTCTTCGATGAGTTAATCTATTAAGAAACTAGCTTTTCTTATTTAACAAGTCACCATGGTAATATTAAAAGAGCATTATAAACTGTGTAAAAAATAAGTGTTCTTAGAATTTACTCTTTGTTATGTAAAGCTGATAATTAACACATGGTTAGAAGTTTAAAAGACTTTCCTTTTGAACCTTTGAAAGTGAAACGACAATATTGTTTGATAAAAGCTTGAATAAAATAAATAAGTTTCACTTGTAGTAAAACATTCCAAATTAAATTTTCCAAATGACACTATTTTTTGTTTTAAGTAGACTTAAATTTAGTTCAACAAGTTCTGTAAATGAAATTTAATTATGAAACCTTTATCGTAAGCTTAATACTATAATTGAGCTTCATGCTTTGTAAATAAAAGCTGATCTTTCTTATATTCCATTTCCTCTGAATATATTTAATAATGACATTATATACAAATGCAGTTAAGTATTTAGGTAAAGGATTTAGAAGAGTGCCTATGATATACATATAATCTGTAAGAAATAGGCAACATGTTGAATTGATAATTATATAATAAAATATTCATGTTTTATTATTTCCATTGTTTTATTTATTGCACACGACACGATAGTGTGATACCAAAGTTCAGAGCTGTAATATTTCTATTGTTAGTGTATTGAGTAATTAACCAAACTTTGATACTCGGTATCTTCGACCATATGAATTCCTGAAAAAACTTTAATTCTTGACGTGGCCGTCCTCAAGAACCAACATAGACTATAATAAGGAAGATACTATTTTAGTAACTATACTAGCTGTGACCCGCGACTTCGTCCGCGTGGATACCGTTTATTAGAGTTGGATAAATACTGTTATTATATCCTCCTTGATGTTAAAACTTACCTTATTCTAAATTTCGTCAAAGTCGACTCAGTAGTTTAGCTGTGAAAGCGTTACTGATAGATAAACAGACAGAATTACTTCAAAAACTGTTACAACAAAGCAGTGATCCGCAGTTTCACCTAGGTTTTGTGCAAAAGTATAGGTAGGTAGGTAAGTGCAACCCGCCGGGGCTCACGGATAATGCCAATGGCGGTACCGTGAGCTCCACTTATGGCGCATGAGGTACACCTGGAGGTTTTTAGTGGGTGGGTCCGGCCATCTGCCGGATCATCCCCACATACCCCGCCGCTCCCCCTTGGGTGGTCGGGGACGTGTTTGCACGTTTTCCTCCAGTAAAAAAAAAAAAGAAGGTATAGTAGGTAAAGTAGTAGGTAGGTATAGGTATATTACATAGATGATGCCCGCGACTTCGTCTGTATTGAATTAGTATTTCGAGTAGGTTATTTTCTTCTCCAAGGTCCTAACTATCTTTAACAAAAATAAAAATGAAGAATCTTCGCCCATATAATATGTATAACTCCTAACCACAAACATAGCTAGGTAACTATCTATTAGGTACATTACAAAGGCGCATAGCGTTATAAACAAATCGGGTGCCAAAGTGCCTTTTTTAATATTGTCTTAAGTTTTCGCGATAACTATTATGTATGACTTTTAAATAAAACACTTTTTAACCGATTTCATCGCGTATATTTACATTTTAAATTTTAACAGTCGCTCGTGACCACGGGGTCTGCAAAGACACCGAAACGTCGAGTTAAAATGTAAAATATAAATTATACGCCATTAATCCGGTTAAAAAGTGTTTTATTTAATGCCTTCAATTTTACTTAATTCATGCAATATCTTCATTAATTCTACTTAGCTTAATGTAATTCTAGGTAAAGCTAAGTAGTTTTTGCGTGAAAGAATAGCAAAAATCCATCCATCCAGCCATTATCAGTGTACATACAATACTACCTATAGTTATGTATGGCTGCTTTTCACTGCCAAACGGCTAAGCCAATATTAATGTAATTTGGTATAGTAATTAACACATACTTTACTTTTTATTCCAAAGAAATCTACCGTTTCTGACTTCCAAGAGGCAGAAACGATCATGAAATAAACAAAACCTTGATTTCCATTTTATCTCTGTAATTACAGAAGGCAGTACATCAAGCGTTACAAATCTGTCAAAATTTTTTACTTGAATTTGAACTCTATGCCCTCGATAATAAGTTAAAATTGGTTGAGGAAATTTGACAGGTAATGTAACGCTTGTTCCTTCTGTATTAAATCGCGCAAAAGCTTGCGCTCGCCTCCCGCCTTTTTATACCTACCCTACCGCCGCGAGCCGCGTCGAGCGCGGCAACCGTTACGCAAAAATAATCCCTATATCATTCAGTATTCACGCGCGCTGGGTTATTAGCGTATTTCATGTATAAGTTTGGTGTTTCTATACCGATTTCTATGATTCTTTTTTTATTGAATAGGTAACAATGTTATTTTTTTTAATTAGGGATGAGTGAGAGTATTATAAACGTAAGAGGAAACAAATATATTCAGAAAGCTCCGAACTGCTAAAGTAATCGGGATTTACACGTGTTATTGTGAGTCAACCATAAAATATAGACATATACTGTTGGGGGATATTTTTTATATAATTTTATGAAGAATATTTCTGTCATACGTGATTTCTATGTAGCTTTAACCTTTAAGGCTGCACACGCGACGGAAGCTTAAAAAATGAAGTAACTTCTCCCGTTTTTCCAACATTTTCCTTCATTGCTCTGCTCTTATTGATTGTAGCGTGATAATAAGTATACTATAACCTGCCCAGGAGTATGAAGAATAATTTTACCAAGTTTCGTTTAAATCCGTCGAGTAGTTTTTGTTTCTATAAGGAACATACAGACAGACAGACAGACAAAAATTTTACTGATTGCATTTTTGTCATCAGTATCGATCACTAATCACCCCCTGATAGTTATCTTGAAAAAATATTTCATGTAGGTACAGAATTGACCTCTCTACAGATTTATTATAAGTATAGAAGATATAGATTTCAGCGATCCTTATATCAGTGACGCCTAATTTCGCGATTGATCTAATAAATCGCACCTGATATGGTATAAGATGCAAGGTCGAGGATGCTAGCGCATGGGTTAAAGAAACTCTTCATAAATCATTGCCAGAGTGGTGACATTTGGAGGTTGACTTTATATGGAGGATCGTCTGAAGCGGTCAATCTACGCGGTCTCATCAATCTAATAAGCGGTAATTCTATTTACTCCAACTTTAGGTATGCACTTTGCGTTGTAAAATATCACTTCATAATAATCAATAATCATCTTAAAGGGATTGACTGGCCTAATGTTCTGTCTCAAAGTGACAATATTGATAATATTGTGACTATTTTTTATGAAAAACTATGGCAGTCTATCGCGGCAAATATGCCAAGACGAAAATCAACCAGAGCAAAATATCCACCTTGGATTAACACAAAAATCCAAAGACTTCTGGCAGAAAAACATAAAATCAGGCTCCGGTACCGCAAATACGGCAATCCTCGGGATAAATATGAATTTGATCTACTCCGAGAACGCTGTGACGTATTGGTGCGTCATAGCTACAAAGAACATATTTCCGCTACCGAATCTAGTCTTTGTAAAGGAGACACTAAAACTTTTTGGAGATTTATAAAGAACAAGCGATCTTCATCTCACGCACTCCCATCGACTATGCATAGCGATTGTAAAACAGCAGATAGCGGGGAAACGATATCTGAGCTGTTTTCGAAACAGTTCCGTTCTGTTTTTAATGTAACATCCCATGGTCACTCTTGTGATGTAAATAGCTTTGAAGCATATAACTCGCTACCTCTCCACACTATAAATCTAACCCACAGGCATGTCTTGGGTAAAATTCTTAAAATAGACCCCAATAAAGGCTGCGGCCCGGACGGCATACCACCATTATTTATCAAGAGATGTGCAATAGCTTTAGCTACTCCACTTACAATCTTTAACAGTTCTCTTCATTGTGGCGTCTTTCCAAATGAATGGAAAAAAGCTCAAATCGTAACAATTTATAAAAAAGGAGAAAAGCACTTAGTAAAAAATTATCGACCCATTTCTATACTCTCCGCCTTTTCTAAATTGTTTGAGTCTCTAATATGTCCCTACCTTTTTTCCCACACAAGACATCTCGTGCACAGTCAACAACATGGGTTTCGAGAAAAAAAACAACTGTCACCAATCTCGTTACATATTTCTCTGCCTTGTCTAACGCGATAAATAGCAGAGGACAAATAGACGCCATCTACACGGACTTTAGTAGCGCGTTCGACAAGGTAGATCATAATTTACTTATAACCAAGCTTGAATATCAATATGGTGTAAAAGGCTCAATACGTGACTGGTTCGAGTCGTATCTTAGAAATCGCACACAAAAAGTAGTGGTCAGTGGTTTTCAATCCACACAATACCTTGCGACGTCTGGAGTGCCTCAGGGTTCCCATCTTGGCCCTATACTGTTTACATTGTTTGTCAACGATATAGTTAATTGTGTCAAAAATAGCAATTGTTCACTGTTTGCGGACGATATGAAGATATATAAAGAAATTTCATGAGGATACGAGGCTTCTTCAAGAGGACATTGATCGGGTGGGTGCATGGTGTTTAAAGAATAAAATGCTTCTCAATGTATCAAAATGTCACTCAATATCATTCACCACGAAAAAAAGACCCATAATAGTGGACTATATAGTTGACGAACAGCGTATTCAGAGAGTGGGCAGTGTGAGGGACCTTGGAGTGCAATTGGACTCCAAATTAACCTACACCGAGCACTACGATTTTATTGTTGAGAAATCTGCCAAGATGCTAGGTTTCATTAAAAGATCATCTAAAGATTTTAAGCACATTAAATCTAAAATAATACTGTTCAATTCCTTGGTCATGAGTGTTTTGGAGTATGCTAGTGTGATTTGGAATCCAAATTACGCAATACATTCTCACAGGATGGAACGTCTGATGCGTAGTTTTACGAGACACTTGGCCTGTCAGCTGGCATCAGTCACAGAGCATCGTATGAGGATCGCTTGTCATTCTTTAAATTAAACATTCTAGAAGACCGCCGCTTGATGTTGGACTTGAGTTTTTTATACAAAGTAATTAATAACATGATTGATGGTCAAGATCTAACAAATAGCATTTCGTACTGCGTTCCTCTGCCTAATACCAAAAGAAAACGCCACGCATTTTTCTACATACCACGTACCAACAATAATGTAGGGGCTAATGCGCCGCTTATCAGACTTTGCCGGTCATATAATAAGTTAGATATCAGCGACATTTTCTGCGATAGCCTCCCAAAATTTAGGCGAAAATTTAGGCGATTTTTTATTGGGCGCTATCGGGGTGCCAATTGATATATATATTTTTTAATTATACTTAATCCCTATTTATTAATTTTTTATAATGTTCTTTCACTTCTTTTTTGTTTTATAATTTTTATATATTTTTTGTGTATAATTAATTCACTTCTAAGTTGATTGTATTTTTTTTATTTGTTTAGATTTTTTTAGGTACCTACTTTGTATTGTTAGCAGATCAATTATTTCTTCTTTACATAAGGGCCTAGTAATAGAATAATGCTGTGCAATCCTGTCATTAATATGCTCCCCAGAAATTATACCTAATGTATGTTAGTATAAAATGTTTTGTGTAGCGTATAGTTGGTTTGCCTTAATTAAATAAATAATTATTGGTACTTTATACAAAATGTAGAGTAAGGAGAAGAAGTGATGCGCTAATTAAAATTAATCCTGTATACGTAGTTAAATCTAAGGGTGTTATCGGACAAATCGAGCGGAAGGTCTAATAGCTTTAATTTATCGACGGATACCGTTCGACTAACCAATCGCTTAATTCCATTGGTCGATAGGTCTGGTAGCTTTAAATTATCGATGGATACCGTTCGACTAACCAATCGATCAATGGTCGGTTGACGTTAGGTAATAGAGAGGCCGCGACTATGTTTCATCAGTTTCTTTCGAAATGTATCCATTCTACCATGGCAGTCCGTTTAGATGGGGAGGCAACTATAGAGCTTACCCAAACAGCGGTCGGTAATTTAAATGTTGAAAGGTTAGAAGTCCAAAATAAAGAGCTGCGGTCCAAAATCTCAATCCTTGAAGATAGCCTTCAATCCCTTACTATTGAGGTGGTAACAACCAAAACCTGCATCGCAAAAGATGTGACACGGAGGTAGATTATCCAGCAATAAGACTCTCATAGAACAGTAGGCTGACATGATGGACCAAAAGTTTTATGGAGGAATTTCTTTCTGGGAGAGCAATAAGGCCACCGCTACAAAAACAGGTTGTTTACAGATAGGGTTGGAAATCTCACACAGGTTGCATCCGGTGCAATACCAGAGACGGTCACTGCTAAATAAACAAGGCAGTCAAAAGCTCCCAAGAAACTGCGGAAGGTTCCGAACTCAATGTTGGCACAAGCAGCAGCTCCTGTTTGAAATGTGTTGTCATCACAAAGTCAAGAGCTGGCGCCTGAGCTGAGTCAAACCTGGGCGAAAATAACTAAGTACCCGGAAATCCGCTACTAGTTCGGCTAAAAACGCATGCTGTAGCTACAAAGCCAAAGCTGTTAAATCACAAAGACTCACCAACAGCGACTATCTCGGGGGGGGGGGGGGGTCGGTCGAAGGGTGTTACCGTACCAATCAGACAGACGTACCGACAGACGGCGTCGATCGACGTCGAACTGATTTTTTGGCCTAGTAAAACCTATCTGACTGACTTCATCAAGTGTTTTGGGAAATTCCAAAGATGAATAAAACTTTTTGTTTTTTTTATCGATCGACGCTGACTTTTCCATTGGGATCGTCGATCGATTGGTGTGGTAGCACCTTTAGCTGCTACCAAAGCTGGTAGCTTTGCGAGGTACCGGACTGTGAAGGCTTTACCGCACGCATAGATCCTCAAGTTTTATGATTTTACTAAAAAAGCTTCAACCACCAAAACTTGTGTAAAAGGGTCAGACTTCAGTTAAATTTTATATTGAAATAGTTTTGACTGGTCCAGGAGTTGGGTCAACAGTGCTAGCTAATATCCTTACATCCTAATAATTCCCAAAAATAAAAAAGTTCCTTTAGTAGGAATTCCTGTTCCCGTGTTTTATTTTCAGTTTTTTCTGTATAGGTAGTTATTTTTTGAAGGTCTTTTCTGCCAACCCGGGCACAGCAATTTTATCTACGAGTATAACACTTTTTATTTATTTATGTTTTTGGAGAACCAACAGCTTTGCTACAAAATTATATACTGTTTAATATAAACTATGGAGAGCCAATTAAAGGTTCCCGCGATTATATAACAGGATAAAAAATTAGGTAGCGTAAAAGAGAAGCTTTTACAATCTGACATACAATATTGACATAGTCACACAAAATTCACAGACAAAAGTATTATATACCTAAAACATAAAAGAGAAACTTCCACAAAGTCTATAATTCTACATACAATATGATTTAATGATTTAGAGTTGTCTTATTAAGAGCCACATATTTCTTTTTGATTTGAGTCGAAGAATAATCTGCTTATCCGCGGCCTTGCCATAGAAACTGTAGTACAAAAGAGGTCTAGATCTAACTAAATATTTTGTTAAAATTATTGCTTACTCGCCACAAGTATGAGTTCTGCTTGTAGGTAATTAGTTGATACTATAGGGACATTTATAAGTGCATGTGATCGTGAACTTAATCTAGTGATGAAAGGACTCGAGGTTTTTAAACCTTTTCAATCGAAACTCGCCTCAATTTTTACGACTCGACTCAAAAATACGACTTGAGGCTTTTTATTAATGTAGGAGACTTCATTCAATTTAGAGTTGAACTCTGAAATAAAACGACTCGAGTCTTTTAATAACAGTTATAGCGACTTAGTCGCGAACCTTTTAGTAAAGGACTCGAGTCGTTTAACATAAGATGAGCTGTTTAACGTGGGATTGTAAAATAATAAACTTCAGTGCTTGATCATTGTATTTTAATTAAGTTTTCTAATTTTGCATCACTATATATTTTTTCTTTCTATAAATATACAAAATAGTATAATTGCAATTAATCAATAAATAACTAAAAATAACAAAAATAGCTTTATATATTTTTTTTGTTTTATTATTAATTTAATCAAACTTGTATTAACTTATTCCAAATCTAAATAACTTATTTCAAATCTATAAATAAAAAAGAAACTAAATAGGAATACGATATCCCATATCCACATTTATTCTAGTAATAAAATGTATGAGCGCGCCTCACGACTTAAGACTCCCGCGAACCGAGTCGTTTTAAAAAGGTTCGAACCTTTTCGTCAAGACTCGAGTCGTTTAAAATTTGGAGTCATTTCAAAATGACTCAAGTCATAAAGTAGACTTAGAGGCCCCAGTCTTGGACTCAAATAAGGGTTAAGGTTCAGGGTTTAAAGACTCATTGAGTTGTTAACCGTATGAATTGAGTCGAGTTCCTGTTAAAGAGCTTAAAAACCTCAAGTCCTTTCATCTGTAACTTAATCGTGGGACATTAAGGTTTATTTCGGAGAGAAGATTTGGACAATCAACACATCCGGACATTATTTGCAGGAGTCAAGTGAGGTCTGCTATTTCACGTCTTCTTGACAGTGGAAGGAGATGAAATTTCTTACAAATATTTAGATAGTTTTCCGATGAGTAAGGGATTTGTAAACGAAAGCATAAGTATTTGATAAATTTCGATTGTATCCGTTCTATTCTTGAGATGGACATGTGGTATCGGGGATTCCAAATCTGAGAAGCATACTCAAGGTTGCTCCTAACAAAAGCACAAAATAGAATTTTAAATGTCTTAGCACGTTTGAAATCACCCGAGATCCGCATAATAAAACCAAGAGCTCTGGATGCTTTGGCAACGATAGATTCTATATGATCATCAAAGTTTAGTTTAGAATCATGAATAACCCCTAGATCTTTGACAACACTGCTTTTTTGGAGTTCGTGACCTCGCAGAGTGTAAGATGTTTGAATCGGAAGCTTTTTGCGAGTAAATGTAACGACTAAACACTTGGATGGATTCAGGTCTAATTTGTTGTTTATGCAGTATGAGTCGAGGCGTAGCAAATCAGCTTGACAATTCAACATGTCCGAACGTGACCGAATTGTACTGAATATTTTCATGTCATCTGCAAAACATAGTAATTTACTAGTATGGAAACATTCACCAACGTCATTAACAAAGATCAAGAAGAGCAGTGGGCCTAACAAGGACCCTTGCGGAACTCCACTGGGAATGCGAACCCACCCGGAAATATAGTTGTGAGCCACGACTGCTTGAGTTCTATTCACTACATAGTATAAAACAAAGTCGCTTTCTCTGTCCCTATGTCCCTTTGTATGCTTAAATCTTTGAAACTACGCAACGGATTTTGATGCGGTTTTTTTTAATAGATAGAGTGATTCAAGAGGAAGGTTTATATGTATAATAACATCCATTAAATAGTGGAGAAGTACTGTTATTTTTGAGGTTTCTAATGTGATGTCGTAAATAATTACATTTTTTCCGCTTACATTGCAAACGCAAGCTGAACCCTACGAGTTTTATCAAAATAATGTACTAAGTATTGTACACATTGAAAAGGTCTACAGAAAAGTCCGTGATGGTATATGTCTATCTCTTAATGGATAACCCACAATAACTTTTTTTTGTCATTTACTTTTTACGACAAATAATGGCTAATTTTCGAAGCGATTTTAACCAATACAGCATTAATCCTTAACCAATTGCAATGAATACATTGCAATGACCATTAATAAATCGCAGGGTCAAACCTTCAACGTTGCAGGCTTAGATTTGAGCGTTGACTGTTTTTCACATGGACAACTGTATGTCGCTCTTTCAAGAGTGACCTCCAGAGAAAACATGTTTGTATTGTCTAATGACAAGAAAGCTGTGAACGTTGTTTATAAAGACATTCTGTAATATGTTGTAAAAATAAAATAAATACTTAGTAAAAATGTAAAAAGTAAATAAGTAAAAATGTAGTGTATGAATTTAGATATTCCAAAGATAGCAGGAAATCTTCATGGTATAGGGAAAGGGGGATTGTTTTACTCCAAATATAACGCGTGCGGGCCACGGGCAGTAATGAATAAATCAAAACTACTGAATAGATTTTAATCACATAGGCTATATATTTTATACCCGTGCGAAGCTGCAGCGGGCCGCTATGTTTTTATATACAACGTTCACAGTTTTTCTGTAGTGTATTTAGTATCAGCATTGCACCCGTGCGAAGACGGGGCGGGTCGCTAGTATTAATATAGAAGGCAAACCATCTGAGGAGATCCCCTTGTATACCGATAAGTTGTAACTTTTGTAATAGAAGTCTATGATCAATCCTATCAAAGAACTTGCTATAATCCGTATATATTACGTAAACTTGATTTCCCGAACTCATACTGTTAGTGAGATATTCGTTAAATAATATTAAGTTAGTAACAGTTGAGCGGCCTTTTAAAAAACCGTGCTGATCAACGTTAAAATGAGGACGCAATGCAGAATATAACTGATCATAGACCACTCTTTCGAAAACCTTAGCTAAGATGCATAACTTAGAAATTGGTCGATAGTTACTAACTACAGTTTTCAGTCCCTTCTTATGTACTGGCGTTACAAAGGCTGACTTCCAGATGGCAGGAACAACACATGTTGATAGAGATTTACGGAAAAGAAGGCTCATTGGTAAAGCTAAGTTTTCAGCACAGTTTATAAGTAATACTGCACTCACGTGGTCTGGACCTGCTGATTTAGATGGAGATAGTTATGGTATTAACGTCAATCTCGATTGAGCTGATATTACTGGCTTGCGATGTAATGTCCGTATAACCTGAGTAACTGTCAGTGTTATCATCATGAGATAAAAAAGTTTAATAGAAGTACTTTAAGAAGGTCTCACAGATTACCTCGCCAGATGTCGCTTCCGCGCCTTCATGTTCTAGAAAGTTAGGAATGCAATTTACTTTGTGGCGGAATTTCACAAATGACCAGAACTGTTGAGGACTTTTTTCAATAGAATTTTCAATATTGACTAAGTAGTTCTGGTAACATTCATTTTCTATGGATTTCGCCCTATCACGAAGCAACCGAAAGGATTCAAAATCTGCCTTGTTACCGTAGGTTTTAAATTTTTTATAGTACGAGGGGCGTTCAAAAAGTAATGAGAATAGCTATGTTAAAAAATTTATTTATTTAATATTATTTTATTTTTCGACATAATCACCCTTTAGGTCAATACATTTAAGAAATCTTTTTTCTAGAGCCAAGATTCCTTTTTAAAAAAAATCTTCATCTTGAGTACTTAAAAAATCGTTTACGGCTACCTTCACTTCTTCGTCATCTTCAAATTTTGTGCCTCTCAAGTGTTCTTTCAAACGCGGAAATAGGTAGAAATCACTAGGGGCCAAGTCCGGTGAATATGGCGGATGATCGAGGATCTCAAAGCCAGCATCTTGGATTGCCGCCATGGCAACTGCAGACTTGTGCGCCGGTGCGTTGTCCTGGTGGAACAAAACTTTTTTCGCGAGTTTTCCTCGTCGCTTTTCACTGATTTCCTGACGTATTTTTTTTATTTGATCTGCGTAGACATTTCCTGTGACAGTGGCTCCATGTTCAAGATATTCAATCATTATCAACCCCTGGCTGTCCCAAAAAACTGAGCCCATGATCTTGCCAGCAGATGGTTGAGTCTTGAATTTCTTTGGTGTGGGAGATGACGGTCTTTTCCAGGCCATTGATTGCCGTTTCGTTTCTGGATCATAATGATGAAGCCATGTTTCATCCATTGTTACGAATCGAGCCAAAAAAAGATCAGGATCTCGTTGAAACAGTTCCAATGAGGTCTTTGAAATGTTGAGTCGCGTTTGCTTTTGTGCGTCCGTTAGCATTCTTGGGACCCAACGCGCGGATACCTTTTTCATTCCTAAGTGATCTTGCAAAATGCTATGCACACTACCAGTTGAAATCTTCAACTCTTCAGCTATAAAACGGACTGTTACACGACGATCATCCAGAACAATTTTTTCAACTTTTTCGACCATTTCTTGAGTGACTGACGTCGAAGGGCGGCCCGAGCGCGGGTCATCTTTAACCAATGTTCTACCACGTTTAAACTCTGCACACCATCGAGCCACTGTGGAATATGGAGGAACAGACTCCCCCAATGTCTCACGTAAATCATTAAAAATTTGTTCCGTAGTAAACTTTTTTAAGCAAAAATATTTTATCACCGCACGGATTTCAATTTTATCCATTTTTAGCGAGAGCTATCGACACGTCACAAGCAAATAATTAATACAACTGACACGGACAAGATAGAAAGCTAATTATTTGAGGGTATTATAACAAAGACCTAATCTTTCCGTGATAGTAATTTTTTTTTTCAAGTACCCTCTATTACTACGTCATTCTCACTACTTTTTGAACACTCTAGTATTTGGATTTTTCTCTTATAATCTTTTTCAGTGCTGGCGAGTACCATGCTGGGTATGAATTATTATTCATAAGTTTTGAGGGTATGTATTCATCTCTAAGATTATTTAAGACTTTATAAAAGTACTCCACCGCATCTTCCAGTCGATATCCAATAATTTACAGTTGATTTCTTCATAATTACCCTTACTATAAAAGTATTTGAGATATTTTTGAGGTTTTAATTTATTAAGAGATATAAAATTTGCAGCAACTACAAGGGCTTTGTGGTAAGGGTCAATAGTGACTAATGGGGATACGCATTCCGAGACGATAATATCATCGTTCGACAGAGCGAGGTCGAGAATCTTGTCGTAGGCATTTTTGATACCGTTATACTGTCCAAGATCATGAGTTTGTAGTTCGTCTATAAAAAGATATTCGTCAGAACTGGACATGTTTGTCGGTTTTAAAAATAGTGAATTACTGGATATCCATTCAATCCCGCTTAGATTAAAATCACCTAACACAATAAATTTATCAAATGGATGAGCCAGAATGAAAGTGTTTAATTGTGACAGAAAGTTTTGCAGTTGAGCTGAAAACGAGAGACCTAAGTTTTGCGTACAGAGGTAGACAGTACCTATGTGGATATTGATTGGTGGTGCACTAGTAGTTTTAGTTACGATGGTAACCCATAAATCCTCTGCAGTCGAGTTTCAAGCAACACTTTCTAACTATCTGTATAAATTAAGTATAGAGTAAGCTTGAACTTCAAGAAAGGATATAGTAATATTATTTATCCAATCGCAATTCTGATATCCACGCGGGCAAAGTCGCGGGCAACAGCTAGTATATTATAAAGGAGGGTAATATGTAGAAATATCAAACACGGGTTTTATATATTTAATCACCTTTTAATCATGTTTTTACACTTTATAAGATTTACTTAATGCAATTATTAATCACTTAAATTAATTTTGCCTACAAAACGTGAAAAAATTAAATAATTTAGTTCATTAATAGTAATTATTATTCAAAGTATCACAAATATCGGATAGAGTTACACTGCTCAGAAAGCGAGAAGCATCTATCTTACGCAGGGCCGCCATCTTGTTTGTAGATGAAGCAACATCTTTGCCTCATTCGCGATAGTTCGCTATACAGAGCTATATCTCTCTCTTTCGCTCCCATGTTGAAGAACACAGTTAACGCATTCCAAGGTGTTATAAATAGAAAGATGTAGTTCCGTATCAGATCACTAAAGCGAATACGAATTGTATTTTGCTAATGTTGGAAATAATAATACGATCGAGAAATCTTCACAAAGACTAGAGCGGAGTTAAATAATATTTCGTTACACTTAAAGAGGAAAGCTTACAACAAAAACAAATTAAGCATAAACTAAAATTAAGTAACCTTATATTTACTGTCAGACAAGTTGGCAGACCTTATAAATATAGTTTTATTATACATTGGCTATCGTATATTGGCGTTCGGGGACCGTCGCGAATATAAGCAGACATACATTACGCGTTAAGTATCGTTTGTGCCGACCCCGACCGTTAGCGGCTAACATTCATCATATAAACAGTTCGATATACACTGGAACAACCTCGGTAATACTAAATTGTCGGTAAAAACTCATTGACGACAACTACACTGTGAACCTTTTACAACTATTTATTTTTGTATATAATCTAATCATGACTTCGGGACAAGAGAGCTGGGTAGATAACAATATCAATATCGATCAACACTTTACATCCCATATCGAGTAATATAAATCTACAGTGGTCCGATCAATGTATACAAGTCTTGAATAAACACTTAATCGTTCATCTAATACAGGCAGTAGATACACACCGACGAGCTAAACTGAAGTTCGATTTTTAAATTTGAACACGCCACGGGCTCGCGCACTGAATCACACACACTTTACAGCGAGGTAACAGCGAAATGTTTGGAGCTCCGCGTGACCGGAGGTTACGAGGGCAGCAGCGACGGCGGCGGGGGCGGGGGCCGGGTCTCGCAGGCGGCGCTCAGCGCGGCGGGGGCGGCGGCGGCGGGGGGCGCGGGGGGCGGCGCCTCGGGGTCGGGCGGCGGGGGCGGGGGCGCCGCGGACCCGTAGAGGAACAAACTCCGCAGCCGCGCCGACCGCGATGACGTTGAAGGCGCGTCTTCTGCCCAACTCGCTGCGCTTGTCGTGTCTGACGCGGCTACGTCTGCTGTTACCTGCGCGGAAATATGAACTTTAGGCTGTAGTTCAAAGAGTTTAGACTTAGACTAAACATAAGGCAACCTACTCAATGAACAAAAGGTGGCGTTTTTATGGGCGACAGGCTAACCCCCTGTCAGCAATAGTCTCTCTATTAATATAATACCTAATAATATTTTTAAAGTTTTTGCATAATGGTAGAGCTTTGCAGCTAAGACCACCCGAGTAATTAGGGAGCTACGTTAGCAATATAACGTAAAAACAAAAATGTGTTAAGTAATTTCGAGGCGTACCGCCAGGCCCCGGTAGCTCAGTGGGAGAGCACTCGTCCGGCAAACGAGAGGTCTCAGGTTCGAGTCCTGGTCGGGTGATTTATATTTAACACATTTTTTCATATATTTAATATAATACCTCCAAAGTCCAACGTGTCATCAGATGGTTTTGTAACCTCTGGTGTTCTGCCTTCCCCATAAGGAATAGAGGCATGAAGTTATGTATGTATGTATGTATGTTTGATAGTCGTTTTTGCGGGCGATAGGTGTGTGTACCTCTAGTGTGTGCTGCGCGGCGTCGTGCCCGCTGAGCGAGCCCGCCAGCGCCGCCAGCGACTGTACCTCTAGTGTGTGCTGCGCGGCGTCGTGCCCGCTGAGCGAGCCCGCCAGCGCCGCCAGCGACTGTACCTCTAGTGTGTGCTGCGCGGCGTCGTGCCCGCTGAGCGAGCCCGCCAGCGCCGCCAGCGACTGTACCTCTAGTGTGTGCTGCGCGGCGTCGTGCCCGCTGAGCGAGCCCGCCAGCGCCGCCAGCGACTGTACCTCTAGTGTGTGCTGCGCGGCGTCGTGCCCGCTGAGCGAGCCCGCCAGCGCCGCCAGCGACTGTACCTCTAGTGTGTGCTGCGCGGCGTCGTGCCCGCTGAGCGAGCCCGCCAGCGCCGCCAGCGACTGTACCTCTAGTGTGTGCTGCGCGGCGTCGTGCCCGCTGAGCGAGCCCGCCAGCGCCGCCAGCGACTGTACCTCTAGTGTGTGCTGCGCGGCGTCGTGCCCGCTGAGCGAGCCCGCCAGCGCCGCCAGCGACTGTACCTCTAGTGTGTGCTGCGCGGCGTCGTGCCCGCTGAGCGAGCCCGCCAGCGCCGCCAGCGACTGTACCTCTAGTGTGTGCTGCGCGGCGTCGTGCCCGCTGAGCGAGCCCGCCAGCGCCGCCAGCGACTGTACCTCTAGTGTGTGCTGCGCGGCGTCGTGCCCGCTGAGCGAGCCCGCCAGCGCCGCCAGCGACTGTACCTCTAGTGTGTGCTGCGCGGCGTCGTGCCCGCTGAGCGAGCCCGCCAGCGCCGCCAGCGACTGTACCTCTAGTGTGTGCTGCGCGGCGTCGTGCCCGCTGAGCGAGCCCGCCAGCGCCGCCAGCGACTGTACCTCTAGTGTGTGCTGCGCGGCGTCGTGCCCGCTGAGCGAGCCCGCCAGCGCCGCCAGCGACTGTACCTCTAGTGTGTGCTGCGCGGCGTCGTGCCCGCTGAGCGAGCCCGCCAGCGCCGCCAGCGACTGTACCTCTAGTGTGTGCTGCGCGGCGTCGTGCCCGCTGAGCGAGCCCGCCAGCGCCGCCAGCGACTGTACCTCTAGTGTGTGCTGCGCGGCGTCGTGCCCGCTGAGCGAGCCCGCCAGCGCCGCCAGCGACTGTACCTCTAGTGTGTGCTGCGCGGCGTCGTGCCCGCTGAGCGAGCCCGCCAGCGCCGCCAGCGACTGTACCTCTAGTGTGTGCTGCGCGGCGTCGTGCCCGCTGAGCGAGCCCGCCAGCGCCGCCAGCGACTGTACCTCTAGTGTGTGCTGCGCGGCGTCGTGCCCGCTGAGCGAGCCCGCCAGCGCCGCCAGCGACTGTACCTCTAGTGTGTGCTGCGCGGCGTCGTGCCCGCTGAGCGAGCCCGCCAGCGCCGCCAGCGACTGTACCTCTAGTGTGTGCTGCGCGGCGTCGTGCCCGCTGAGCGAGCCCGCCAGCGCCGCCAGCGACGCCGCGCGCGCCTCCACCGCCGACCCCGCCGACAGCGACGCGTCGCCTGTAACGATAGTATCGGGTTAACGTCGGAATATGCATATAGCAAGCATAGCTGTAGCTTATGCGCGGAAACAGTGTAGTGTAGCGCTATCTCTGTCACACAGTTGCGTACAAAAGACGACTACAGAAAATCTTGTGATGTGGTTGAAAGGACGTTACCCATTTCTTGGCAACATTATCGATGCTTCACTCACCGATGCTGGGCTCGAGGCGGCGCGAGGCGGCGTCGGGCGAGCGCGGGCGGCGCCGCTCGCCGCAGCCGCCCGCGCGGCACAGCGACACCGGCACCACGCCGTACACGTAGAACAGCAGGATGGGCACGCCGATGCCCACCGCCAGCCCCGCCACCAGCGGCGACACCACCAGCTGCCACACAAAAAACATAACATTATTTAGTTTTCCTAGAACAAAGCTTTACAGAAAAAAAAACCTAACAAAAATGGTATGTCAACATGTGCGGAGCATCGGTCGAATTTCAAACTGCGGCTGCGCGAAGAGTTCTTGAATCGAATCGCAACCGAGTAAGTTTATATCAAATACTTAAGAAGTCGTCAGGCTGTGCATATTGAACGGTATTGTAGGTTAAGCCGCGTTCGGGTTCCTTAGTCGTAGATAAGGTTTGTCAGAAGGTATTTCGGCGGCGGCAGCCGGCGCTGCGCGCGGCGGCCCGCCCACAGCGGCGCGGGTGTGTACATACCGCGGCGGCCACGGCGGCGGCGACGGCGGCGCGGCGCCGGGCGGGCGGGGCGCGCCGCAGCCGGCGCTGCGCGCGGCGGCCCGCCCACAGCGGCGCGGGTGTGTACATACCGCGGCGGCCACGGCGGCGGCGACGGCGGCGCGGCGCCGGGCGGGCGGGGCGCGCCGCAGCCGGCGCTGCGCGCGGCGGCCCGCCCACAGCGGCGCGGGTGTGTACATACCGCGGCGGCCACGGCGGCGGCGACGGCGGCGCGGCGCCGGGCGGGCGGGGCGCGCCGCAGCCGGCGCTGCGCGCGGCGGCCCGCCCACAGCGGCGCGGGTGTGTACATACCGCGGCGGCCACGGCGGCGGCGACGGCGGCGCGGCGCCGGGCGGGCGGGGCGCGCCGCAGCCGGCGCTGCGCGCGGCGGCCCGCCCACAGCGGCGCGGGTGTGTACATACCGCGGCGGCCACGGCGGCGGCGACGGCGGCGCGGCGCCGGGCGGGCGGGGCGCGCCGCAGCCGGCGCTGCGCGCGGCGGCCCGCCCACAGCGGCGCGGGTGTGTACATACCGCGGCGGCCACGGCGGCGGCGACGGCGGCGCGGCGCCGGGCGGGCGGGGCGCGCCGCAGCCGGCGCTGCGCGCGGCGGCCCGCCCACAGCGGCAGCGCCACGAGCAGCGCGGGCAGCGCCACGCCGGCCACCACGGCGATGCCGAGCGGCGCGCCCGCCAGCGTGCCCAGCTGCCACAGCAGCTTCTTCTTGCGCGACCACGGCTTCTTGCCCCAGAACGTGCACCCGCTCGGACTGGGGAACACACAAGTGACCAAAATCAATTCCATGTCGACGAAAATATTTGATAGCGGTTACTTTTTGTTGGCCCCGCATCCGTTAAGAGGTTAACAAACCATTTCACAATTTGATAATAAAGTGTAATTATTATTGTTTCGTATTTCGAAAGTTTCACGCTGTTTCAACGGCAAGAACCCGGCAAACAAGCCAGTCGGTCAGAGATCAGGGCAGGAGAAACAGAAACCGACGAACAATTCGGAAAGTATCGAACAAAACCGCTTTTTGCATGCGTGCTAGAAAAGAAAGAAACACCGAAACCTAGCCTTTACAGATGTCTAATCAGCATAGCTGGGATCAAACCGTTTGTTTACAATTAGACTGATTTCGGTGGACACATCTTTTTCCCACCCACATTTCGATCACCTAGCTTGCAAGGTAACTACATTGCTGTTCGGTCTCGGCCTTAACGAGGTTCTAGTCATATGAAAGAGTTACTCACTAAAAACACCTTAGACAACAATCGGTCCAATAACACGACAGTAATATTATTAGTTAGAACAGGCCTATCCGAGATAATGGACCGATCCCAGTAGAGCTTGGCATTTTGTTTTCAAGAAAAAGTTTAGCTAGTGGTAGTGAGACAGTTTCTAATAGGTTGGGGAAAAAGTCTTTTCGCGTCTTTTCGCATTTCGTATGTATGAACTTATAATAAAATCTCTTTGGCTATAGTATTTGTATCTGGCTGGTGTTGGTATCATTGAAAGTTAAAATTTTAAAGAACATAATTCCAAATTCAAATTAGGAAAATGTGTGATTTTCATTTGTTTTTCGTACTGTCAACATGAGTGAATCTAATGAAGAAATTCGATACATTTTAAAATTTTACTACAAAAAAGGTGAAAATGCAACGCAAGCCGCGAAAAAAAATTGCGATGTTTATGAACCTAGTGCAGTGTCTGTGAGAGTAGCACAAATTTGGTTTAAGCGTTTTCAATCTGGAAATTTTGATGTCAAAGATGCACCTCGCTCTGGTCACCCTATTACGGATAAAATGGATGCCAATTTTGAAAAAGTGGAGCTAGATCGACATATCAGTAGTTACGACGTAGCTGAAGAACTGGGAATTGACCACAAAACAGTTTTGGCGCATTTGAAAAAAGCTGGGTACACAAAAAAGCTCGATATTTGGGTACCTTACTGAAAGAAACCTAATGAACCGTGTACTCATTTGTGATTCTTTATTACGACGTAACGAAACCGAATCATTTTTGAAGAAGCTGATAACTGGTGATGAAAAGTGGATCACGTACGACAAGAAGGTCGTGAAAGGTCAAGAAAAAGGTCGTGGGCAAAGGCCGGTCAGGCTTCACAGACTGCGGTGATGTTGTGTGTGTGGTGGGATTGGAAGGGCATTATTCATTATGAGCTGTTACCACCAGGCAGGACTATCGATTCTGAACTTTACTGCGAACAACTTATAAGATTGAAACAAGAAGTTGAAAGAAAGCGGCCGGAATTGATCAACAGAAGGGGTGTGGTGTTTCATCATGATAACGCTAGACCTCACACATCTATAGCCACCCAGCAAAAATTAAGAGAGTTTGGCTGGGAGGTGTTAATGCATCCGCCGTATGGTCCTGACCTTGCACCTTCAGATTTCCACCTGTTTCGGTCTCTTCAGAATTCTTTAGGCAGTGTTAGGTTAACATCATGAGAGGACTGCCAAATCCGCTTGTCGCGGTATTTTGATGAGAGGTCCCAAATTTTTTATAGCAATGGGATCATGTCCCTACCTACAAGATGGCAAAAGGTTATTGAACAAAATGGTACATACATACTTTAGTTCAATGTCAATAAACATGGTCTGGTCATGGGTCTGCTGTAAGAAATTTCGTCAGAGATAAGCTGTACCTTTGTACTTATTTTTATTCATTGTCTCTTAATTGTAATTGTATCTCAACTGTGTGTACATAAATTGTTAAATAAATAAATAAATAAATAAATAAATAAATAAACTATATTAAAATATGTTTTTAAATTTTCTTAAAAAATGCGAAGAAACTTTTTCCCCAACCTAATATTTAATGAGACAGTATTTCAGAGCGAGTTCTTGTTAGAGGAACTTACCTGTTTGTGCAGATACTCAGTGTTAGCAAGAAATGAACAACCCAAAACTAGGATAATCTGATCCTGTATCGTAAAGACACAACCCGGTTTCCCCAAAGAGGTCTCCGAAACGCAGCCTATCCGGCTCGAAGGACCAAATGTTTACGCAATAAAACAAGTAGTCACAGGAAAACTCAAAAAATATATTACTTCACATATTACTTATGTAAATGATTTATAAAAAAATTATGTGCGCTTTAAAACACAATCAACGCCATCTAAATTTTATAAACAGAGACTCTGTCATAACTCGAGGTCCAGATTGAGAGGGGTTTATCACATGTTATGACACCTTTTTCCTTCACCATAAAATCGCCTCAGAAGCTATCTCTCGGTTGTGCAACGCTAAGTAGGCTTCTTCCCTCGCGCTTTCATATGCAGCCTCATAACTGACGATCGAGGATGATGCATTCTATGAAGGGTCATAGTAGAGCGGACCTCCCAATATAAATATATTTTTTTGCAATATTTTTCTTTCTCATTTTTGTTCTTGCAACATTCCATCAAAACATGGTATACGTCATCAGTTTTATTACACAATTCACAATAGGGTGTTTCAGCTTTCTTAATTAGGTATGCAAATTGCTTTGATGGAATGTGCCCCAATTTTATTCGGAGTGCCGACTTCAACAACTGCCTTCCGACACATTTATCAGCAAACCAAGGTACACAGAGAGGTTAGTTTAGCGTTCTATACCAGATACCCTTGGTTTTCGATACCTCGTCATAATGCATCTTCCACCGGTCAAAACACACTAGTTTGAACTGCGGCAAAGCTTCCGTATAAAATGGTTTTATATTATATGAAATCCCATGCAAAACGGCCGATTTTGCTAATTTGTCAACTTCTTGGATACAACGTAGCCTTATGTGCGATGGGATCCATTGCAGCCTCAACGCCACACCACGTTTTTTACACTCATAATATTTCTCCAATATTGAATAACACTATGAAAAAAAGAAAATTCGATTTTTTTTCATATTTTTTCTGTTATCCTTATGGGTACTAGAATACCTCTGAGAAGGTATTATATAGGGTAAGCGGGACACCCTGTATTGCTTTAGTCTGCATAATAAAATTATATAATGCGCGAGGCTGTTACTAGGGGCTCAGTAGGTATACCTTTGTCAGACAGCATTATACAGGTCTGTATATTTAGTGTTTGATGTTTTGCTAAGGATCCCTAAACCTACTAATTAAATATTAATAAAAAGTATTTAATAAAAACATAAATGGCTTCAGTGTTGATATATTGGCTCACTTAAACTCTTATTTAGTTACTTATACGATTTCGCAGGTTAAGCAACGTTCGGCACCATTTATTTCTCACGGCGTGCTTCGGAGGGCACGTTAAGCAGTCGATCCCAGGAGCCCACTGCAGGTCTATGAGTCTCTCGTTATCACCCAAGGGAGAGACTCATAGCCCTGCAGTGGGCTCATTACAAAAAGTTGTTGTGTCATAATAAATGCGACCATTTTTTTTCCCTGCCAAAGGATGACACCCTACTGTGGGGGCGCCAACCACAGATAGGGAGCAACCACAGATAGGGAGAGGGTGAATACTCCTAGTACGCACTGGGCCCTGCACGGGAATAAATCCCCGCCGACGGAATGCCACTGTATAACCAGCAAGTGTGAGACTTCTACTCACTAAACACCCCCTTCTCCGATCCCTAACTCAAGAGCTATTTCTAGATCGTGTAATGAGCTACCACCCAGTGGGACCCGGGGCGTTCGGCTTATATACTATAGTTGAATTGTTTTCGAATGATTTTCGTGACAGTTCTCATTTTCCATTATGCGCAAACTATTTACAACTAATAAAATATAAATTGGCGCGTTAAGAAAATAAAAACTATGTCAATAAAATTGTTTATTTTAAAATTATAAATCGAAATTAATTAATATAGTGTAATTGTTATTATTATCTGTAAAGAAAATGTCATAAAAATATTCATCTTAAATAGACAGATTCAAAGAAACGGAACGTTCAGTTGATAGTGATTGACACTACAGCAGTGCGAGCACAGAACTTTATCGAATCGTTTGTTAACGAATGTTCGTATAGTATGGAGACGGTTTTTAAGAAAAAATTGAAATCTATGCATTGCCGCAAGGCCAGCTTAAATAAATGTGTGCCGTGTTAATTTTGAATGTTTGTAAACATGTTGTACTCATAAATATCTGTAAAATAAAAAATTACAATGTTACTCAAAACTTGCAACCGACTCCATACAATACGAGCATTCGTAAACATTCGTTAATATACGATTCGATAAAGTTCTGTGATCGCACTACTGAGTCGACATTGAATCGATGAATACGAGCGGCCATCTTGTAATCGGAAGTTTGTTTACATTTTTTTCACCAACTGATTCGATACGTCAAAGCCATCGAATGGAAGATCGAACAATTTCATTTCGGCTACGTCACAAAGATTGACAATTTTGACCTGTCACAAAAACCACTTGAAGAGAATTCGACTATAGGCTACGTGACGACGGCCGCTTATCTATAGCACAATATCTAAGCACTGACCTGAGGTAGTGCAGGTCGGACACCTCCTTCATGCACAGCCAGCAGAACTCGGCGCCGCACACGCAGCACACCATGTGGTTGCAGCTGCCGTCCTCCACCTTCACGATCAGCACCGAGCACCGCGGGCACGGCTTCACTTCTCCTGCACAGTTATAAGGGAAATGGTTATGATGGTTTTTCCTGAAATCTCCAGACAATCGTACCAACTAATATTATCGCAAGTTTTTAAAATTCATTATATTAGATAAGAAAAACTTAGAATGTACCAGCTACTTCTGTTCCCGGGCATACTATAAAAGTCAGTAGAGGGATGGAGGTTTTATTGGCGTTTGTGGGCGATAGGCTGAGCCCCTGTCACTTCAATAGTCTCTCTCTATCCTTCATTATAATACCTCAAAAGTCAAACGTGACATCTCCGGATGCAAGAAGATTGTTAATTGTTATTGTGTATTTTTAAAAGATGATTGCTGTTGAGTTTCTTGCCACTTCTTCTCAACAGATCGACTTTCCGAAGTGGCGGTAGATTCAGTTCAATTTGTAAATTTTGTGACTTATTTCAAATGTATTCAAATACTTACGAAATAAAGATTCTTTTGACTTTGACTTTGACTTTGAGATAAGAATAACCTCTGGTGTTCTGCCTACCCCATAAGGGATACAGGCGTGAAATTATGTATGTATGTAGATACAATACTTTTTTATCTTAAGTTTAAATAAAAATAACTAAGGCAACACTAAGGGAGTTACGCGGGCAAAAAATCTGTCTGTCAATGCATTTAGTCATTTAATATTTTGGCTCACAAGATATTTCTTTTTTCATGGTTGGTAAAAAAGATATTTCTTTTTTCATGGTTAGCAAAAAGCGACTATTCTTGAATATTCATTTTAACGACAAGAGGAGTTTAAAACTTAAGAACTTACCAAGTCGATTTTACCTCTACTGTAACCTTTTTAAAGCACTAGGTATGTTCGGTAATTAATTATTTTCATTAAAGTAACTTTGAAGATAAAGTACACACCTCAAATTCAAATATTTATAAATTGCTTTAAATGTTATGCAAAACGAGTGACAAAGAGTCGCATTTACACTACGAAGTTTTTAACTGGCGTCATTATTTTTCTATTTGACATTTCAAACTCAGTTTACTGCATTGAATTATTTGCCAGAGTATAATCGCCACAACTGCCGCTAGACCCCGTGACGCCATACAGATTCATGGCTTGTTGTCAACTTGCTGCACTCACCGTTGACGACCGGTTGGTGTAGCGGTAACATACATTGCCTTCTATGCCAGAGGTCCTGAGTTCGAATCCCGGCGGCGGCGGATATTTGTGTGATTATTTAAGTTTATTCTAATAAAAAATATGCATTTATTCAATATTATTTATTATTTATTTATATATTTCTTAAGTATATCAGTTATCTAGTATCCATAACACAAGTTCTTTAAGAAACTTAATTTGGGCTAGATAATGATGTGTGAGTGTCAGAAATATCTATTTATTCACCGTGGTCCTGCTGCGACAGGGAGGAGAGCGCGGAGGGCGCGCGGGGCGGCGGTGCGCGCGAGCGGCGGGCCGCGTCGCAGGTCTGCGTGGGGTGCCACGCCGCCTTGCAGTGGTAGCAGAACATGGCGCCGCAGCCCGGGGACAGGCACGTCAGCTTGGGGCAGGACGCGCACCCGGTAGCTACCACCGCATAGCTGAGGAACGCAAAATCAAAAAACTTTCATGCGCTATTATAGTGCGGAGTATACGTGATCCTTTAGGCGCATTTGGTTCAATTCGCTGTTAGTCCAATTTCGCAGTTGCTCCAATTTGCGGTTGGTCCAATTCGTAGTTGTTCCAATTAACAAACGTTTCATGAAAGAAATGGTCGTGCTGAGGAAACTATTAGATATAGTTATATGCTTAAGCTGTTTTTTTTTAGGTTTTGATATTGAATTTTACAATATAGCATTTTAATGTAGGTGTAACATAACACGAGTTAACGACAATTTATTTTTTATTGCAGTAACTAAACGCATAGGAATATCACCGGAATTGAGGGCAGATAGAATAACAGTGGTGTTTGTCACAACAAATCAATGAAGTATTGTATGGTATTTGGATTGTGGCATTAGTCATTGCGTTTAAGCCTGAGCTTTTTATTTTTCATTTTTGTAATACTCTTTATATAGGACCAACAGCAAAATAGACCTAATGCGCTTAAAGGATACGTAATGAATGTAAGATAACCAACGAATGCAGAGCATTAAAAAAACGGACTTCACGTCGAAACTTCGGCTGAGTTGAGAATGTCATCAATATAAATATTCTCCGAAATCATACATATTTATTCAAAAGTTTGAAATTTTCAATGAAGTACCTAACCGATTTCGATGAAATTTATATGGGACCAACTATGAAGTATCCTCTACCATATGAAACATTTTTCAAAATCAATTCATAATTGTCCGAAATATCTTGTAACAAAGACACAAAAAAAAACATACAGGCGAATTGAGAACCTCCTCCTTTTTTGGAAGTTGGTTGAAAACACTAATATAACGCGTAGGCTCAGATCAGAACAGCCCTCCGGACCAGGATAAAAATATCACCGATTCGGCGGCAATTCCCGAAACACATTACAAATTTAAGATCAAAATACAGCCTCGGATTTAAAATACAAATAAAAAGTAGACCGCGAGGAAAAAAGGCTCAATCTTTTGCAATGTTCTCATTTTCACTCAGCATCAGGTTTGATTGAGGACAAATGACCAACGTGCATTTTAAAAAATATGCCTTGCGAAACCAATTAAAAGTAGAACGAGAGAAATAAGTCAGGGGAAAAAACTCTCAGAATTCTTTTGTCAAACTAATCATTATGCAATTGACAGAAATACAACAAAAGACTAAAAATAATATCTGTGTTCGATGAACAGACAGTTTTTATAGATTTTTTTATATCACAACATATTTTGGGAAAAAAAGTAGGCTGTTCCGTGGCGCCAAGGTTACTTCCCAAAAAATGTAAAATGAAATATTATTATTTCATATTAGGACAATCAATTAAGTGAAAATACCAACAGCACAACACACCCTAAAGTAATCACCTATCATATTAAATTATGGTTTACTAATAGGTACAGGTTAATCAATAAAGCCCGCGAGTAGAGTATTAATAATTCAAACAGACCGACCTGCCATTTCGCTCGAACTCATGGACAACTTTATAAATAAAATTCAGAATACATGGTTGAACTTAGTTTTATGCAATTTCTGTTAAAGTTATCGCAAGACATAGTAAAATGGTTATCCGGGTTAAACATTCTTTAAAATTTTAATGAATTTGACTATTACAAGTTGACATAATTTAAAAGGCTCTTAGAAATTTGTTTTGTTTGCTATAAGCAAGCAAGAGCAAGGCGGACCGACGATTGTTCAAGGTCGCCGGTAAATCCTGGATGAGAGCAGCGCGGGACCGAGCGACATAGAGAACCTTGGGGGAGATCTATGTCCAGCAGTTACCTTCACCGACGATTGTACAAAAACATTTTACTGACAGTGGCGATGGGGTCACTTCCCGCGCAATGCAAATATTTGTGTGCACGGACATGTTTATTTGCCTTTTTTTGGGATACACATTATTGTACGTATCGAAAACGCATTAATAAATGAAATTACCTGCAGTCAGGCGCCGGGCACCACCGGGTGTCGGGGTCGGCGGCCAGCGCGCGCCGCACTGAGAACTCCTCGTACTTGTCGAACAGCACGGGATTGTCCACTATGCGACGAACGTCTGCAATAGAAAAACATGGTCATTTAGATTTTTAAGACTTAATAAATTAATTTAAATTTAATCAATAGGTACCAGTGGTGCTTTTTTAAAAGATGGCAGAGTAATGGCATTATCTTCGAGCTTGATGATGATACAGAAATCAATGTGTCCAGCGAGAATTTAGATATTGCTAAGTTAACTAAAGCTGGCATGTTCTCAATACTCACACATATAAAATTTCGCTATAAAGTATGTTCAAGAATAAATGATTCTGATTCAAAATGCGACTCTAGTTTAAGTGTTGACTAGAGTTAGGTTTTAGTAAGATGGGCGCGTTGTAGATAAATAAATACATTTATACATATTATGTGTTAATTGTTATAATTTATTATGATTATTACATTACTGCTTTAATCTTGAGTTTATATTATGCAGGTGCGATCGATTTACAAACTATTTTATAGCGCAATTAGGCATTGTTTATATTTTTATTATTGACAAATACGGTCGATGACATAATATGCTGCCAACTGCGAAATAAACACGAAACCTAGTTACACTTCTATGGTTTTCGCGTTCACTGCAAATAAATAATCTCACGCAATCACAAGATCACGCTGTATTTATAAACAGTAGAAAAAGTAAAACAATGTCAGTCCCCTTCACACTCACAAGCTATACCGCGCGCGAGAGAGACGGGCAGACTTTTCATGATGCGCATACGTCACGCCACGCGCTTATTCACAGACAATACACACGAGCAATGTGTAAATGTGTTGAACGCGCCAGCTTTAGTTAATTTAGGTATAAGTAATATTTTAATATTAGATCTACTAATGCTTAATTGTGCGGTAGTGTATGCTACGTCGCTACTCTTTTCTCACTATCGGTGGAAGTGCGATTCTCTTATTTTTTAACCGACTTCGACATCATAGTTTTCAACATGTTAAGATTGAGACAAGTATAAAGGGTCATGTCTCTTCGGTTTTGAATGTATGCCCATATTACTTTTATAATACATTTCACTGAAAAAATTTCGCATGTAAAAATAACTAAGTTTCGGTTGATTTTAACAAAGCGTGTTTGTCAATATACAACCTGCAAAGTTTGTTGCTAAAAATAAATAAGTCAAGTTTGCTATTCTTACTTGATCAGAATCAACCGAGTAAATCGGTTAAAATTGTTTGCTTAGAAATAACAAAGTAAGCTTGATTATTATTACAAACAAAATGTTTGCAAACGTAGCCAACTTTACTGTTTATATTGACAAACTTTCTTGGATAGTTATAGCCAACCTCCTTGGTATTTGTAACCGTTTTGCAAGGTAGCCACAACAGACTTTCTCTGCAATGTGAGTCATTTAACTCTGTAGCCACAGCCAACCTACTTGGTATCTGCAATCGTTTTGCTAGGTAGCCACAACAGACTTTCTCTGCAATGCGAGTCATTTAACTCTGTAGCCACAGCCAACCTACTTGGTATCTGCAATCGTTTTGCTAGGTAGCCACAACAGACTTTCTCTGCAATGCGAGTCATTTAACTCTGTAGCCACAGCCAACCTACTTGGTATCTGCAATCGTTTTGCTAGGTAGCCACAACAGACTTTCTCTGCAATGCGAGTCATTTAACTCTGTAGCCATAGCAGACTTTCTCTGCAATGTGGGTCATTTAACTCTGTAGCCACAGCCAAACCACTTATATCCACCCTCGCCAGGACTTGAACCTGAAACCTCGGGCATAGAAGGCAAGCGATCTTACCTCTACACCAAGGAGGCCGGCAAACCTATTTGGTATCTGGATTTGCTATGTAGATGCAATCGATTTTCTTTTTACTTTCAATCGGTATCAAACATTTAATTTAAATGTTGTGTAACAGAAAAAAAAACTAAAAAAATACTGTTATTGTTCACTGAGTATTTATTGTCATATATCTGAAAATCACAAAAGAACAGTCTCAAAGTTTACAATACTAAACCCAAATTACAAAGTAGGCACAGTCAGCATTAGCACAGTACAGCATCATAGGCACAGTAGGCACACAGGATTTGATCAGGCAACTTTCCTGCCAACCTGGTGATTAAACCTCGTGAAGATTCCTCAATCTTGCTATGGAAGTACACCGATGCCTTTTCCTGTGGGAATACTCTAATAATTTCGTGTACCCAATTTGCATAAATGGTACTCCTTATTGCATTTGACGGATGATTGCTCAAAATGTAGGTTCCGATGAGCCTTACCAATCTAATTCTTGCCGTATTATCCAACGGAATATGTGTATCTAAATTTAATAAACCTCTTCCTTCAAGGGTACTATTTAAAAGTAACGGTAAATCCTGAAAAACAGAAATAGATAAATTATAATTTCTACTCATTCTACCTAATTTATAATAATTTTTCTATAAAAACGAGGCACTGTCTGCCGACATACAGGCATCTAACCTGGTTCGACTGCAGATTATATAACTTGACACAACTTTTTGTAACATCTAACTTGTAAACTGTTGTATATGTTATATTATTTTGGTACAATAGATCCATTGATCCATGACTTACGGGACACCCTGTATATAAGAAAAATCTGTTTGAAAAATTTGTGACAAATATGGAACAATAGATTTTTTTCAGGATTCAAAGTTGATTCAAAGTGGTATAACCTTCATTTATTTTTAATTGACTTTTTACATCTTGTATGAATGATGATAAATAGAGATATATGTATAGATAGTACCTAATTAAAGCTCTGAAGAAATATTACAATACATACGATAATGTTAATTTTGTTCTCTGATGGAATGGTTATTGTGATAGGTGTCTTGGGTGCGGGTGAGCTTGAAGCTTGAGGACATGCATCAGGGTTAACCGGATATGTCAGCAAGTCAGACATAGATAAGTTAAAGCTTGAAACATCACACGCCTGTAAATTGAAGGATTAATTAAGACAACAGTATACAGATAATTAAAGCAGATTAAATTTTTGAATTGTTAGTGACTTACTTATCATCGGTAATAGGATGCATAGTCTTTTTATGTATTTCAAATTTTTTTGAGAATATGGCACGATGGCCAATTTTAGGAAATAGCTCCTTTATGTCAGATTCCTGGAGTAGTGGAAGGTATAGAGATGTAATTGCATTTTCTGTAATTAAATAACTGATTTAAGAAAAATGATCATCAAATGTATCAAATGATCAAAATGTACAGTTCAAATGTACCTATATTAATAAAAACTACTTTCCTCCTCTTTTTTGAAGTCTTTACTAATATTATAAAGAGGAAAGATTTGTATTTTTGTATGTTTGTAATGAATAAACTCAAAAACTACTAGAAAGATTCAAAGATTCTTTCACCATTAGATGGCTACATTAACCAGAAGTAACATATTTTGCTAATAAACTCCCACGGGATCAAGAGCTACGCGGGTCAAACCGCGCAAAGCCGCTAGTCAGCTGTAAATTAAAGACACAACGGCATATCAGTGGCAATAAACCAGTATAAGCTAGTCTCACATAGTAGGTATTGAAACCCTCTACGGCGGCGCTACCTTGGCTCAAGATCACACGTTCACTGGTCACTGGTGTGCGATTGTACGGTCTCTGTCTAATAAAATATATAAGATAAAAATTAAATACATAAACGAACTTACCTTTGAACACTTCTATATATTCTTCCAGACTCCAGGCTTTCAGCAGATTTTGTACTTCTTCATCCATTTACATTAAATCACCTGACTATAAAAAAAATACGACGCTGTCGGGCCCGCCGCCGCCGGCAGCGTCTTTAGTAATAAACAGTAGGTTCAGGCACAAAGCAATAGCATATAGGTACCTAATCAATCAACTACGTTTTATAGGTAACACACTCCTTTATGCGTCGTCGCACTCACGTTCGAACGAAAGACGGTTAGTTTGCGGCACGCACATAACTCTAGCGCTGACCGAAACGTGGAGGGGATATCTGCGCATCGGCTCCACCGGCAGCCGGAATATTTACTTATGAATATTTAAACAAGTACTCTGTTAAAAATAACTAACTAAATAGCAAACAAAATAGCTAACTCCACCCTGCTACCAATAAATAAGTATACTCGGTTAAATACTAATGAGTGTTCTTTTGTATTAGCAAAGCTAAGTGGTTGTTAGTAGTAAAGTACTGGTTATTTAAGTTTAACCGTGAGTGGTAACGGTTAATATTACACGAATTACTCTGTTAAAGTTTATTGAGTGAACTTATTAAAATTTAAACTATTTTTTCAAACTGTAAAATTTGTAGATTGAGTTATTTGTATTTAATGAGCAGTATGGTGTTAATAAACAAGTGAATTTAGCCAAGTTTACGTATATATTATTTACCAAGTTTACTTCTATCATTTTCCACGAGTCTTGATTAAAAATAAACAAGATCCTTTTAACAAAGCCAAAAAGGTACTTTGCTAACTCCTCATTTTTTCAGTGTTGGTATATCCCTACACAACACAAACTGCCCTAAATACCCTATACTAACACCGATATGAGCTTTTACCTATACATTTTGCTCAAACAAGACAGTTATTTAAAACTATACCGATAATGTAAAAGGTGGTGTAGCATGTACAAACAGATCCTACCGAGAGCTGCGAGTGCTCCATCTTTGGCCTCATTTGCACTGAGCATCAGGTGATATTGCGCTCAACGTAGTCACAACTCTCATTATTTATGTTTCGGATAGCCCGTACGACCTTTGAAACGGTTCACTAAATCGATTTATTATGTAATTCTCAAACTCACTCAATATAATTAAAAGAAAAAAACAATCGTATCAAGCAAGTATCAAAATTATGACCATTCATACGAAAAAGAATGAAATGCATTAATAAAAATCTTGACTCACTAAAAAAGTAATGCCGTGTTCCTTAATGTGAAGTATACAATGCCATGCTCTACGAGCATAATTTTTATTATTACGAGGGTCCCAGTTGCACCCAATCTACTGGCATTGACCTTATTAGTGGACGGTACAGACTCTTGGTCACGTCGGAACATCTAGTTGAAGCACTTGTGCCGCCTAAATATTAAACTCAATGTCAGGTTTAAGAGTATACCCGGAAGAATACAAGGATGCCCTAAGTGCCAACGCTGCGTCACGCGTTCGAACGCGCATTTCATACAAAACCGCAACGTCCGTTCGAAATGCGTCAAATTAAGTATGCACACTTATGAAATTGTACTAGCAACGCTGCGTTACGCGTATGATACGGACGTACGGTATGCGCGTTCGTACGCGTAACGCAGCGTTGGCACTAAGATGCCTCAGAAATATGAATGTGTACGGATAATAAGTACTAGAATGAATCAAGCCCTCTCAGTAGTTATGGATGTGCCTTGGGTAATGTACCTACTGTTAAATTAAACTCAAAATAATTTATGACTGTTTGAAAAATATCGTTTTTCTCAAAATCCTATTACCTAGTGGTAACTTATAAATTACAAAATTTTCCGCCTTTATGTTGTTATTTTATGCAAAAGTTATAAACAAATGAATTTACGACGATGAAGTTTGTAATATTGGTCATACTATTTATTATTTATGGCTTGCTTATAATCCATCGAGCTTGTATCATTACTATTGTGTAGAATAAGCAACTGGCAACCTTGACATTCAATAAGGCCGCCCACAAGAATCTACACAATTTCTACAAAAAATGTGTCAGTGAAAAAAGTATGATGAAAAAAAAAATATGATAGGTTCTGCAACACCAACCTCTCAAGGAAATATTTTACAGATTTTTTTGTCACAAGTCTATTTAATTATAGTTGTATGTATTCTCACCATTATGTAAATTCGTCAATATAAATTTGGCAATGGTTAGGCATTCTATTCCAAAGCTTACGACTGAAAATGCAAAATTACAGAATTCTTCTTTGTTTTATATGACGAATGAAGTGTTGTAATCAGTAAAAACTTAACGACCAAGAGATCTAATGCTCACGCGATAGGAAAATATGAACACTATAGAAAGCAGAATAAATCGATTCCAGTAACATTGTCATACATTTTTGATTTGAGCATGAAATGGGGTCCGTAAACTAAAGCTCCACTTAGGCTTTGTTATGAGCATTCTCCCTTTATTTATTTACCCAATTAGCAATAGTTCCTCTGCTACGTTGGAGTGCAGTTTGGCTTTACTAGAAGGCTGGTCTCAAGCCACATAGATCCCGAAGGGATCCTATCACAAACAAGGGCGATCCGGTTTATTTCTAATTAGGCACACACTTATCGAGAGGCGGCAGGTCTACTTTATACGGTAAAAAAATGTAAAGGATTTATTTCAAATAATTGTATTTAATATACCTACTGGATACCGGGTTATTAGGACTAAATTACTTCCATAGTAAAAACAACTTTTGTTCTGAGACTTTTGATAATTAACTTATTATAAACTTCATACAAAGATTAAAATTATGAAAACGATCAACCTACGTAAAACTAAAATATGAACGTCGATGTTTAATTTCAAAAATGTTTCTTACGCAAGTAAAGTCGTGCCTACATTGTTTGTCATTCTTTAGACAGATCAACCAGTTTTATATTAAAATAACCATACATTTTTAAATTAATCTTCTATACTTATAATAAATCTGTAGAGAGGTCAATTCTGTACATGAAATATATTTTCAAAATAACTATCAGGGGGTGATTAGTGATCGATACTGATGCCAAAAATGCAATCAGTAAAATTTTTGTCTGTCTGTCTGTATGTTCCTTATAGAAACAAAAACTACTCGACGGATTTTAACGAAACTTGGTAAAATTATTCTTCATACCCCTGGGCGGGTTATAGTATACTTATTACCACGCTACAATCAATAGGAGCAGAGCAGTGAAGGGAAATGTTGGAAAAACGGGAGAAGATACTTCATTTTTTAAGCTTCCTTCGCGTGGGAAGCCTTAATGGTTAAAGCTACATAGAAATCATGTATGACAGAAATATTCTTCATAAAATTATATAAAAAATATCCCACAACAGTACTTATATTTCTATATTTTATGGTTGACTCACAATAACACGTGTAAATCCCGATAGCTTAGCAGTTCAGAGCTTTCTGATTATATTTGTTTCCTCTTACGTTTATAATACTCTCACTCATCCCTAATTAAAAAAAATTAACATTTTTACCTATTCAATAAAAAAAGAATCATAGAAATCGGTATAGAAACACCAAACTTATACATGAAATACGCTAATAACCCATCGCGCGTGAATACTGAATGATATAAGGATTATTTTTGCGTAACGGTTGCCGCGCTCGACGCGGCTCGCGGCGGTAGGGTATAAAAAGGCGGGAGGCGAGTGCAAGCTTTTGCGCGATTTAATATAGGTAGGTACAGAAGGAACAAGCGTTACATTACCTGTCAAATTTCTCCAACCAATTTTAACTTATTATCGAGGGCATATAGTTCAAATTCAAGTAAAAAAATTTGACAGATTTGTAACGCTTGATGCCTTCTGTACATACAGAGATAAAATGGAAATCAAGGTTTTGTTTATTTCATGATCGTTTCTGCCTCTTGGAAGTCAGAAACCGTAGATTACTTCGGAATAAAAAGTAACGTATGTGTTAACTACTATACCAAATTACATTAATATTGACTTAGCCGTTTGGCAGTGAAAAGCAGCCATACTTAACTATAGGTAGTATGTACACTGATAATGGCTGGATGGATGGATTTATGCTATTCTTTCACGCAAAAACTACTTAGCTTTATCAGATATAGATGGCGCTCGCGTCACGCAAACATCGTCTCCATGACTAAAGTTTAATATTAAATAATTAAAACGCTATATTTCGTGATAAAGTTATTTAAAATTGTGCCTTGTATAACAATAAATCTGTGTTATCGTTTGTAACACTCTCAATTGCGGCTCGGCGAAGATATCTTGACATTGAAATATCAAATAATAATGTGCAACTCAGTCAATAAAAAAGTGCTGAATACAGTGAATTGAACTCAACTAAGATATTGTGTGAAAAACTCGTTCTTAAAATCGTCTCATCAAGAAACAAACGTTAAAAGTGGTAATTTAGAAGAATTATTACAGTGTTATGTGATGGTGTCGTCGTTATAAAGTATTCAGTTCTACCCACGTAAATCCATTCGCATTTATCAAACAACGCAACTTGGAACTGATAAGTTATTTCACCTTTAGTTGCAGAGGACAGTAGGAAGAGTGGTTAACAGCGCTGGCTGTAAAATCGAAAATTTCCGGGTTCGATCCCCATACAGACTTTAAGATATTTTTTTTTTCTTTTTTATTTTATTTTATGATCTTGCCAATATTTTTTTATTATTATTTTTTAATGTTTCCTATGTTAATTCAAACTTAATTTTGTCCCAATAATGATCTAGTAAATGTAAAAATCAAATAATAATTACCATAACACAGGACTTTGTTCAAATTCTATTTTAAACCATTGTTTTTTACTGTATTAGCATTAATAAGGTAATAAATTCCCGAATATATTTTAAAATTAATATTTCTTATATGATATTCTCAAAATTAATATAATTTAATGTAGGTGTACTGTTTGTTTTATGACTCATTTGTCTCACTATTGTTTGTTTGAATGAGATAATGTAGATAAGATTAGATAAATTTTAATTGTAAGTACAACACAGGATTTTCTTAAATTTTATTTTCTTACCATTTTATAATTTTGTGACAATTGAATTGAAACATAACATACAATCTATAGTTATAACATTGAAATCATTCCTTTTCTGAAACTATATTACAGGGTTTGACTTTTTATTTTCAATTAATTAATTAATATAATTTGTTGTTAGTATGTACCTACTGACTTTTTAGAAAATAGTCATAAACTTAATTTACATTTATGACATAAGCATCAGGTATTCTCAGATATTAAGTTTTGACTAGTCTGCATTATTGAAATAATTAAATCAAATCTACTTTTTATTTTATTTTTACTTTGGTTATATTTCTTTTTAACAATATTAAAATGTCATCTTCTAAAGCAAATGTTCAAAAAACAATGAAAATATGTAGTATTTGCAAAAAAAGAATTTCTGAATTTTTAAAATGTTATAATTGCAAAAATATTTTCGATCTGGACTGCGGGAATGTATCAGATAAGCGATATAATCTTATGACAATCGAGAAAAAAAATAACTGGAAATGCATAAGTTGCCTCAGGAAAACACGATGTGATGAACCTAAAAAGGCAAAGACAAGTACGCCCATTGCACCTAGCAATACCAAAGAGATTTCTAAATTAAACTCATCTATGGAAAGCAATATAACAAAAAGAAAACCGAGAGGAAATTTACTAAAAAAAAGGCCGGCTACATGTTCAAGCGCCAATATCGGATTTGAAGAATACGAAAATAATTCATCCTTATCCTCGGATTCAAGTTCCCCGAAAGGTGCTAGAAGCTTACCTGACCTATCTACGGCCGATTGTGAGGAAATTACTTCATTAAAAAAATATATTCAAGACCTACAAATACAGCTAGTAAGCGCACACTCCGAAATTGAAAACTTACACGAAGAAAATCATTCATTAAAAAATATAATTCAGGAGCAAGATACTAAAATAAAAAAACTGTCTAACATATGTCTTTCTAGCACAAAAAAGAAACGAAATAAAACTAATTGCACGAATATAAATAAAAATCAATTGTTTAACACAACATTACAGAACAATGAAAACTTAGAAGAAACAACAAAAATCCAAATAAATAATGAAACAAACATATACATAACTCCGGAACCTTTAAAAATAAATGAATTACCAACAAAAAAGAAGATTTTGATATATGGATCACAACAGTGCGTCGGCTTAGCAATCTCCCTGGTGAAATCACGTATATATACTGACTATGAAAACTATGAAATAAGTGCTATGACCAAACCCTATGCGCTAACTGATGAAATTCTGCAAACAATATCAAACCAGGAACTTTGTAGTCACGACAAAATAATTTTATGTATAGGTGAAAATGACAAAAATTGTATGAAAGTAACATCCGAATTGTACTCTACGCTAAAAAAACTTACAAATAACACAGTAATAGTTTTGAGTGTCTTAAATAATAACTTTTTGAATGAAAGATTATTAAATTATAATCTAAAATTGACATGTAAATATTTTAAAAATTGCTTTTTTGTACACCTTGATAGTACATTAAAACTTTTGACAAAACTACCTAAACTTAAAAAAATATCACAAATCCTAAATATTTTAATAGATTCAATAGATTATGAGAACAATTTTTTAATTACCAAAACCAATGCAAATATAATCAATTATACTCGACAACACATTAAGAAATCATGTACAAATAAAAATGTTAACAACGAAAAACACAACATAATAAAAAGAAAAATTCAAAAATCCATTAATGACTATTTCCCTTTCATAAAATTGACAAATCAAGTTGACGGCATACAAGATGAAAATACATTTTTTCGATCACAATTGCAATAACTTAACTATTTTTCATCAAAACGTTGCGGGTTTCTTTAACAAAAAAGACATCCTTGAATTGACTTTGGAAGATCTTGAAAACAAACATTCCAACTTAGATGTCCTTTGTTTTTCAGAAACTTTCGTTAAATCTGGTAGTGAAAGAAATATAAATCTATCTTCATATAAATTAGTTTCTAGCTACTCTAGAAAGCACCATAAACGAGGCGGGGTTTGCATACTATGTAAAGATTTTTTAGAAGTAAAGGAACTTAATTTCGTAAATGACTTTGCTACTGATTATATTTTTGAATGTTGCGGTATTGAGTTGGTATCAATTAAGTGTATCATAATTTGCGTGTACCGTATACCAAATTCCAAACCAGAACTCTTCCTATCCAAATTGGAATCGTTGTTGAAAAGGCTCAGATATAAGACCAAACACAAAATTATTGTAACAGGAGATTTTAACATTGATACACTTAAAACGTCAAATGACTCAGAAAAATTAAAAGCAATTGCTAAAAATTATAACTTAAAACTACATATCACTGAGCCTACGCGAAAAAAAACATGCATTGACCACATAATGAGCAATATTCCTAAAGCCAGAGGATATCTTCATAATTTGGGTCTCTCCGACCATAATACAGCTCAATTTCTTACGTTTGAGTGTGGGCGCATTGAAAGAGAAACTAAAACATGGTACCAATATAAGCGTGACTATAGCAAGGAAAACAAACTTAAATTCCAAGAATGTTTGCGTGCCTTGTCTTGGTCGGAAATTTTACTGGATTCAGATATCGACTCGGCTTTTAACTATTTCCATACTGAATTTAAGTTATATTACGATCTTTGCTTTCCTATTATTAAAATTAATTATAAAACTAAGGGTACAAAACTACCATGGCTTACGGCAGGCTTAAAAAAATCCTCAAAAACAAAAAGAAATATACGTTTTCTCTATTATAAAAACCCTACTAGTGACAGTAAAAATAAATATCGGAGTTATACAAAATTGTTAAGGAAATGTATTTTTCATGCACAAAAATTAACCAACGCTAAATATGTTTCTAACGCAAAAAATAAAATGAAAGCGACATGGGAAGTTATTAATAATAAAAACGGACAAATGAATGACAATTATGTAATAAAAAAACTAAACACTACGACTGGACAAATTTCAAACCCTAATGACATTGCAAATCATTTTAATAATTATTATATAAATCTGACATCTAACAATAATTTTAATTTCAAATCTGACCAATCTTTATTTAATAAAATAGAATCTAACATTTCAAGTATATTCTTAAATCCAATTGACATTTATGAAACGAAAAAGATTATCAATTCATTAAATCCTACAAATTCCACAGGCTATGATGGAATATCTACAAATATCATTAAGTTTGTCAAAGATGAGATAGCAGCAGTACTTTGTTATCTGATAAATCTTTCATTCGACTCTGGCCGATTTCCGAAAATTTTAAAAACTTCAGTTGTTAAGCCTATATATAAAAAAGGAGTCAAGGATGAAGCTAGCAACTACAGACCAATATCTTTGATATCTATATGGTCAAAAATTTTTGAAAAGGCTATGCAGATCAGATTGATGGGTTTCTTAGAAAAAAATAATATTATAAAAAGGGAACAAAACGGCTTTCAAAAAGGAAAATCCACCACGCTAGCTGCCTTTTCTTTAGTATCCAAAATAATTGAACATGTGGATAAGCGTATCCCTGTAACAACCATCTTTTTTGACATGAGCAAAGCTTTTGACTACGTCTCTCATGAGCTACTCCTTTTCAAATGTGAGCGTTACGGCATTAGAGGCTTGGCCTATGATTGGATTAAAACATATTTAAAAAATCGAAGCCAATATGTTGAAATGTCAAGCTTAGATAAACATAAAATACTTAAGTCTCACAGATCTGACATTAAAGTAAATAGCTTTGGTGTGCCTCAGGGTAGTATTCTCGGGCCTCTACTCTTTCTTATTTATATTAACGATCTTCCTGTTAATATAAATTACCCTTGTGTCCTTTTTGCTGATGACATATCTGTAGTGATACCATGCCTCAATCAAAATGACTATAATACAGAAATTAATGAAACATTACAATCAGTTATTGACTGGCTTAAACTAAACAATCTAAAGGTAAACTTAAGTAAAACAAAATATGTTCAGTTTACTAATAAAAATGGGAACAAAAAAGACCTAAA